>JMRQ01006282.1:0-419268 GCA_000688715.1 Glossina pallidipes | reverse complement strand
GCACAAATGCAGGGAGGGATCAACATTCTGGTAGAAGCCGAGAAACACCGGTGCCTTAGAAATTGTAAAATTTCAAAGAGTCTGAGCAGACATCATCAGCCTTTACATAAGAAGCTTAAAGTTCCCAAGATCCTAGGCAGGCATCCTCGGTCGTCTAAACAGGAAGCTTAATGTTGTCAATAACGTGAGCATGCATCATCAATCCTCTAGAGAGAAAGCTTCCTCTTGCCAAGAACCTGAGCAGGCATCATCAGCCATTTACATAAGAAGCTAAAAGTACCCAAGTTCCTGGGCAGGCATCGTCGGTCGTCTATACAGGAAGCTTAATATTCTCAATAACCTGAGCAGGCATCATCAATCCTCTATAGAGAAAGCTTCATCTTGCCAAGAACCTAAGCAAGCATCATTAGCCTTCTGCCTAAGACACTTAATATTTCCAAGAACTTGATCAAGTATCACCGGCCGTATATATAGGACACTTAATCTTTGGAAGTTACCAGATTTCGGTCAAATAATCGACTTTCTATTTACGAATTTTGACTGAGGGTAAGTCTTTAATAAGTTCGACAGCGAAGACATGCCTTTACGTACCATAGGCATCTGTCAAAAAGATCTGGATTTTAAGGCGGGGAAGCGAAAGCATAAATTTATGGTCATTGGAAGGGGAGATAAGGAGATAACTATCAAATGGCAAAACGTAGTCAGGTAAAAATAGCAAATAAAAGAAGAGATTCTCAATAAAGTTCTCACGCAGGGCCAATATAGCAACATACACATTGCTGGTCAAGAAGACAGTGCACTATGGTGAACAGTGATGCTTAAACTTCTGCTGAGAGACAGCGCTCTTGCTGTGGATCTGAACGGTTCACAATTAATCTTATTCCCCTTAGCTATTGCGTGTGTCCTCAACAAATTGAAGAAAGCACAAAGTGTTACGCAGCCTTCGAGTTTGGTTAGACAGAGTTTGGCTTGTCAGAGTTGTTGAATAAATGTTAAAATGGTTGTAACAAAAGGCGTTTGAAAGTCATGTGACACAATCCTTTCTTGAGAATGCCTCTGCAAGGTTCCTAAAAAAGCAGGGATTATGTTGTCGGGAAAAAATAGTTGTAATCGTGTTATTTAGGAACTGCAATCTTTACGGGCTCAATACTTTTTTTTGGATGATCGTTTGCCTTGGAAGCTTCGAGAGTTAGATGCTCACGGCTGTAATAATTAATATCGGTTCGTAAATCATTTTGTTTGTTAACATGCATTTTTGCTACAGATCGTGAAAGAGAACAGCGAGCATGAATATTGCGGATAATAATAATGAAATACACACAATCAATTCATATCAGCCCAAGTGTTATTGATATCATTTCAGTTTTTGTTAGTTTCGCCGTTTCGTTTAGCTATCAACAACAATCGATTGCTATAAGTTCGCTTGCTGCCTGCCTGCCTGCCTGCCTGCTTGCTTGCCTAACTGACTAGTCTGATCTATACGACTCATGTGTTTGTTGGCTGTCTGTTCTGTCCACACTCGCGTACGTAGCGCCCCAGACTGAACGTCCAAGAAATTGTGACTTCATCTGGCACATTGATTGGCAGCTGAGCACAACTCTCGCAGAGAATGCAATAATGCAGACACAGCTCAAGACTAAAATAAAAATCAATGTGATATAAAATAAACAAAAAACAAAAACAAAAAAAGAACAGCCTCACAACACACGCAGAGTCACCGAGCCTTGGCTTAAACAAACTTTTGATTTGTGTGAGAGATTTTTTTTTTTTTTTTTTATTAAAATATTTACAAACTGGACATTGGATTGGTAGCCGGCAATGAAGAAAAACCAAACAAATAACAACTTTAGAAAAAAGCAAACTAGTGAAACTTTTAAGTAATGCGTCACCATCACTATCATCATCATCATCATCATTACTGTTATTGTTATCGTCATCGTAATAATCATCGTCAATATACGTTGCAAGATCATTATGTGAAATGTCATCATTACGGTGGACATTACATACTCTTACGACAGAAATGCGTGAACAACTTAACTCGCAGGCACGTACATTTTAACACATTCTCATGCACACACACGGGCACTTGTGGATGCACAAATACACGTAAAGTTTATTATAAAATGTTTTTGTTGTTTTTATTTATCTTTAGTCGATGGTTTTTTTTTATTTTCATTTGTATTTATCTTGTGCTGGTAATTTTTTTCATACTAAGACGAAACAAAACAAAGAGACACATACACTTATACATTATAACATTTCGTTTAATAAAAAAAGTCGACTTCTGGACTCGAGCGTATTATAGTTAATGGCTTTTTAAGTGTGCGTTCATACTATCATTTGTCTTTTAACCAATAACAACAACAACAACAATAACAACAACACACCTCTAGTACGTACACGGGACGAATAAAATTTTTCTATTTTCTCAGTGACCGATTGAAATGTTTAACGATTACCTAGAAAATTACAACAAAAATTATATAAAAAAAAATATAGTTAAACGGCAACAAAAATATAACAAAAAAAAAGAAAAAGAAAAACACAAACCAGTGACAAAAACGTGATAAAAAGAAAACAGAAAAAAATTATTTAGACTATTTTATAGGGACAGACAAAGATTGCGTGTGAAAATTGCCTAACATTCCAAGTTACTTCATTTTATTCTTTTATTCGCAATAGTAGCAGTGCGAGCAGTGATAGTAGTGTGCAACCGTTGTACGTAAAACTTCAGCAGCTGTTTAGTTATATCAGTTATTTTTTCTTTTTTTTTTTTTCTTTCACGCTCTCCCCTTATTGTCAAACTGTGAATTTTAATGCGATATTGAACTAATAATTGAACACGAACATATACTTGCTTTTACCTGAGTCCTACATTAGCAGAACGATTAAAAATTTAACATTCACGTGTACGTACATATAAACCATAAATGTCTTGTTAGTTCGTTAGTATTCTTGTACTATTTCCATTTTCACGATTGGCTTAAAATACTTAAGCAAATTTTACAGCGATGGCTATAAACGCATTACGTTGCATGAAAAACCGCTTAATAATAATATTATGAATGTAATGAAGTCATCGTCGCTACTACGTCGCATACAAATGTTTTCAATCAAGCGGACCTAAACTACATGTTATGCTAAAAGGTTTAAGCGAACAAAACTTTGAAAGTTACGGAAAATATTGTAGTCATTGTTGAAATATAAGTTGCAAGAATAAGTTGCAAGACTTTTCAAAGACCAATTTTTCGTAAATATAGCTTTGAAAGATGCGTTAGTCTCTACTCCACCTCCAATGTTTCGAAACAGAAATTTTATGCATGAATCTCCTGAACTATGGCCGCCTGGACGCTTGACCATTGATCGGACGAAAGCAAACGACGTGAATTAAACTAAACACAAGAAGTTCATATTCCATTACTAGAAGTTCCGCGATAAGCAGAAATTAGGGAAAAAACTTCAGATGGAATCACTGTTAGGATTGAGGCCGAAGACATTCCCCGAGTAAATGGAAAGAAATATTAGCCCCCTAATCAATACAAACATGTCAATAAAGGAAACATTGTAATTGTGTTCATTAACAGTAGAAAATTTGCATCGAAGTACAAAAGAATTTTAAATGAAAAAAAAAAACATGTAAGTGTAGCCGGGCAATTAATACCCTACATCACGTCGCCTAGTACACTGATTCGCTCGTTTTGGTGATAGTCAACCAAATATTAGACATTATTTCCATGCCAAGACATGGAAGACCGCATACTGGAGGATGCCAGAACATCAAATGTCGTGATCAAAATTTAGCGAAATTAATTTACTGCCTAAAAATTATTATTATTTTTCAAGTCTCCATCATAAAAAACTAGAAAATAGATTTTCTTCATATAAGGGCTTGCTTCTTATGGTAACCCGTTAGGGTCTTATCTGACCCAAATTCTCTACCGCTAACATACTTTCTAAATTGCTATTATAGGCCAATTTTTTTCATACAAAACATTAAAAATTAAACGTTTTTCTAAAGGGCTTAGTATTCATGAGAAATCTTGCTGGGAGTGGGATCCAAGAAATAGACCCATATGAGCATTTTTTTTTATTTTTTCATCAGAACGCATCAACAATTAGGCCTTTTTGGGCATATAAAGGTTCGCATTTTCCTAGAATTGTTATATGCAGAGGTATCTAAAAAACGGACCTACGCGGTCCAAGTTTAGAAAGGTTTTCCTGTCAATTTACTGTTATGAACCAATTTCCACCATGAAGTGTTGAAGCTTAGATTTTTTTACCATACACTGATTCAGTTTTCATAGGAACGGTTATATGTGAGAAAGTTCAAATATATTTTTCATATCAATTTAAAACCGGGAAATAATGTTACTCAGCCATTTTTGACGAGAAATTTTGAATCCTGCATTTTTTTGTCGTATAACCAAAATAAGTCGGGAAATGGGAAGTGCTCGGAAAAATAGATTCGAATCGTTTTCAACAGCGTTCGTCCTTGTGTCAAAATACGTCGGTGTAGCAGATTTCAATAAAACATCTTAAAAATTGGGCTTTGTAGGATGACACCAAGAAAACAAGATTCATAGATGGACAGACAAACTTAAATCGATTCAGAAAGTCATTCTGAATCGATCCAGTCGATGAGCAAACGAAACGAATGAATTTGAGTGGACCGATATAAAGAAACCTGGGTCTATCTTAAGCCCTTCTGGATATTACAGATGCCCGCACAATCTTAGCACACACTGTTTCACAGGCGGTGTAGGGTTTAAAAGAATAAATACAAGAATGTACTCATTGCACGACAGATCCTCAATTAACATTTATGTAAATTACTCACAATTTTGAAATTAAATCGCGTTAAGAGTAATTTATCCTGCGTGAATAATATCTCAGGGCGTAGAAAATTTTTCAAGTAAACCAAACGATAGATTTATAGAGTTGATGGGCAAGCTCCTTGTAAATAAATCGAATCCAATGTTGGTTAAGAAAAGTCATTTTTTACTTAACCTAATAAGCAATAAGTATTCATGTGTATATGTTGTACTAAAAGAACATTTAACTATTATCCAACCACTTTTCCAAGCACGCGCTATGATTCTATTAGCGCAAAGTACGTCACCTGTTTATTTTGGTGCAATTGTCACAAATATGCTTTGGGAAACATTAGCTTCTTTTGACAGGTGCCTACCTATTTTTGCTTAGAAATGGGAGAAAGCAATCTGTTGCTCTGTAATATATATTTAGTAGCATCTGACCTTAGTTGACGTAGTTTGTGAGTCAATCTGCCTTACTTTTCATAGGTTGTTAAAGGTGTTTGTTTTTCTTATCTAAGAAGATATCTTACCTTGAATTTCTGCTTAATAATTTTTCTGCGAAACGAAGATGCAGCAGCCTGAAGAAGCCGAGAATGAGGTAAGATATCTCAGGTTAATGTGAATCTCGTCGAAACTTTACAAGCACTCTGATCATTTTGTAGGCGCCACTCGTCTCCTTATTAGTCGTCTTTACTCATCATCAAGACGGCTATAATTAAGCTGTAAATAAAAGAAAAAAAGAACTGTTAAGTATACAATTTTTTAATTTTGATAATTAAATCTTTATATTTAGTCTACATTTAATTAACTAGAGTTGTTTCATTCCATTGCTATGTGCAACAATAGGTTTAGTATATCCTCAAGCAATCATGAAACCGTTTCGTAATCAATATCCTCATAGCGTTCTATATAGCGTTTCCAGTTTTAATATTTTATCAGACCAACATAAGAGAGTTTCGCAATTTTATTCTGTTCTTATAATTTTTTATTATTTTTAAATTAATTAAAATATTTTTTAATTCAAATTTGAAGTATTTTAAGTAACGGCTTAATTAAGTCCTTAAGTAGTTTTGTACTTTTTGCCTATTGTTGTTGTTTTTTCTTGTGCAATGAAGAACACATTTGTCTAATGGATGTTTACTTCATTTTTACCGTCGGCCATGATGATAAACAATTTAGTAAAGACAACCACCACATTTATGAAAAACCAGCCCACTACGACAATGCAAACACATATAAATACCGTTACTCTCCTCGCCAGGAGGTAGGTAGTGTTACGTTACATTGTTAGAGGATTTAATTTCTTCTCAGAGTTGGCACCATTGAGCTGCAATCAAGTCAGGAGACATAGCAACGCCTTGACAACCACTAAAGAGTTTTGAATTTTTTTCTTTTCTTTCTTTTTATTTTTATTAATTCAAGGCTCAGAGAAAATCACCTCAGAGAAACATACGAAACAAAGCAAGCAGCAACATTCAAGCAAAGTTTCACAACACAAATCATGTTATGAGTAAAAGAGATAACACTCGAATGTCAGCTTATTTTTTGCACACAATCAATCATTCACTTTAACGGCGGTAAACGAATAAAGTCTCGCATGCATACATACGTGTGCAAGCATTTAAAATGTAATGGTATGCGGCGAGACCAACAACAAGAAAGCGCAGCAAAAAAAGCAGAAAAAGAAAACCCAAGAAATTACAAACAACAATCATGAGAGTAGTTCGGTTCAGTTTGTTTAATAGATTTAGTACTCTTTCGTTTCTTTCGTGTAACGTTAAGCGGCACAACGTGAGGGTATGGGTGCAATAAGTGAACGGGAGATGAGCGCGTGAGTACACAGTCACGAGAATGAAACATTCAAAGAGAATTTATTTCTCTCTCTCTATTAATATAGAAAATGTTTCGTATTAATCAACGCAACAGGATAACATTTATGGATTCTATTTAAAATGCCGCGGATCGGTTATTTCCCCAACTCATTTTGGGGAACTAAGTTTTAGTTAAAGGATGCAGTCCTCTCTATATCTAATACACATCGACGACGTATGTACCCATCTCTGGTGTGTGAAATACGCAAAATCATGCACTTAAGGAAACAATCAACTTTTAATACTAAACGTATGTATGTATGTATGCATGCACGTATGTACGTTTATATCGTTTGATTGTAAATGACGTAGTGATATTGATTGAAGTGGAGCAAACAATTTACAAACTATTCATTCGTATACGGGAATAGCGTCTTCTCTATCCCTTGAATTTTGCTTACTCTCCCTGCAGAGATTTTATGTTTTGTTTTTATACGCTTTGCGGTTTGTATGTGTATGATTTCTCTGCATTTAACCATCAAACATCAGCCATTTTGATTTACGACTTCTATGCTGGGTTTTGTGTAAGCCTAGACTTATCGTCATCATCATCACCATCATCATCATCATCACCATCATCATCATCATCACCATCGCCGTCGTCGTCGTCGTCGTCGTCATTAACGTTTTGTTCATCAAGCGTAGTTACACTGGTGACTGCTGGTATAATGTGTTTTTTTTTTTCTTTTCAGTTTTTTTCCGTTGAGTTGATTTCGTATAATTTTTGCCTATTGTGTTTAACGCACACATCTAACCGTTACACCATTCTCTGGTGAAACTCATACATGCATACACACGCACACAGTGCCCATTCCAGCGGTAAGCTGGCTACTGTTGAATGAGTTTCTTTAGC
Source organism: Glossina pallidipes (assembly GCA_000688715.1). Classification (NCBI taxonomy): domain Eukaryota; kingdom Metazoa; phylum Arthropoda; class Insecta; order Diptera; family Glossinidae; genus Glossina; species Glossina pallidipes. The sequence goes on along the minus strand of JMRQ01006282.1, from coordinate 411,727 downwards.
ATGACTTCCGTTTTGCTTGGACTGACTTTGACAGTCTTGTTTCCAGAGATTGTTATGTGTGTATAACAACATATATTTATCGCGTTGAAGCTTTTACTCTTTTCCCATCATCTAACTATAGGCGGCGTAAGCTTAAGACGTCCGACAATTAAAAATAGAGTCGGAAAAAGGAAAAAAAGGCAACGAAATAAAGAAAAAATACTAAAAATAAATAAACAAAAAAAGAAAAAATTTATTTTTTTTTTCTTTGTACATATTTCGATATATACGGTATGTACGTGTGTGTATAAATGGAAACTACACACTTGAACGCACACGGTATTTCGGTTTTCCGTTACCTCTTATGCTCAACTTGGGCAAATATAGTTTTTTTTTTACTCATCCATTGATTGTCTGCCTGTGTGTGTGTGTGTGTATGTTAATGCTTTTGTATTCTTTTCGGTGGTCTTTTCCTGCAGCAGTTGTTCTTTTTCACATGTTTACACATTTCTCAATACACTATACCGCCATCAATAATTTGTAGGCGTTCATTATTGAATGGTCATCGTTTGAAATTTTGTTGTTGCTGTTTTTGTTTTTGTGCTCTTTTGGGAGCGGTTATATCTGCCGCAAAATTAAAAAATTTTTATTTTAAATCATTTCCTCATCGATGAGTTTTGTCGAATGGCTTTTTATGCTAAAAAAAATAAATAAATGAAAGGCTCAGGTAGAAGTTAGAAATTAATTTTAAGAAACACATTAAGCAGATTGTGACGCAATAGGCTTTTTGGGTGTTTTTCTTATTAAAGCGAAGCGCGTTGCTGAATATTTTTGAATATTCTTTTTCAAGCATATTCTTTAACGCAATAAACTGCCACTTCTCTATATCCAGCTCTTAAGAACACAACATACAATGAAGACCTCAAAATGTTATTTAAAGTAATTTGTGGGGACTGACTGACATATTGGAACGGGTAAAGCCGGATATCTATTTAAAGTCCATTTCATATGGCTGTTTAAGTCTAGCTCTATCCTAGCCGTAGGAGTAAAGGCAACCGATTTAGAAGCCAATATTTATAGATCCTGTTTCTCTGTTCGCTTTTTCAGTAGTATCTTCAATTCTTTGCAATCAATGACACACCGTGGCATGCTTAACAGAGCTCTTTGCATCTTGTGTTTAGCTTTTGTGGATAAAGATAAGAAATTTATTTTCTACTTTACTTTTTGTGATCATTGCTTCTCAACGATCTTACCCAGCAGTGTTTTTCCTTGTAGCCACTTGTCTGAGGTAATTCCTTCATTTTTATGGTCAACTCTTTCGAAATTCTTGCGAATCAACAAACGATTCAACTTTTTGGGAAAACCGGTTTTTTAATTGTCCCCCAACTGCACATTCATTTACGCTTCGGTACTTAGGTAGAATTTTCATATCCATATTTGAAACTTCTTACAGTATTGGACAATGCAGTCCAAGTTTAAGAACTTATCTGCACAATTTACAAATCAACCTTCCTTGCATAGCATCTTAGATCCAATTCTGCGCAAAGAAATTCGTTTTAAATTAAATTGTTTAATGATTGCAACACATCCACGCGCACACACGTTACGCAGAATGTCTGTCAGGCCTCTTTCCCAAATAATATATTGTTTGCATACGCTTCCGAAGCAATAACGTACTCATTGACGAATCAATTTATAATGTGTAGCTCAACCAAATGCATTGAATAAGCAAATATTAGGTTGAGGACTTGAAATCATTCGTTGGTATTGGAGACGCAATTGACCTTTCCAACGCATTGAACCAAACAAAGCACAGGAGCTTCTCTTTTTTACTAAACGCAAGACAACTAAATGCCAGCAAGTGGTTTTGTGAAACAACACATGCTGCTGAAGGAATAATCAAATATAAAGCGCATGTAGGTGCTTAAAGTTTTAGCCGACAATATTTCAGCGATTATGATGAAGTTTGCACTCCAATCGTAAGTCAGGCCACTTTGGGAACATTTTTGCTAATTAGCGGATAAAAAGTTACCATATTAAAGGATCTGATATATAAGCGAAACAACCGTCTGCCAGAGTAAATTATACAGCCACCTAAACTAAAAGTTTTTAGCGCAGGCAAGGAGGAAAGAAGTCAAGTGCAGATGATTGCTTATTTCGTTTATTTGATGGAGACAAACATTTTTGCAGTTCGATGCATTTGCTTCATGCAATTGTTTATAATATCGATTAAATAATTTATTTTGATTTACTCTCGCTCGAGTAAGCATCAAATAAATTAATTTTTATCTTTTTTAAAGTTATTTAATATTTTTAGTATTAGTTGCTCTATCGGATTGTTGCATCTATTATGTGAGCAGCAAATGAATTAAAGATAAATGTTAGCTTAAAGAAACAATTTTTTATATCGCTTTTTGACAGCATGGAGACATCTGCAGATAAGTTGTAGAATTGAAATCGTAACCGAGACAATAACCAAAAAAACTACAATGCAAACTTGATTGACAACTTCAAAATTCAAGCAACAGATGGCGCGTTTCAAATAATATAGATTTTCATATTAGAGCCTGAAAGTAGGCAATAAATTTTCTTATCATTTGTTTTTAATACTATTTTAAGCAATCAATGCAGATAAGAAATCTTATGTAACGCGAAGTTCAAATTTTTACTTTCGAACTTTCACAAAAATAGAACAACTTCGTTAGATAAACCATAATTATCGATGCTTGTTCTTGTCCAAGTTGGTGTAAGATGCCCCTTCTTGTTCAACTTCTTATAAAGTAATGTCCGGGTGTCACGAAATTTTCACATATTTCTTTTAAAGATTCTATAGGTATTATCTAAAAATGATATGGATTCGTCACTAGCCGTCACCCATCCGTATGCCATCTTATGATGTTTGTGAAGAAATGTTTGCTAACAAGAATTTGGTTAATTTCAACATTTTTAATAAATTAAAATTAATTCAAAGTTGATTAGCATAGACAGGTGGTAAACTTCCACCTTTCTATATCTATTTGTACGATTTTCAGAATTTAAGAAACAAGTAGCACGTTTGTCGACGCGAAAACTAATTGAAAATTCATTCTATCGGCCAACTTCTGTGCATATCGTATTTGACTCTCGTACCAAAAAATGGTAGAAAAAAGTCTTCCTCCAATGGTTTGTATTTGTTATGTTTATACGAGAAATTGGGTGGCTAACAACTCGCACAAAACCAAAAACTTTGCTTTTTTTCATTCCTTTATGTGCAAACGTATTTATGTGAATATGAGAATTGGTATTTAAAATGTTGGCTTAAAAGTTTCAGCAACTAACAAATTTTATCGAGAACATTATTTCAACAATTTGCTTTAAACAGAGTTAAGCTAGACATTATTATCAGTTCGCTTAAGCATGACTAGGTTTCATTTCTTTGGAAACTCGAAACCTTCGCATATCCATGCATAAAATCTGTCATGTGTGTACGCTTTATTAAAAATCAAAATATATCTGAATACACTGAAAAGAAATACTGTAAAAAAGCACTTTTCTCCTTTAATCTATGCCTTGAAGTGAGTAACTTTTTATTACACTTATTAACGACACAAGGGAGAAAATTAATTTTATAGCAAAAAAAAGAAATTGTGATGTAATAAGCGGACGAAGTGAAGATAGTCCACGTTTCGAGATGGACATATTCTAGTTCTAGCGTTTTCCTCGACCGTTTTTCAAATATAGTCAACTCTTTTGTAAGGCGACAAAAGTGCAAACCAAGCTAATTCGTGCCGCGTTATCTGGGAACCGCGTTATAGCATGGTTGACTGTACAGGGCTAAGCTTTGATTTTAATGGTGCACCTGGGCAGTCATATGCTCCTAGCTTGCCTTCAGAGATTGCAGACACGTACAAGACACATATTATGCTCTACATCATTTCTTGTACAAGGATGTATTAAGTTTGTGCGGATGTACACAACAATCAGCAGGGCTTGAGATATACCCTCCTTTTATTATACCTATTCATAATCACTCTCTGAATCGACTTAAGCTTGTTTGCCCTCCGTCTGTCTTGCGCTCTCTTCCTCAGCTTTCAGGTCGGAATTTTTGAGATATTTTGATAAAATTTGGTACACCGGCGTGTTTTGGTCCAAGGGCGAACGCTATTAAACTTTGCAACACTCTTTTCAAATCGCGTATAGTATTTTCTTATTTCTTTCATTTTTCCTATTCATGTTATTCGAAATTACTTTCAGTGTACTTTTAACGTGTTTATGTTAAAAATATTCTATCTTTGCCTACGAAAGCATTTAAAAACTATATCGGTATGTTTGCATACTCTAAAATAGAAGAGAAAGCCGGGAGCCCCATTGACGATATGGCTTCATAAATGCCTAGACGTTATCCAGCATCCATTCGTTTTGTTTGTGGGCACCATAAGCCAACCGTGAGTCTGGTGTCTAACAATTATTTATGTTTGATAGGCGATGAAGGTAAGGGAAGGGCGGGATAGAAGGGGACGCGTCACATAATCATATACATTTCACTGTGCTTTACCTTGTCTATGTTTACATTTCTTGTGGTTTTGTACTACTGCATGCCATCATCATCGCATCGTTGTTGTCGCATATTTGTTTCCGGTTTTCATTGTTCTGTCTTTCATGCCAACGTTTCTGTTTTTTTTTTTTTTTTTTGTTACATGATTACGCATAGCATTGTGTATTTATAATTGAAACGGAAGCTTTGGTTTTGTCAGCTTTTTGTTTGTTGTTGTCCTTTCCAGAAAGATGTAAACAAATGAATGAAATTTTTGCGTTGTGGAGAGAGAAATCATTACGTATTTCTTTCACTTTTCGTTGCTGTTATATCAGTACAACAAGATAATTAATTTAAAATCTCACCTAATTTGTACTGTAAATGAAATAATTGTGAGACGAGTTTAATTTACATATTTTGCTGTTATTACTTCAACTGCTATTCACATTTTGTGAATTGATTTAAGCATGTATGTCCGTCTTTCCGTACGAGGCCGGTTTATGCTGAAGCGGTAGACAGCAAATTTTCAATGTGCTCTCTTAATGTAAGGTACGACGGAAAATTTTAACCCAGACACGACCGTCATCAAAAATGGCATCCACCGGACAATGTTCGCGACTACTTCTCAAAAGCAGTTATACCTTAAAGCACTCGTTGTAGCTACGAAATAGTTTTTCACATCACATCTCTCGACATATATCGACGAAAAATACGGTTCGATCCTATTAAATAAATGGGGAAACTTTGGATAGGATAGAACCATACTTTGAACAAACTCCCACATAAAAGTTTTTACAGAAAAACCCAGTCTATAGATGGCAGCCAGGTTCACCTTTCAGTTTGTTACAATAAAAATTAGTAAAAAATAATGATTTCAGATATAGTTTACTACAGCAATTCTTGGACTATAGAGATCTATTTTCTACGCTCATCGACACACAGGTGGCGTCTCGTGGAAAGTTATCATTTACGTAACAATAAGTAACTTTTCACATTGTATGATAAAAGTAGGTGAAGAAATGCGTTAGGTAAAGTTGTGGCGTAGAGTATGTAACACTCGGTACTGGCCGATGTAAGGGTTTAAGTTATAAGCAAAAATTTATAGAACTAAGACATTGATTATAGTACAACAAAAAAAAGGGAGAATATAAGCACAAATACAGACAGGGAAAATGCAATATTCCTCTAGCTTGACGCTGTGGATATTCACACAAGATATACCCGAAGATGCATATAACTTTCTTATCTACGATCGAAACAAAACTCGAATTATTCTGAATTTTTTATTTTTACTTTAACCCGTAAATCTGGCCAAAAAGTTTCTAAAGAATACGATTTTGTGACAATTTGGTCATATAGCGGTCCATCCGTCTCACCATCCGTTGATGAATTCTTCTTTGATTTGCTTGCATTGTAAAAATTGAAAAAAGATACCCAGCTAAACATAAATTTTGAAGAGGACGTGATTCAAGCCAAAGCCAAACTGAGCTTTTATTTACTTGTACTAAAAAAAAGTGAAGAACGAAAGAAGTAAGAAAGAATTTTCGTCCAAAATTTCCAAAACATTTTGTTAATTTCATTTTGCTTACTCGCTCCTAGTCCATGCTAATCAAGTGGGCTTTAGTTAAGACATTACAACGGTAGGCGTTAACTGTTCTAGAAGCACCATTTTAACTGGAACTAAAAACCCTTATGGACTCAGACATTTCAGACTATTGTCGTATAGCGATTTTCTGTTCCTTGTTGGGGAGAAACTTTTGGATTGCGCAGGTAAAAAGATGACGAAAACAGGTGTTTTATTTTAAAGATTAAATAAATTTTAAATTCTATTTAAATACAACAACAAATATTGGGCGCTTGTGTTAGGCGAGAATTTGTTGTTGTCATCGAAAGCATTTACAGGCTTTTAAAGACAAATCAAGGTGAACTGAAAGATTGAATTGGCCTAAAGACAAGGTTGGCTGGATGGCTGGCTGCCTGGCTGGCTGCCTTTAGGTTTCTTGACGTTCATTTCCGTACATGAGTACGTGCATGGGTTATATAAAAACACACATGCACATATGGTTATAAATACATATATAATTCCTGATGCCATTCTATTACACTCTGCATCTGCTATTCATGTCATGTAATTACAATAACTATATATGTATGTATGAATGTGAGCATACATATGTGAATTTGAACATATTACAAATACATTATATTCATATACACATATATACATACACATAAATCCCATCCACATGTTTAAGGCTGTTGCTTGTATTGTTGAAATTTATGATTTATTGGGTCAAAAGTTATAGATTGTATTAAACAATGCGAAAGAGACAGCAATAGGTATAGAATGAAAGCGAGAGAGAAAGAGAAAGAGCGATATGCAGGAAATTGAATGAATTTAACCGGAAGGATGGTCAGGTCAAGGCGATTATCATTATGCGTTCGCCTATACGGCCATATTTTAAATAAACGCCATTGCAACAAAAACAAAAATTATTCTAAATAAATTTTTTAACTATTTTTTTTTTTTTTGCCTTTTCTTTTTTTCACTTTCAGAGTTTCATATTAAAATTGGACACAATAGCACTTAAGAAAATCCTGGAATTTATTTTTACCTAAAAGAAAAACGGAGAAGAGAAAAAACAAAACAACAAGAAAACAAAGCAAAGAAAATAAAATAAAAAAAAGAAAACGCCAACGGATTTTTTGTAAAGAATTTTTTGCTCCTAATCTATATTTTTATCCAACTTACAAAAACGCATTCTATTTTGGATTCTGTACCAATCAGCGATTCAAGAGTAGAGGAAGGAAGAGAGAAAGGCACACGATAAACTTTTGCCTTGCATGAGATCACCAAGAGAGATAGCTAATTTTATACCTCAACACTTAAACGCTAAGCTAAGGATTAAATAAATTTGTAAATTGTACTTAAGTGTTCAAAGCCCTAAGTAAGTCGTATATTAAAAGGAAATGATTATCCTTTTTTTTTGAGAAAAGGTAACCTTTTAAATTAATGAAATTTTTTTTGTCTTACAGGTTTTACGGAGTTACATAACAGACACAACGCACACGTACACATCCCCCCACACACACACATACATACACACATACGTACACACATACATACATACACACTTATACACACGCTTATACACACAAACACATACTTACATTAAACACACGCATACATCGTTACACACGCGCAACATACAACCCCACATTATTTATATATTAAAGATAAGTTCTATTTAAAAATAAACTTTAGCTTCAAGCATCTTTATAAAGGTTTTTCTATTCAAAATCAATCGCAACAACAATAAAAACAAAAACAACTACCACAAGGAAAAAAAGATCAAATAAAAATAAAAAAAAAAACAATAATTCCCTTTACATCCAGACATTAAAGGAAAAGTCATTTGTTTATAGTAAAAGAATAAAAAATAGAAAGAAAGAGTCACTAGAATATAAGCACATACAACCACACATCACCGTAATACACACGTAGATATTTCATAAAGATGACAATGAGTACAAATAATTGTGAAAGTATGACATCATACTTTAGCAACTCCTATATGGGTGCTGATATGCACCATGGTCATTATCCGGGCAATGGCGTTACCGATCTCGATGCCCAGCAAATGCATCATTACAGTCAGACACCAAATCATCAGGGCAATATGCCCTATCCACGTTTCCCGCCCTACGATCGTATGCCCTATTATAATGGTCAAGGTATGGACCAGCATGGCGTGTATTCGCGACCCGACAGTCCATCCAGTCAAGTTGGCGGTATGCCGCCCGTTCAAGCGAACGGTAGTCAAATGGTCGCGCAACAGCAACAACAAACTCAACCTCCTCCACAACAACAACAACAACAACAACAACCTCAAAATGGGCCACACCAAGCACAACATGGTTCAGTAACGCAGCAACAAGTCGCAACACTTCCACAACATCAACAGCAACAGCAGCAACAGCAACCGGTTGTTTATGCCAGTTGCAAACTGCAAGCGGCCGTTGGAGGCTTAGGTATGGTGCCCGAGGGTGGTTCACCGCCGCTAGTCGATCAAATGGGCAGTCATCATATGGGCACACAAATGTCAATGTCACACCATATGCAACATCCGCAGGCTCAGGTGGGTATAGGTTTTAAGATTTTCGAGCTTGTAATCAAACAGCGAAGAGAGTTATGTAAAAATATTTGAAACTAAAACCATTCGATATTAACCGCTTTAAAGTAGAATTTTAGTGTTGCTTGTAGTGTTCAGAAGTCGATCACATAACGCACTAAAAACAATTCAACTTTAACTTGTGTAGTATTTTGGCAAAAGCAAATAGTAAAAATGTTAAAAGCCGTCAACATTGTACTGTAGAAGCGATAGAAGAATATCATCAAAAATTCGATATACAACTTTTCAACCATAAAGGTTGCGTTTTGAAATGTAGAAAAAGTCTTTCTTTGCAGCAGCGTTTATTGCCTTTCAGCATAATTTGTTTTGAATCATCTTTTGCCGTGCGCTTTACTTTAGGATCATTTGTTCTCGCATTTCTTGGCTATAGCGGCCTCACTTTTTATTCTGGTATTCGTTACATACTTTAATCATAGTCATGTAACCGTAGTTCGTCATCAACTACGAAGACGCTTTCTTGTCCTAATACGTAGGGAAATGCAAATTTTACGCTAAGGCTGCGATACCAAATTGATCGCAGAAGATTATATTCGGATAGGACCGAATCTTTTATACCCATCACCATTACATTGAATGGGCGTGGCTGATTTTTCTGTTTTTAGAAAGAATAAAGGCGGAAATGTACCAAGCAAAAAGGGGGAAAGCAAAGGTATTCACAGTTTTTGGGCATAGGCCTATGGGCGTTGTAAGCGTGTCCTTTGAAAAACTTGGGTCACACTGGGTCGCAGAACATACGTTGTAGTTTGTGTTGATTTATCTGCTCTCCGTAATAAGGAATGAGAAAAAAATCAGCTTTTTACTCGTTTTGAAAAACAGATCTGACCTTGTTTTACGAAATCGATCTTTCAACCGATTTGTTCCGGTTTCAATAGCGGTCTGAGTGCAAAAACATCCAATGTTTCTGTTAAATTTGAAGTCGATAACTTCAGGCCAGGAGAGTGTTTACAACAGACATTACAAGGACAGATGACAGATGACAGACGAACATTCTCAAATCGATTCAGCATCAGAATTTGTTGCTGGTCAAGTACATACTTCTTCGGTACTCTGAAGCTTCCTTCTGGGCGTTGTAAACCTTTTGACAAAACCAATATACCCGTCATCCTTGGGTGACGCTACTTACTTCGCATCGTTTCTTTAAATTTCTCTGCCTTCTGAGTGTTTCTTGCTCTCTGCCGTTTACATATTGATTATTTACACTTTTGCTTACTCTCGCTTTACTTAAAATTGGGTTATTGGTAGGGTGACACGATTTCAATTGTAGGACTTGTTTTGTACGTCGGATATTTGGCACTTTAAAGTGTGCCATTAAATTTTCGTTTGTTCATCATTTCCAAAATTGTTTAGTTTGTGCACAATCCGCATAATCGAATGTCGTATAAAGAAAAAGAGTAATCGCCATAACATCATAATTGTCTTGAAATAACCATGAAATCCATGAGTTTATCTCTCCCTTCTTATATCAAATTTCGGGTCAATTTGGCAGCATTGGAAACTGGTAGCAGTCAAATCTCTTTGAGTTTGATTTTTCTATAAAGAAATGTTGGGATGTTCGGAAAGTTATTTCGTTTTTTTTTTCTCAAAAAAGAGGACACATTTACGCCACATTGCCATATTTTGACATCTGACAAGGCAGGGTTTGTTTGCGAACAACTTTGCTTGACTCTGCTTAACAGTTTTTGTACGATGTCCCATCAAATGCGGAAAGTCGAAGGCAGCATTTTCGATATATTCTTGCATTTTTATTATTAGACGCGAAAAAAGTTAGTGAATGCGCAGAAAAAGCATGAGTTGACAGAGCGTCAATGTCAAGACTGGTTTACAAAATTTTATGATGCAAAATATTGATGTCGACAACGCACATTCTGGAAAGCCTCAAGCTTGAAGCTGGTGACAACAAAAGAAAGGCATCGATTGATACAAATAAATTTATCGAATCCGACCGTCCATGATCACGTGAAATATCGTGGCATCGCCTTTCATTTTGATTAAAAAAAAAGGAGCGAAATGACTTTCCGAACAACCCAATATGTTCATAAGCGAAGAAAATACCGTTTCTTAATCACTTCTTCTTCTTTCAATGTCTTCTTTGAAGTCGCTAAAGAAAGAAAGAAAGTGTAGTCCAATCTATAGGCTATAGAGGAACAAGCATCTTGACTTTTTCTTGGGAGCTCGACGGAATATCTATTCTTTTAACTTTTTTTACATCGTCTACATTGCATGCCATGTTTCATGGCAGAAATTAAAGCCAAATTGAACTTTTTCGTAACATGGCGGAAGCTTTAGACCAATCGTTTTACGATATATGAAACCCGACTTTATACAAATTTACAAATAGTTCTTTATCAGATCGGGTAAATTGTCTGTGCTTAGATTTTATTATTATTTTTTCATCAATCCATGTATTCTCAATACCCGATCTTATTTGCCTTTATTTTTATAGTTGGGTTACAATGATGTCGGAGTTCCCGATGTTACGGAGGTAAGAATCGAAAAAGCAAATGAAAAGAAACTTTAATAATAGTTTTCCTTTTTATATTGTATGTATGTATGTGTTATTTGTAAATAATATTCATTACGCTTCTTTCAAAAAGTATTATGTTCTTTGTTTTTTTTTTTCATAAGTTATTGTATTTAAAATTTTGCAATTCATGTATTTTTCATTTACGTTAGGTTCATCAAAATCATCATAATATGAGTATGTATGGGCAACAGCAAGCGGGCGTAGCGGGCGGACCGCCTCAAGGTATGATGCATCAAGGCCAGGGACCACCGCAAATGCATCAAGGACATCCGGGACAGCATACACCACCGTCACAAAATCCAAATTCACAATCATCAGGGATGCCTTCGCCTCTATATCCTTGGATGCGAAGTCAGTTTGGTAAGTGTCAAGGAAAGTGATCGACAATTCCACGAAACGTATAAAGTGGAATTTTTTTTCTCCTAACTCTTATCCAGTAAACGTAGTAGTTGTTTGATTGCATTCGAATAATTTCTTTTTTCTATTTTTTATTTTTAAATAGTTTTATTAGCTTAATTGGCTTTGTTTTCCTTTTCTTATTAATTATCGAGAATGCTTGGTATTATTATTGTAATTAGATTTAAAATTTTAGTTTCTTATCTACGACCTTTTAAAATTCCAATTGGATGTTTTTTTGAAAGCAAATCTTTCGGAGAATGTTACCAACAAGAATTCATAAAAATATTTCAATAATTTTTCAATAGATTTCCTCCAGATAAGAGAAGGTGGAAGAGGACTTTTTTATGTTCGACCCTTTTCGAGCAACAAAACATTGTAAACATAAATAATCGAAGTCTGTGAATGCTTTTGTATCGTGCATTATGAAAAACACATGTTTTTAATACGATTCCATACATTTTGACATTTGAAGGCATGGTGTATGTTGCAAATTCATTCATTGCTCTCGGCGCTGTACTTGCTGTCCTGTTCACCCTTCGAATCTGATTCGATTCAATTGTTATATGCAAGTAATGGAACTTCTTTGCACAAAAGCACCCAATAAACATAGAACTTCGAACCAAATTTTAGTTCGATCCGTGACACCCAAGCAATTAAGGCTCATTTTGGAAATAATGATCATTGAAGAGAATCCATGCTCTTGAATCTACATTGGGAACGGAATACTCAGACTAGTCATGATTTAATACGACCTCACCGAGTTCGTAGAAGTTTGTCATGTTTTCGTTAACAGGCATTACCATAACAAAACAACGATCACTAGCAAAGCCATGAACCTTCAAATGACGATGTGATCAGTCATTATTAAGAAACATGAAACATATCCTTAAAAGTGTACACAATACGAAGGCAGCTCTCGAAGTATGCGACCTGTTAGAGGAAACACAGAAAATTTGGTAAACAACTTACTTATTTCTCAATACACTTTTTCCAGCGATGTCTAATAACTACGCTAAGGCTTTTTATAGTCCGAACGGTGGAGCTCGTCAAAATAATGAGCCACAAAGTTTGCAAAAGGAAAATAACCTAAGGAATTATATTTGTGGAATACCACGTATAAGAAAGAAAATCCTCCACTAACGCATTGCGCCGATGAAAGAATATTTTCTTTTTTGCCATACCTTGATCGATTTTAACCCGATTTTAGTCAACTCTACTCAAGTCCGCTCATATCCAAAAAAAAGTTGAACGTTTATATAGGAAAAATATTCCCACTGTAGACGAATGGAATGGAATGGAAGCGTTCAAAAAAATGCCTCAAGATAAGACTGGTTTGGATTAAGAAGTGTCTTAGAAGAATGTGTGTGAACACGAACTTTGGTTTTTGGTTGTTTTGTTTTAATATGACCAATCACTCAGGGGATGTCCCCTATTCGCGTAACACGATGACTGTCAGAAAGAAGAGGGGAAAGGGAAAGCAATAGGGAGGAAGTGGCCACAGCCTAGCGGATGTTATGCCTTTACCAACTGATTACTTGCTATAACTGCGACCAAAGAAAACTCTTTCCCATCGCATTTCAGTTCAGTCCCTAAAATGAAGGATTCAAAGCCAGGAGTGTCAGAGATGAATGGCGGTAAAAATAAAGCAAAGATAAAACCCACGCCTGGGGGTGGCCACCAAATGGCCACTGTATGCATATATATTTCATAGAACTATAAACCTTTTCAGCCGTTTGGCAGAATTAGAGACAAAGAACGAATTAAATTTATTATGCGAGAATCGACTTTGATAAAATTGCAAGCAACGCGAATACAGAGTTAAGAGTCACTATGTTTGAGTTTTAATTGTGAAAATTAAATAAGCGAAATAGACGAGTACGGATCTTAGGCCGATCAGAATTTCATGTAAACTATGGCATTTACGATAATGTCTTTGCGAAACTTTTACATGTTTCCGTTAAATGGAACCCTTGCATTGTAAAAAGTGATTCAATGCAAGTTAGTTACGCTCCAAATTTGCAAAAGAATTCGTTTACTTTTGTCAACCAAAAGCATTATGTATAAGTAGTCACCTCTGTTTGCCAACGACCTGTGTCTGCACATAAATGCTCTATTTCTTCCTTTAAACTAAACCCTTATGTTTTATGCAGTCGTGTTCGTGTGTGCTCGTAAAATGCGTAGCATTATTGTCGGGTGGATTAACCTTTTCTTTGGCAGGAGTTCAAGCATGTAATGCTTTTCAAGGAATCCTTTTAATGTGTGCTAAAATTTCACTTTTACATTGATTTTCTTTTCTTTTTGCCCTCACTTAAGAAATTTTGGCACAAATTTCTTCTTTTTCTTTTGTGCCAAATATCAGGTATCTTGATAGGCGAACGGTGTGTTTTCATTTCATATTATTTAGGCTTCGCCTTCATTGATTGATTGGTAAAGGCTCATAAATTTTATTACCCTTCGAATGCTAATACCTTTGCTTAGGAGGAGAGCCAAGGCTAAGTGTATGGAATTAGAATTAACATAAGTTAAGAAAAAAAGAAAAACAAGACTACGTTTCTAGCTAAAGACGAACTAAATTAAATAATTAATGCAAGTGCTTTGGGAAATAGTTAACCTTTCCAATGAAGCCATAACAAGAATCTTATGCCAAGACAGGTCTTAGTTCACATATGCTAATGATCTAACTGCTTCAACTTTGAAGACTTATTCTGCGATAAGCATATCTTCAGCTGAGCTAACATTGCGAGGATCGGTAGCTGTTCATCTGATGGGAAATTCAAGTCTACGAAAAGTAGGCTTAGTTGGAAGCCTGATAAGTCTGTCTGTCCACCATTACTTCTGCTCTTGCCTTTTTCAAGAATAATTAAATGAAGCAAATAAAGTCGTACGCGTTCTGTTACGATATATTTGCTTGCAGCAAATATCGATCGCTTTCGCAGCATTCGATAAAACATTATGTAACACAATGACAGCGAAGTTCGACTATCTAGTTCCTGCCATATGCCATATATATATCGTATATACATATATATTTACTGTTGACTATATTTTATATTTCACGTTTCTTTTCCACTATTTTTTCCGTTCAGGATAGCGTTTTGTGTGATTGTGCGTATTATGCTGTGTCCATGTGCAGCATGAATACTGAACGTTGTTTTCTTTCGTCTGTTTTGTTTTTTGTTCGGGTTTTGTTAGATTGAGATGTAAAGTAAAATTGATTACAGCCATTAGTTACACGTTATGTGCAATGGATGCCATCAATTTATTAATCTCTGGTACACGAAGGTTTCACGTTTTTTTTTTTTTTCTGCTTTTTTCCTTTTTTGTTTGTTTTTGTTTGTATTTTTATTGCGCTTTACTTCGTTTTCGCATCAGCCATTCATTCATGCTGATGTTTCTCGCGTTTTCGTTTTACTTCTTTTTTTTCTTTTTTTATAGGATCACGCGTACTTTAGTTAAGCTCAGATGCAGTCGAGGCTCAGCTAAAACTGCATTTGCATTGTAAAAACCACAGGCTACCAAAAGTTTGTCGGCGTGACTGTGTGCATTTTGTTGCTGCTTTAGTTCTATGGATTGCTTACAAAAAAAAAAAAAAAAAGAAAAAAAAAATATTTATTTAAAATACATCGCAAAAGCATCTCGATTATAATTTTTCGCCAAGCGATCCCACTGTATTTGTCGTTTATAACTACTTAACGCCTGTTTAAGTTGCTTGTATCCATTAAAATTATTAATGGTTCGGCCGGGATACCAAATACCAGCCAGGCCAGCAGAGTAAGGCTGAAAGCACGCCAAAGCCTGGCCTAACAGTCGTGACTAAGTTCTAAAAAATGTTTACTTGATACGGAATAAAGTTAAAAGATAGAAAAAAAAAACAACAACAAAAAATCCCTTTTAGTGTCACGACTTCCTTTTTTTTTCGTCTTACTTTACGGACAACAAAAGTTTTAGTTTTTCAATTCTTATAAAATTAAGTTGTTAAACTAAAATGCTTTTTTTTTCTCTCGTTGTTGTTTAAGTTTTCGGTAAAATAATCCCTTAAACACATAATTTCGTTTACTTATTGCTTATGAATAAAGAAAAAGGTTAAGAAAATTGCAAAAAAATTTTCCAAATATATTTTCGTAAATTATTGTAAGCTTGGAAGAAGAGGCAGACAAAAAAAAACAAAAAACATTTCCTTATTACTTATATATGTCCTTGTTATGCTTTTGAATATTATTGTCCTTTACTTTATTTTTGTTATGTTGTTTTTTTTTTTTGTTGTTATTGCAATGCATGTATGTTGATTGCAACATTGTTGTTGATAATTTTGTCTGACCATAAATAAATAAATAAAATAGAAGGCATCACCATCGTTTACGTATTATGCACGACGACAACAGCAACTTGTTGTTTATGTCTTCAGCATCAGCATCCTTGGGCTGGTTGAGGATGCCTTTAGAAATATTTTGGCTTAGAGATGCTCGTTTTTTTTTCTTTTTTTAGGGGTTATTCGTGCGGTTTTTATCAAAAGTATATTTTTATGTGTGTGGCTACCAACTGTTGCCATTTTTAAGGTAATAAATTTTAGCGGTATTAAGCAAATTCTGCAACAAGTATTTCACACTCTCCGAGTTCGTACTTTGCCCGAAGCAAAGATAAATAGTATGCACATAGTTTCACTGATAGACAGACACACAAACACGCAGCCACCATAAGAATAATTTTTATTATTCAAAATTCTGCAGTATTTGTAAGTGTTTAGTAGCAGATAGTCAGCAATAGAGAGAGAAAAAGCTTTTCGTTAGTGAGGTTTTTAAACATTTCCCTATCAATCGATCTTAACGAGGAGCATGTAGGTGTGTGAATAAGTGCTTCAAGGTCAGGGCGCAATAAGGACGCCTTGCGCCCGTGGCTCCTTGGGATCATTTCTTCTATTGGCTGTTATGGCATCTATGGCAAATCCATATCCATCCAGCTAACGAAGTCTTTAGTTCCAGGCTAATCACATTTACGACGTAGAGGTCAGTGGATAATTTTCCGTGGCTCGCTATTACTGAACATTTTAATTTCTCAACAAAAGGCAAATATAACCGCTGCCTTCGTAATCGATTGAAAATGAATGTAAAAACTTCAGCATAGTTCTGCTAATACCAGTGTTGCCAACTCGATCCTCCGGTGAAAGAGGATACGAAATTAACTGCATAGGGGTCAGGTAAAATTTTTGACATTATTGTATTTAAGTGGTCCTAATTAATTAACAATGAAAATGCATATTATAATTACGGACAATACAATCAAAATGTATATCATAATTTCGGAAAAAAAGTGTAATAGTTTTACTTTCTTAGCGGCAAGATTTCACTATCGAATCAGAAGGTTAAACTGGGTTGCCAGGTAACTTATTCCTTGGTGTTTCCCAATTTTCAGTGCCGACAAGGTTTTCGGAAACTTATAATTTATAATTCGGAATGGGTTGCTAATAAACTTTTACTCTTGAAATAATATCAAAGAGAAAAGAAAAGCTATTCGTTCGTTAATCCGTGACGTGACATGCCCCCCTAATTCTCTTTCTGAATCACTTCTTGTTGTTTCTCTGACATGGCACTGAGACGTATTGCATGGTTTTGTTATTAGCACAAGTTTCTCATACCTCTTTCAAAGAGGACAAGATAGGCTTTTTTCTTAAGTGGATCGTTCGCACTCTATAGGCAATAAGAACTTACTCTTCGTTTCGCTTGTACATCTCATAGATGTGCACGCCCCGTAGTTAATCACTGCTTTTATTCTGGATGCCATTGTTAATTAAATATTTAAGCTAACATACCACATCAGTTGTATGCGTTCAGCGTTGCGGAAATCTTTATGGAAACGAGTCTAAAGTTACCGTAGGCTTACGAAGAAGAATTCATTTATTACAATATTGAGAAGATTGATTTAATTAATACTTTTCTTATACGACCAGAGCTCTGCTCCTCTTCCTCAAACTATATTTTAAAACTTGGTCTGAACTATCACAACTAAAAACGGAGACCTTACGGACTTGATATTAATCTCATTGAAGAATTTTTATTTTGCGAAAAACTTCTGTGAACGATACGATCTTAAGCGATCTTTAAGTAATTTTTCTCTTTCTTTTTTTTTTTTTTTGTTTCTCCCAACATATTTTCTATCAAATATGAAATCCTTAGACTTATTATTTTTATTATATATGTGATAAAATTTTGTAAAAATACTTTCAACCATTGTTTATGCCATCCATATAACACCAGCATATCCTTTAAAGATAATACTGATTGTGTGCAAAGTCAATTTCACAACTTTTCCTTAAAGTTTTCAACGCATTCTTTTCAAAGTATTTTCTGAACATAAACGCTATTTTGTCAGTTTGTTCGTTTAGTTGAGTTGAAAAAACAAAGGAAAAAAAAAAAGGAAGAACAAAGAGGAAAACTTTTCTTAAGTTGAGGATTTTCTTAAACTACATGAGCTTTTCTAGCGCGTCAAGGATGTGTTCGAAAAGACAACAACTACTTAAAAGGACGATTTGAGAAGCTTATAACACTAAAACTAAGTGACGTAAATGTCTAAAGAAAGACTTTTTCTTTTCTTTCCTCATTTTTTTTTTTCTTTTGCAAAAAACTAAAACAATAGCAACAGCAGTAAGAGAAGAAAAAGAGAGTAAGAACAAAACGATACAATCAACTTTAAACTGCTGACAGAGCGTGCATAAGAAGCGTTCGCTTATATGGGCAACAAAACTTTAAATACTAACAACAATTTGAATGAAGAAATTCTTGACGATGCATGGCTTCATATTAATACTCAAGTTTTCATTAATACAATTTTATATGTATTTATATATATGTAGTGTGTATATAGATTAATGCAAAGCAGTACAAGTAAAAAGATTATATGGGCTTTGAGACGAATCTCAGATACCTTTCATCTCAACCGGTTAAATGAGTTTTGGCGAGCTTAAGGCGTCCTAGCGGACGAATCGGATGAACTTCCATTTATGACTTTGAGATGATATTCATAAGTTCAAAATTTCAGATAGATTGAAAAAAGGTAAAGTTTTTTGGAACTGGATTTGTAGAATTCGCTTAAAAATAGAGAGTTTCCTCATCAGATCGCTTTTATTAGCTTTTGTTGTACCCTACCACGTTTGTGGTGCAGGGGTATACTAAATTTGCGCGGATGCGTACTGTACTCTTGGGGAGGGAGGAACTTGATATGGATGAAGCTCTTATTATACTGCTGATCGAGCGAAAATCACTTTTGAATCGATCTAAACTTGTCTATCCGTCTCTCCGTATTATTTCTTTTGCTCAATCTACAAGCAGTGGTTTTTGAAATATTTTGGTGAAATGTGGTACATTGACATGCTTGGACCAACATGTGCCAACGTTAGTGACAATGGTTTGGATCGGACCACTTTCTCGACTGCCTTTCCTATAACGCCTTACTTTGAAAGTCGTTGTAGTTGTTTCCATTTAAGATTCAACAGGAGATGGTCACACGGTCAGCGATATCCGAACTTACTTCCCTCATAAATGTTATTGCATGTTGCGAAGGGAACTGTGAATTTAGCGTATCACTAATACACACACACACACACCCTAGACCTTTTACCTTTAGTATAAAATGGAAAAAAATTGGTGTTTCCTTTATCTTCGAAGTGTCACATTAATAGTAGGCGTGTTATAGCGTCTATGCAGGCGGCTTTTCTTCTTGCATTTTGTACGTATTAGGTTTCAGACGGATATCGGCTAAAAATCGTCATATTGTTGATACAGATTTGGTCATACCTCCAAATTTTTTTTTTTTTTTTTTTGAATGGTTTATCTATCACCAGGACTGGATGATTGTTGGTTATTGGCGATCTTACACTAAGAACAAATGTGAAAAATTCTCATCATGTAATCTCTGGTGTTGTGATTACAATGTATTTGTTGCCAGTTGGACAGATAGACAAGCATAAAAAAATCGATTGAGAATTTTATCTCTAAAAAGTATATCTGTATGTTACAAATGGAATGCAAAAATTGGTAAATTTATGAATTTTAACTGTGGAACGTTGGAGTTTGCTTGAAGCATGAACTGCTTACAACTACGCCTACAATGTAAGCGATTTTTTTTTTGTCACACATTTTTCCACTATGTTAAATTCAGTTTAGCCAACAAACGTTGGGGCATCGATGCCCTAGATTGACTCTACGGTGAATACAGTCCTTTGCTGTGCTTTAAACTAACAATTTGGTGACGTGTATTAGGAAAACTATTGTGGTAAACAAATTCTTTATGAGATAAGATGTGAGTGTAACCCATTTATACGAAATCTATCAAGAGCATTAGTCTCCTTCGAAGTATTATTTTGGAAAACAATTGTATTTCCCAATAGGAACATAAAAGGCAGCAACATATACCTATAGAAACGTATAGGATAAGTGTTTGAAGCAGTATTTGTTGTCTTTTCTTTTCTTGTTTTTTTCTCTTTTTTTTTTTTTTTTTTTTTTATGTGGCACAAATACAACATATAAGGAAAGTAATGTGCATTTGGAATGGTTCACTGGTTGGTGGTTTGGTTGGTTGGTTGGTTTGATGGCTGGTTCAGAGCATTGCTACTAAGTTCGTTTCATGTTTGTGCTTCACTGAATGCTCACAATGGGACACGGCTTCACATGGCATGTTTTAGTCAGCTGTCAAATATTTTGACATGGGTTCCAGCTGAAAATTCCAAAATGGTAGAATTTCTGACAATAAAGAAATGTGGTATTTTTCATATACTAAAATATATGTGCATGTGTGTCTATACAGGAAAAATGATTCAAACAACTAACAATTCTTTTTTTATTAGATTTCTTCACTTACGCATGTATATATATATATATATATATATATATATATATATATATACTTTACTAAAATAGGTTAGAAATCCATGTAGAATATAAAAATATATATATCTTTTTTTTACATATACGTTTTGATTTTAATTCGCGTTTTAAGTTGAGTCAATTAATATAAAGAGAGAGAAGAGTGACATATTAATCGACTGGTATGTTAAATCGAGTCATCTAATTATTTGGGATTTCTTAAAGATACTGGAATTAAATCTCATTCTTGTCATTGCGTTTGCAAAAGAATATCGATTATTGCGATCAAATAATGTGGGGAGGTACCTTCCAAGTCCCCTTCGAAATTATAGCGTTTGAAAGTGTATTTGTTTGTAACAACCAGAAGGTGCTTCAGAGGCCCTGTAAATAACCAAAATTTTGTCACATGTCTAGGCGTAAAAAGCTTTGACTTAAAATTGAAAATCGCAGGAACAAATTTTGGTGAGAGCAAGTTATTCTGCTGACTGCAGTGAGGATTTTCATTTTCCTTCCTCAGTAGAAGCGCAAAACTATTGCCAAAACTTTTTCGTTAGCATTGGCAACTGCAAGCTTTTGATTATGTTACTGTTCGAAAGAAAGCAGCTTCGTCTTTTGAGCACCCCAAGCTTGTAGGTGCTTTGCTGCTCAAGGGCAAACATCTTGTTCTCGCTTTACTTTACTAATCTCGAATTACAAAGGACCAAACGTGGCGTTAGTTGCTCTATGCTTATAACAAATTTTTTTTTTTTCGTCTAAACAACTTCGTGCCAAAGCTTAATATAAATTTTTTTAGACATTTTCTTGTATTCTCTCGAAATTGAACTTTTTTCAAACACTTCTCAGTACATTAAGTTTGAATGCGAAATTTTAATTTTTGCTTCGATGAACTCACCACAAGCTATTGCTTTTGATTGCCAAAGATCTGGTTAAACCAACCAGCAGATAGAGATTGAATATAGAAATGGATTAACTTATAATTTTGCGTTGATTAAAGACACATGTACCTACCTACCTACCTTATGGGATTTAGAGAAATTACATCTGCATATTAAATCTAGGATACAAATATTGATAGACTGTTGTCTAGTGGCGTGAGTAAAAAAATTAATTTCGACTTCTACAATGAAGTTAAATGTCTCTACTTAATCAAAACAATACAACATTTATTATTAACGAGGAAAAAAAAAAGAAAAAGTCCTTAATTAAATATTCTGCGCTTCTTTCCTTTTTGTTGGGTTTTATTAAAAAAATGCTGAAACCCAAAATAGAAATCCCTTGAAATTGTTGAAATTAAATTCAAATGAAAATATTCCCTAGAAATTAGAAAAAATTGATTGCACACATCTATGTATAATATTCAGTTAACTTCTTTTTTTTTCTCTATCATCGTATGCATGAAACTGTCTCGAACTCTGTCTCTCTCGTTTATATTTTTTTACACATAACCAGAAGTTATGTTGCTCAACACTAGATGTGCTCTGGTCAAATGTTGTTGTCCAAGAGTCATCAAAGCATTTTTTTTTTTTTGGTATTTTTTCTTCTTCTTGTTGTTTGATTTTGCTTTTTTAAGACCACAAATTTTTTTTTGCTGCATTCTTAACTAAGGAGAGTACAGCGTGTGTGAGAAGGGGGGTTTTATCATAAAAACTAAGCATCAGGTTTTTTTCGAATCTTCTTCCTTTTGTTTTCATTTTACCGTATTTTTCAACATACAGTGCACATCTGAAATGCGTCAAAAACTGTAAAATGAAAGTTTAGCAGTTGACTTTTGGGATATCTAAGCTGTGTCAAACTCACAAAAATATGAGACTTTCGTTTCATTCATTTATTCGTTTACTTTTTTTCCTATTTTTAATTTTTAGAGAAAAAAGGAAAAATGATAAATTATTATTTAGGAAGTTTACCCTCAAGATCTTAGACTTGGAACGCTTCCCCGCTCGAAAGAGTATTTTTTGAATATGTTTTTACAAAGTTTCCCTGGTTTAGCCCAAAAATTGAGGATTTTTTTCCTTAAGAAAGGCAAACCTTTACTGAGTGCAGCATAAAGTAGTGATTATAATAAGCGGAAGGTGCCTATTACCAAAATTATCACAGTTTGTCGTGTAAAGCAAGTTGAAGAGACTGCAATGCAACACATTGTTTGTTTTGTTGCTTTAATTTTTTGTCTTTTAAATCGAGGAAGTATCATATGGCAGCTAAAACAAACGAATAATTTGATGCTCGTGAGCGTCTCATCGTTTCTTTCTGGCTTAAGCAGTTAATCGCGTTTCTTTCATGAGCTTTCTAAATTTCTATTTGTTTCGCCTCTCTTTGATTCCCTAGGACATTTTGTTCTTTGTACATATTAGGTGTATATATATACATTCAACGCTCTTTTAAACGTACATACATACGTTGTTTACAAAACCGCGCATAAAAAAATCGTGTAAAAAAACATATGCGACATATGGTAAAATTTCCACAACCTTGTCCGATGTGCGATGAAAAATCTTAAAAAAAGTAACGATGAAGTTGATATCACATATTCATTTTTTATTGCAAAAGAAAAAGTTAAAATTAACGTACAGTGAGAATTCAGTCCATAAGTACAAATTGAAATTAGAAATAAAAATCAATGTCGCTACTTGATAACAACATTTATTGCGGACTGGACTAACAACAAATGGACACCAACTTGTACGAAATGAACACTCTAAGTGTGACGAGATAAAGAAGAAGGTCATCGGAAAATTTGGTTATACTCCGTGGTAGATAAAGTAAAAATATTTTTTTTTAGAATTTGTGTTAAAGCATACAATTCGTGTAGACGAGTATTTTCATTCGGATTGGTGAATGGTGTTATTTCAAAATCGTGTAAAAAGGATCGTATAAAAAAGACCGTGTAAAAAGGAAGTGGGTATAATTTCTCTTGTTACGAAGCTATAACAATTAAAATATTCATAATCGTTATCTAACGTCGTTTGCTTCATAATGGGTAGCTTATGAATGCCCTCGCAGTAAAAATTTCGCGGTTTTAAAGCGAGTTTCTCACGTCCTAAATACGACAGCATCAATCTGAACAAGTGGTTATCAGAAGGGTACATGTGTGGAAAATACGCTGCACTCAAGGCAACTTCCTATCTTAAGTTGAAGACTACTTTCTTGATCGCTTATGAGGCATATACCAATTAAATCGCTTACCAAGTTCCTTTGACCCTCAATACTCTTTTTTTCTCAAATGCAATTACGAATCATGACTACCGTTTGAGGTCTATATTTTCGGCCTGACGTGCCCATCAGTAGCAATGTGGCAGTTGCTTTAACTCTGCCCTTAGCTATTGTTACGGCACAATATTTCCATTCGATCTATATAGTTATCGACGAAATAATTGTTTACTGATACAATTTTCATAGAAATTCCGTTGTTAGCGCGCATTTCTATCACTGATATAAAAGACACTTACTTAAGGTGTTTCGAATAACAAATGGATAAGCAGCACGGCTGCCAAGACAGTGTTCGCGATTTTAAATCTCAGGAGCGGTAAAGTTTCCTTTATTAGTGGGTCTGTGCGCTGACACCAAAGCGATAACGTTTACTAATGTAGGCACGCACCCACTAGGCCGCGGCCACCAAATTTTTTTCTCTCTCTCGAGATACGATTAGAGAAAATCCCCTAATTGATTGAACTATTAACTATACCCATAAAAAGAAAATTCCCTGAAATTTTCAACCGAATTCCAGCGATGAAAAGAAAAAAAAAACAAGAATCGTCTTAATATTTGGGAATGTTCGGGTTTTTTTTTTTTTTTTTTGATACAAATGTTTCTTAAGTCCGTTTTTCTCTTTTGGTTTTAGGAAAGAATTAGTTTTTATTCATTTTTTTTTAAAGTTTTTAGATCTCTGTCCATTTCTGTTCGTTCATGGAGGAACTTTAAGATCCCATTATTAAATTGCAAGCATATTAACACGTGACCATGATAAATACGTACGTGTGGTCTCTTTTCTAATATTCCTGTAACGTAAGTGATTCTAGCGTTTTTTCTTCAATAGTTTTTCTCATTTTTTTTTTGTGTTCTTTGTATTGTTGTAATATCTGTGCCTTCACTGAGGAGAGATGCAAAAAACCGGAGAAATCATAATCTGTAGATTTTTTCTTTCTTATTATTTTGTAATCAGTAAAATTCTTGATTATTATTATAATATATATATATATATATATATATATATATATATGTATATATGTACTTTTTTCTTTTTCTTAACTTAACTGTTGTGCGCGCAACGAACGAGCGAGTGAGTGAGTACTTGTGCTTGTTGTGGTTGTGGCAGTATTTTTTTTTTCTGTTTTACTAAATGACCGCCTGTCATTTTGACGACTATGATGATAATGATGATGATGATGATGATTTTGCAGTTTAATAAAATGTTGACGGATTATGGGACTCTTTCGCCTTGAATATGGAGACCTATGATTGTAAACACATATCCATACCAACTCGTGTATATCATACCAAAAGTTTATGCATATAGATACATATATAGATATATATGTATATATATATACATATAGTATATATGCGTATGTATATAATATGTATATAGTAGATGCATTTATTGTAACTTTTATTGTTTTGTGTTGCGTTGTGTTGATGACATTACAAATGCCACACACGGATAATATTCTGTTTTGCGAAATTTTCATTTATAAATTTATCAACATAAATAATGTGTGGTTTCTTTTCTGGTGGTTTTGTTCGAGGTTGTTAATGTTGCTGTTAGTATTGTTGTTGTTGTTGTTGTTGCCGCACAAAATAAGGAATGGTGGCGTGTTGAGGTAAATCTTTTGTTTTCTTATTCGCATTTGCGAATTTGTATACAAATCTGAAAGATTTCCTCTTTCAGCCACTTTCAGTCTATCATACGAATAAAACGCTATAAGCTTGTCTGTCATTTCGTCTGTGTGTCTGTCCAATTTTAAATTTCCGCAATTATAAAAACATTTGCATTTGTTTGTTATTTTCTTTAACTCACTCAGCATCACAAATCATGACGATATACTAATTTTGTTATTCATTTTGCTTAGAATACCGATTCCTCTTGACAATCTATTGGTTGGCATACACTTATACCCTCTTTTTTGGTTTTTGCGATTTCATTTATTTATAAGTTAACACAATATAACTACTTCTTCACTGACTGTATTCGGTTCACAGCACCGAAATATTTCGTACCAACATTTCTGCGCACCATGTCTTGCTCCTATTCGCCACAAATTGTTGGAGCTTATGTCACAAAATCTTCTTGGAATGAACAAAAGAGTTGTGAGACCGTCTTTCAGGTAGTAAAAGCGTCGGTTAAGAGGCAAGCACTACATTATTTCTTGGACTAAAGTGCATGCTGGGTATCTAAACTTCGTCGCAAGCTGATCCTAAGCTTTCAAATGTTGTCCTTCTTGCCCTATGTCTAACATTTGAGAGCCATTATATTACAATTTTTTTCTTATTTCTTTGAAATATTTTTGAACGCAAACACAAAAGTCAACTAACAAAATCTGCAATGTCTTGCTAGCAGTGAAAACTTTCACAACAAAAAATTACACATAACCAAATAACTCCATGATTGGATTACACGAAATGATTCCTATTATTGCAGTTTATAAAAAAAAAAAAACTTTTAATTTCCATGCATGTTAGATATACGAAGTCTTCTATTTTATTTGTTTAATATATATTTATATACGCGAAGAGATGTATTCAAGCAATTATCAAAGTTACATAACCCAAGACAGTGAGGAATTAATTTTTCATTTTTTCGCTTCACTTATTGTTTTATAGATACAACAATTCGCAATATTTTTCGAGCGCGACCGCTAAAGTGAACACATTTTTTTGGGTAGACCAACCATATTTTATATCTAACATTTACCAGAATATTGCCATTTTATGAAAACGGTGTACATCTATCTACACTATTTTTTCGATCAATTTCTAAGGCTTCACACTAAGGGTTTATTCGGAAAGTCATTTCGCTTCGTTTTTTTTAATTGCATTTTCTCACAGACGTATTCACACTTAGGTGGTGTTATCGCTGCACATTTTGACAGCTCAGCAACGAAAAACAAAGTCCAAGCAAGCAAGTGTAAGGCGAGAATTAGCTGGCAATAGAATCGAGCGACGAAAAACAAAGTCCAAGCAAGCAAGTGTAAGGCGAGAATTAGCTGGCAATAGAATCGAGCGACGAAAAAGAAAGTCCAAGGAGTGAAAAATGATGCGCTATTCATAGGGCTGCAAAACAATTTTCAAGGAAATTTTGTAAAAATTGCGTGGCGACTGGATCAATGCAATTTAAGGCGACTTGTCCTAAAGAAGGAAGTGTGACTTGGCTTTGCGACCTTTCTCAGTTTTATAAGCAGCTTTCTTGTAATTAAATTTATGATTTATAACAAATCAATTTTATTAAAGAGGAAAATTTTAAAAACGCAACGATTAATTATTGCCAGTCATATGATGAGTAAAACTGCTAACAACATTATAATATTATAGCCTATATATAGAATGTAATCTCAATGCAAGTGGCCCTTTAAAGTCAAATAATCAAACAGATATAGAGAGAGACTCACTTTCAAAGCAATTTTTATTAAAAAAGATCGGTCTGCACTTTAGCAATTATGGCATCCATGACCTCGCGTCATTCACTTGATATCAAAGATTATTGTTTTTATCTTGTCATAAGCAAAACTTAGGCTTCCTGTGGTCTGAATATGAAAATAACAACAGCAGGCAGGAACATAGTTACTCTTACTACAATATGTAACAAGGAAATTAAGCTTAATGCTAAGGTGAAGTACATTTCGTTTGAATATGTTTGCGCTATAATTAACGAACGATATTTAATTCATGCGGCAACAAAGTCATAAACTGTAATTATTTTTAATGATTTCCTTTGAGTCGAGTCAACTAGAATTGATAGTACAATGTGCACGTTTTGAATATGCTTATAAAGCGAATCAACTTCGTACCTAAACATGTATATATATATATATATATATATATGCATATATATATGAGGCCATTGCCCACCTTAATTTGTTTGTGAATTGTGATGGAAGAAGGAATAAACTAACGCGGTATGAAACAAATGAAATAATTTTTTATTTTTTTTTTTTTTTTTGATTTTATTATAAAAAATGGTGGACTAATCGCAATTTAATTACAATATGCTTTCATATCAAAATACATATTTATGCGCATACATATAACCGCATGTTAAACAAAAATGTATGAGACTTCAACAATGACAGCAACAAATTCGATGGAAACGAAAGGCAAACTCCACTCTACTAGTCTTTCTAATTTTTATATACTCTTTGAGACGTTGTGGTTGGGTTTCACTTTGATGGACTATTTTCCTACTCATGCTAACTTAACCAAAAACCGTAATTTGTTTGATGCGTGAGTAGTTTGGCGAGTGACCATTTTCTTCTACCACTACTACTGCGACTCTATACTCACTCACTATATGCATTGAGACTTAAATGATTCTTCGGTGTAATACTTTACGTTGTTTAATGTATTTAAAGTAATTTTTCATTAAATACCGTTTGGTTAGCATGTGTATTCGTTCATCAGTAATAATCGTCAGTTAAAAAAAAAAAACAAAAAAAATCTCATATACTTTCATATCGCACATACACGCGTGCAAACGCAAAATATCATTTTAATCAAAATCATTTATGAATTTTCGAAAATATGCTTAAATGAGAAATGAGTGTGTGTGCGTTTGAAAGTTTTGTTTATCTAAAGGCGCCTTAATACCTTAATCCAAGGGTGTCCAAAGCGTAACGTTTCCGTCGAGTTGTATTTTATTTAATCATACAACAAAATATACTTAATTGGCCTCGTAGTAAAGGAATGAAATTTCTTCCCATGCCCATCTCGTAGGATGGAGCAGCGCTCAATTCGTAAAGAATGAAATGAATCTTAAAGTAGAATATATTTTAAGACAGAGTAAGATCAGGAATCAATTTGATCAAACCCGTTCGCCACTGCATAATATGCTATTCGCAGGAACTATTGGAGTATCTTCTCGCACAGGCCTCATATTTCCTTTTACTTCTTTTGAGGTGAAATTCCTATACATTTATTCCAGGTTTTTGCTATCAAGGAGCTGCATGGAGCCGTACATATTCCACTACTATTATTTGACTTAAACGTAAGCGTTTTGAGATATGGCATCTAAGACGTATAGTATTTTATATGCATATATATATATACTACTGTACTATACTATATATACATATATATTAGGCGCTTGCATGTGTTTTGATCAGCGATATCTATTGATGAAAATGATAAAGTAATGCGATGTATCAATGTACACAACGGCTAAATTCGATGATTTTGACATTTCTGTACATAAAGTAACAGTTTTCCAGTTAGTATTGTTAAGTTATTTAGTGTGTGTATATAAACGCTAATCATGAAACGCTCAAAATTGCATTTTCGAGATTTATTAATTTTATCGTTTGATTTGTAGACATCTGCTTCAGAAGCTTATGGTGATGCTGCTCGGTTTTGCTTTCAGCAGTTTAAAAGTAGTGGTTTTGATGTACATGACAAAGAACGGTCTAAAGGGCCAAAAAAGTTCGAAGACAACGAATCGCAAGACTTATTGGATGAAAATAGAGCTCAAACTCTCCCAACAATGGTCGAACAGACGCAAAGTCATCCTCTTGCATGACATCGTTCGGACACGCGTTGCAAGAGCCGTCAAGGAGGAGAAGCCGTTGCGGTTCGAATGGCAGCTCCGCTGGACCCAGCCCGCTCACCAAACATAGCGCCTACTGATGAACACTTGTTCAATTCGATACAGCATGGCTTGGCTGGCGCGTGGTTTCAAAATTCTAAAGAAATGCAAAAATGTGTCGATGATTGGATCGCTGCCAAGCCAATAGTGTCCTTTCGACACGGTATCGCCAGGAAGATGGAAAATATCTTGATTAAAATACACAAAATTTGTCTCTTGTTAGCTTGATAGTTCACGGCAGAGAGTTCATTGCGTATTACCTTCTTTTTTGAAAGCACGATCAGGTCGCAATAATCTGCGATAACTGGTGAAGAACAGCGCCACCCCAATTTGGAACAAACAGAAAGAGCAGAACACCTTCAATTTAGTGATACAAAAGAGGTTTTGCTTCATGCTGTGTAGACAGCTGAACGATCGAATTACTGTCATCCATTGAATACAGGTCTTAATAAATACTTGCAAATTTTTACAAAATAGGGCCGAAGAGTGGACACTCTTGCCTTAACTGTATATTTATAATAATGTATTCAAATGTGTTTATACAAATAGACGACTGCCTGTTTAGATGTTTGGATTGGTTCGTTGGTTGGTTGGTTGGTTGGCCGTTTGGTTACTTGTTGTGTACTTTGCTTTTTGCTGAGTAGATGTGAATGGTTATTGTTTGTTTGTATCCACTGTGGTCAGGCTTTAAGTCAAGTCATTAAAAACTAATTTTGTTTATAAAACTTCTCTTCGCCCCTTTTTTTTTCTTGAAGTTTGGGGGGGCTATGGCTTATCTATTCCATTCAACTGTGGTCAGTAATTTTGAATTCAAGGTGTAAAACTCATATTTATGATGTTTTCTTAAGATTCTTTATTTTAGACTTTACGTAATTTATCAACTGTATTTAACTGTTATGGGGATAGTGTGCTATAGCTCATAAAAGCCGCAGACATATACACAAACAAATCATACATATATATATATATATATATAGAGCCGCGTGCACACATAGCACCATGGGAGATCGCCTTTAAGCATTTAAGCGTAAAACTACATAAAAAGCAAATCATAGACCAAAACCTAAAATCAAAACACGCGCACACCTATATGTGCGTATACATACAAATAAATAAAGCTACAAAAAGATACGAGAAGAGAAAAACGTTGCTAGAAATGCCATTTATTCCATCAACCAATGATTAAATATGGCCGCCTTAGGTTGTAGACATGGACATGGCATCAGCATCATGTCTTCAGCATCAAAAAAACAAAAAAAAAAAACAGAAAAAAGTGTAAGAGAATAAAAATTCTAATAATGTTCGACTTGAGTCGAATTGTGTGAGCCCATCATTCCACAGCTCCTTTCTTTCATCGCTTGAGAATGCTGATAACCTAGAAAACCCGAACGATAAATATTAGAAAATATCTCCAGGTATTTTTTTCCCCGTTTACTGACGCATTGTCAGATCTGATGACATTATTCGACGTATTAATGGATTCTTCGAGCATAGACAATCGTTTTTTATGTAACTTCATTCGTCAGGTGTTGAAGCAAACAAAAACTCGTTAAGTGGCAGCTAAGTCTTATGTGACAATCACTTCATCAATCCAAATTTTTAAATGTTTAGAAAGTCGGTTATTATTATTATTGTTGTTCTTTTTTCCATATGAGCAATTACTCATGGAATGCCCGCCATACGTATAGCAAGGTAATGATCGGAAAGAAATCAGGCGATAGAAAGACAGATGGAGTGGTAGTGTGTTGGTAAACGTTATATAACTTCGACCAGAACAAAGATCTGGCCGCCTTGGGAATTGAAGCCGCGTATACCGGGACTCATTAACTTTTCGCCACTATTTGGTATGAGAAAGGAGATTTGAGAAATAATTACTCTGTGATGTTCGTAACCCATTGTTTTTACATTTAAAGTTTCTTCGAAACGCTACCATTTATTTCGATGTGCTTCAGACGAGACTTTCTCAGAAATCAGATATACAATTGACTGCTATGTATGTCCACATCGTTTTAGTTCGAATTTCCGAAACATTTGCTTCGACCAAGCAATTCGATGTCTCATAAGTAATTATTAAGAACTTTTTCGTAAATAAAAATTAATTGTACTGTTGAGCTAGAATATCGACGTTGAGTTTTGCTATTAAAGCAGCCTTTTTTGAACCGCTTTGCAACAAATTCGTGAACAGAGTTAACTGCGGCCATAATTACACCCGTTAAGCCAACGGTATAATATGCAACGGTAAATATATGCTCAGCCAACAAAAGTCGCATTGTCAACGACAGGTTTGTCTTCAAGGTTTGTCTTCGAAAAAATGTTTTTTCCCACTCAATAACCCGCCAGACTGACACATATATGAGAACACTGTTGAATGACCCGTGTGATTTCTGAATAGCACTAAACTTCAGACGATACGTGTCAAAATTTCATGACATTCTGATAATTAACTTGCAAGTTATAGCTGTTTTAATAACTCTACTGCCGGAGGTTATCAAGACAATGAAAAAAACTGAATTTTGATAAGAAAGAAAAAATTTACAGTCAACATTGGCCTAAAAGTGATACAGGGCTTGGTGAGACGGAAGTAGTATAAAGAAGATATGACGGCTGTGTTAGTAAGTTATAAAGCGAATTTCATAACTTGCTCAAGTCACTTTTAAGCCAGAGGGCTTTATGTGCCAACCTTGCATATTTTAGGGAAAAACGATTCCTATTCCAAATCGATGACAACACGACGCTAACTAAACGAACATCATAACGTAATGAAATTGTGAAACAAAAAAAAACAGAAGGTGTTGACAATTGTCGTAACAAGCTATAATGATAGCAAAGGGGAAAAATCTGCAAAGAGCCAAAATTCAATCCAGTAATCAAAAAATATTAATAACTATCTGTCTTACGAATATTATTATTTCCAGGGACTAAGACTTATACGTATGGGAAAATGATTGAAACTTTCTTCTATTTTCAGAGCGTAAGTGTATAAGTAAGGTATAAGTATGCTTATCTATCTGCTTATCTCAAAGCGATCCTTTTACTTGTATAGCTAATTAATTACCAGACTTTAGATCAAGCAAAAAAAAAAAGAAAAGTCTTAGAATTCTCTCTATAATATAGAATTTTCGTTTCCACGTGTATTCATTTTAAATAATTTGAACTAAAAACACTAAAAACATTTGAAGGAATTAAACGTATACCTGGCGACACTTGCATTCCAAACTTGATCGATCGCCGTTGTCTAATGTTTGTGCAAAGCGCATTCATTTCATAGAAACATAAACAGGAAACCAAAAAACAAAAAGGCAAAAAAAAAAAGAAAAAGAAAGAAAGCAGAAATTGTTTTTTGATACATATGTGTGTTTAAGTATACGCTGTGATATACAAAGTGAAAATTTTTACATTTGTAAGAAATTAAAGGAAAAAGAGATGCGTTCTTAATGCTGTTATAAATGCCGATGTGTGTTTAAGCCTCTTGATAAATGCTTTAAAGCAGTGCGCATAATTAGTTAACTTTTTGGCCAACAGAGTATCTCGTAAAGATATTTTCTGAATTTTTATTTATCCTTCTCTCTCTTTCTCTTTCGCTCTATCACTCGGTATGCCTTTTTTTTGTGATGATCATTGTACGGCCGGGTGTATTTCTGATGGTGCCTGGGTGAGTTTTGTTTTGTAGACGTTGTCGACTGATAATACCATACGAGATCCCATTTCGGTTTATAAAACGCAACAGACAAATCCATGCATGGCATCCAAACCAAAAAAAAAAGAAAGAAGAAGAAAACCAAACACACATGTAGAGATTTTGACAAGTACAAATATGTTGGGATATGCATACAAAGGTCGTCTTTTTGATGTTGATTTCATATATATTTTAGTTTTTTTGTTGTTGTTGTATTGTTTTTCGTATACGTTTGTAGACTGTTTATTTGTAGCTCGTCATTTTTGTTTTTTTTTTTTTTTGGTAAATTTTATTAATAGTAAATTATTTTAATTCTTGTTTTTATCCTTTTCTTTATTTTTCTCACAACAGAACGTAAACGTGGTCGTCAAACATATACACGCTATCAGACATTGGAATTGGAAAAGGAATTTCATTTTAATCGCTATCTAACGCGTCGAAGGCGCATTGAAATTGCTCATGCATTGTGTTTAACTGAAAGACAAATTAAGATTTGGTTCCAGAATCGGCGCATGAAATGGAAAAAGGAAAATAAGACCAAAGGGGAACCAGGTTCTGGCGGCGAAGGCGATGACATTACTCCACCAAATAGTCCACAATAAGTACAATCGACCAACACGCCCGTACTTCAGCGCATTACTCCTCATCCCATCTCTCTCTCACTCTCTCTCTCTCTCTCTATCTCTCAACCCTCCAACAAGCTGGTTTAACAATAGACAAAATCGAAGAAAAAATATTATTTTTTTTTTTGTCTTATGAAGCAACCTATGTTAACACACAACACTATATGCTTTTGTTTTGGAAAAAAAAGAAAAGAAAATTAATTAATGGTTAAAAGAAAAAAATATATTAATGAAAGCTATGTTCAGTTATCTCCGCAAATGCTAGAGCAAGAGTTATTTTCAAAAACAAAAACGTCCTATTTCGAAACCTTTCCAGAAATGAGAATTATGTTCGCAAAAACAAAAACAACTTTTTAGAGATTGTAGGTTGTACTTGCAAAGATTGTTACTTTTTCAGACATCATGCATGACATCGGGATTTTTGTTCAGAGAAAGACTTTGCACTTCGAGTACATGTTCAAGATTTCTTCTCCATCGTTGGTTACCCTTCTAGACATCGTAAACAGTACAAGTGTTCTATTCATCATATTGTGCATAATACCACATTTCAATTTGATAATCTGTCCACTCCTGTCTGTCCTACTTGTGTTCATTCGAAAATGCTTATATTTTCAGGCCCTTATATCAAATTTCATTCTTCTTCAAAATTTAAAAAATTTTGTTTTTTTTGTTCTTTTTTAAGTTTTTTTTTTTTTTTAAATTTAAAATCACTGTCTTGTGCAAAGATGTTAACATCTTTCCTTTCGTTATGACGATGACAAAGATAAACGGAAATGAATGAAAATAACGAATGGGTACCGATAGCTATGCGTACATAAATCTCTTAAGACTCTTGTTTTATTATTAGTTTTCATTTGAATTTTTATGAATAATTGAATAAAAATTTTAAATGAAAAAAAAGAAAAAAAAAATCAACAAAACCAACTCATGTGACCTCAAATCTTAATAAGTTATTTAATGCAAAATATAAAAAATAAAAGAAAAACTATTAAAAAAAAATAATAATAATAAATTAATAACTACATAGAATAAAAAAAAAAAAAATATTTAAATCTTAAGTAAAATTGTAAAAATACAAGAAAAAATATATTGCAATGTAAATTAATTTATGAAAAACTTAAAAAAAATAAAACACGAATCAAATGGTGTAAAAGATGTCTAAATACCTATATAACGATAGTTATAAGAAAGTGAAAGAGGAAATTGCATGAACAATCCCATAAGGAAAATACTCGACGTTGATTGAAAGACATGCAATATCTACAAAAAATTTAAGAGACAAAGATATACCAAACAATATACACATAAAATAATAAAATTAATTAAAAAAAAAAAAACAAAAAAAAAACACTTAAAATTAAAAATAATTATATTTTTACTGAAATGAAACAAACGCGATAGTACAGAAAATAAATTATTTGTATAGAAAATTTAATGTAATAATAATAACAGTAATAATAACATTTCTAGATAAAAGAAAACTGATGAAAATTCAAAGTTAGAAAAAATTTATTCAACCGAAAGAAGTTTTTCCAAATTTATTTAAAAACAACAAAAAACTATATTCGCCTTAGAGAGTGACTTTTGAATACCCAGCTTTCCGCGCTTCTATATAATGAAAGTGTAAAATGAAAATGTGGAAAGTAGGAAATTTTTGGTCGAGGGGCATATATTTGCCCGGAATTTTTAAAGATATATAGAAGAAGAAGTAATGGAATAAACTTCATATCGATATCCCCTAAAGACTGGGGAGCTTTAAGGGAAACGTTTCAAGAAGTAGTTTTCTTCTTTCGTTGTCTGTTGATATTTTGATCCATGAGTACACTATCTGTCAAAATACACACTTTCCGAAGCCATCCGGATAGATAGGACAATCCGACTCAACTGATGTCTTGATTGATTGATCCAACTAAAAACATGAATTGATCGATAAAGGCCACCTATTTGCCTTTGGTTCTTTGTTAGAATTTTTGTGATCAGAAAATGTTTCGAAGTAAACCGATCCCTTTAACTAAATCGAGCCGATATTTGAATTATTTTTAAAAAATTTCATAAACACTTTTAGATTTGAACCTTAAGTTTCCTGCACGAAAGACTATCAATGCACAATCGTTCTTCTTCTATTTTCAGCAAATATCCTTCAGGGACTTATAAAATACATATGCATAGAAATGATCAAAGCGAGGTTTTAAGTCAATTTAACCATATGTGCGGCAAACCAGCTATCCGTCTGCCTGTTCTGTGTTGTTTAGATGAACACACAACTCACAAAAGTAGAGATAGAAAGTAGGTCCATGTGTTTTTACTTCATGCCTGGTCGGGTGATCCGGTTTTAAGATATAAGCAAAAGTAAATGTTCATCTCGGAGCTAAAGCAGATATTGACCAAGGGACTCTCATTGTTTCCTCTAAATGTAATATCAGTCGGTCATTCGACACCTTTTTTCTCTCCACGTATAGCAACTAGAAGTCATAGAACCCGCAAGTTATATGGATGCATACTTACTTACTTTTGTCAGTCCTTTTCATCTAAGTAGATGAATATGCTCCCTAATTAGTTACGTCAAAGATAGCCATCGATCCCTTGTCACTACTAATTTTAGCGTCAATATTCTTCTCGATTGCTTAAGCTACGCAGCCAACTAAATTCGGAACCAAAATTGAAACATCAGAACATTTAAGATGTTCATTATGTATATACAGGAGGCAGTACATGGTGTATAGTGAAGTGTATACATTCCTGCTAAGTTTAAATTTCTGGGTTAAATAAACCATGGCTCTCCTTGTCTTTCGTTAAAAATGACAACGACGAGCACTTTTCTGATTCTATTACCCATATCAAGCTTAAAAACAGTTGCGATGCGCTATCAACAATTGTTGAAAAACTAAAAAGTATTTCAAGGCTTTTACGTATTTGAGAAGTATTTTTAAGACAAAGATAGATTTTTCATTGGCTTTGTTTTAAACGGCCGCCAATATCTATGTTCTCATCTATATGTACCAGTAAAGAATTAAGTTAAATTAAATTAGAACACCACCCACCATTACATACCCTACAGTTATTCATATTAAAAAATAAGACGTTAGTGATCGAAGCGAGCGAGTAAGACGGAAGTGATCAAAAAAGTGGTCTGATTCGTATCACTTTTAATAGACTTCTCCTGTCAACCAAAAGTTGTCGTTGTATTAAATTTCATCAAAATATCTCAAAAAATGCGACTCCTAGGTCGAATACAAGAACGTGAGATGGATAGACCGACAGACAAATTTAAATAAAATCACTTTCTGAATCCATTAGTATAATAAAAGTTGTAGCTGTCGCTTTTCTGATGCTTGTATATATCCACCCAACCTGTACACCACTGGTTAAACCCATTAAATCTTCCCAGGCCGGTTAACTTTAAGGTGAATATAATTTTTATTCTTCTATTTAAAATTTTCATAAACTAAAGTGTTTGTTTTTTTTATTTTTTGTTTTTGGGAAAAACTAGGACGTTTTTCATATACGAAATACCAAAGTCACAAAATAAATACCCTGTACATGTATACTACGTATAGCATAGTTAAAAAAAAATTAAAAAAAAAACTTATTGTAATCCTTTCGTCTTTTTTGTTTGTTTCTGTAGCAATATTTGTTTGTAAATAATTTATAAAAAT
Source organism: Glossina pallidipes (assembly GCA_000688715.1). NCBI lineage: Eukaryota > Metazoa > Arthropoda > Insecta > Diptera > Glossinidae > Glossina > Glossina pallidipes. Next base: position 374,524 of record JMRQ01006282.1, on the reverse strand, counting down.
TAAAAAAGAATAATAATATAATTGGTATCGAAAGAAACATTTATACGTAAAAAAAGAATTTATTTATTTTTTTTGTTATAGAGTTAAGTAAAGAAACATATATACGTAATAAATAAAACAAAAAAAAAAAAAAAACAACATATAAAAATAAAAATTCTTGACAAAACTTAAAAATGAAGAAAAAGTTAAAATTTCTCTTTTATTGAAAGCTTTTTAATAAGTTGTAATTACTTTTACATCGAATCACTTGAAAGCAAACACGAGACATACGTAAATTTTTGGCCGATTTTTTTAAGAAAAATTTTTTTTCGCATTAAATTTCAACAAAAAAAAAAAATTAAAATAAAATCATTTGTAAAGATTTGTCAAGATTTTAATAGTTGACTCCCCCGTCCCCCTCCTCCATTCACATACCCAACAACACAATATTTATGATATAACTACAAAAAAAAAAAAATAAAAAAACAAAAAACAAAAAAAGCAAAAAGTTTAGTATCAATAAAATGTATTTGTAAACTTATTATTGCTAATAAATAGAACTGTAAATAATCGAGTGTGAATTATATACTTTTTAGAATGTATTAAAAATAAAAACAAAACAAACAAAACAAAAAAAAAAAACAAAAGCAAAAAAAACAAAAAAAAAGAATAAAAAATATTATTAAAAAAAGAATTTACGTTTATTTGAAAGCATTTCATTAGCTCAGAGACAATGAAAAGCCATCGAAGCTTCATGGGAATTTATAACAGGAAGAAAGTGAAAACAAAATGCTACAATCGAAGGATAAGATCACACTAAGTTTGTGAAATCATTCTCAATACTATATAAACTAGACTTTACACAACCCATAAGCATGAGAAACACAAAATTTAAAGCTGAATGAAGTTTGGTTAGGATGCCAGGCATCTGTTAAAGTCAATGTATCAAGATGCGAGAGAATGACTAAAAGCAGTCAGTACTGGGCAAAATTCTAATAAACAACTCTGTGAGTTTTATGTGCACTTAACCGGGGGATCTCCTGGATTTCTTTTAGGACCAGCAACTACTTAATGTCAAAACACCTTGATGAGAATAAGATTCTAAACCGATTCGCCGCCGGCTTACACGCCCATCCAACAGGGTTAAGACATACTACCGAGAGTATTTATCCTTTGACCATGTCTGTCCGTCTGTCGATCTGATATTTGCCCGTGTCACAGCCAAATATTTTGTTTGTGAAGTAAAATGACATGAGACTTGGATCTATGCATAAAACAAGGTCAATATCGAGCGAATATCGTGCAAAAGGTGAGACAAGAGCGGAAAGGGTGCACCAATGTGATGTTAGTAGTGCTCTTCGATTATCGTGATATTGTGCGGTGTGAATTCCTTCCGCTGGGCTCAACTGCTAACAAGGAACGTTATTTGGGTAGGGAGGATTACTTTGAAGACGACGAAATGCATTTGCGAATACGAATACACAAGCAAAAATTTTCTATACCTGTAACAGAAGTTACCCAGTAAGGATTCGCATTTATCAAAAGCATATTTTTCGAATTTACTTAGTAATAAGGTAGCCACAGAAGCCAAGAAATTAAAGGATTTGTTTCTTACTGCCTTTCATCGAAGAGCATATTAACTGTCATCAAGCACTTGATCAGTTCAGGTTGTCTAAAATTAAAGTAGCAACAGCTAAATTATCCCTGATCAGAGAATAATGCTTGTTGATGATATGTTAATTCCTAACTTTACAGTTACCTTGACACTTCTAAGGCTTTTGAATGCTCTCCCGTTTAACATTGCTTTTCGTATACTTTTATTAGCTTTCATGCTCCGCTTTTACACCTTGATTATGTTATTTTGAAGCACTACATCGAATTTTTAAAATAAAGTAGAAAGGAAGCTAAGCAAATTGTCGAAGAAAATAAAAGCACTTGAGCATGATTCCGTCGGACTATGTCCTCATCAATGCAGGCGTTACTAGTAAATTTTATAGTTTTTCAAGTGTCCGAAACAATATTTATAAGCACATTATGGCTAACAGTGATGGGTGCTACCGATGAATTTATAAAGTCGATAAATATCAGGAAACTTTGTGCAAGTAGGATAAGTGCTTTCACCAAAAAGAGAAATAATAACACATTTTTCTGCTATAACTCAATGGATAACTTCGATAAGATTCAAACAGCAGTTTTGAAGGCGAGTAGTCAGCGGAAGCTCACTAAATTTGACCGTAAAATACTAGTTGGTTTCATACTTACAATCAGACCAATCACTTTTTGTACTTTGGAGGTCTTATTACACTAATAACGATTATATATCCATTGAGCCTTAACAAATTAACTATGTCGACTTCTTTAGCGCTGCACTTGTATACTCGTCGAACTCGGGGTATTTGTAGTACGAACTGAGACTGTAATGAAACGACTTGGTAGAATGACAAATATATTTTCTAAAATACATTACCGTGGCACATGTAAATTCATAATGATAAAATTTTATGACGGAAGCCGCCAAGGACGGATGGACGGACCATAAGGTATGCATCCGTCATACGTAGTTAAGTGATTAAGAAGTGAGCTTTAGGTACGACAGCATAGATTCATGGAATGTAAAGGGAAGCTTTACATTGTTTGGGGCAAATTTGCAACATTATCTAGATTTCGTGTGATTTCTCCACTAAAAGTAAGTTTTTAATTTTTAAGAACGTTTCCTTTGACACAAACATCAATTTAGATCAAAGCGGTTAAAAGTGGATTGCACTTCGAAAAGCACACATTGCAACGGCCCTGTGGTTTGGGGCCAATATATGGGAAGAATACATCCACAGCCATCTCCCTTGCTTGTCGTAAGAGGCGACTAAAAGGGTGAAACTTTTTTTTCTATAATAGCATTTTCGAAAAAAAGAAAATTTATTAAATTGGAGTAAGTCCTGAATGTCTTTGTAACATTTATTAAATTGGGGTAACTCCTGAATGTCTTTGTAAGGTTTCGATTTAAAAAGAAAACCCAATACAAATACAAAACAACTAATGTATGAAGAAAAAAAAACATTTAATTATTAAAGAAACAAATTTTAAACAAACAACAACGAAGTGTGTTTGTTTGTGCATTATTTTAGATTAAGAATAATTTATGCGAGAACATTACAACGAACATTAGTTGCCACATATCCGTGAATATCAAAGCATCTCAAGAATTTTCCTAAAAATAAGCAAACGACGATAAATAATTTTGTAATTATAAATAATTTACGTCAACCATCTCGTCATTCCACACGAATAGAAAATAAATAAAAGTCGATTCGGTGCATTTAAATGAAACCAACAGACCACGTCGAGTGTCTGACATTGTATTCTTTTTTTTTTTCATTTAAAAATTTAATTAAATATAAATTAAAATAAACGGATGCGAAGGCTTGTGATAAACATTTCGATGCTAATCCCTTCGAATAGTTTTTTTTTAAAGTAAATTTCAACTTGAATTTTTCTATTCTCCAAAATTCCTAGATTTGACGAATGACTTCCTAAGAAAACGTACGAACATTCGTAACATTTCGGGTTCTCATACTAGCTAGGGATGTTTATGTTTCTACAGTTTAGAGGTTATGTTTAAATCTTGAGTTGAATTTCTGATACTCACCGCCTTCCACCAACACGAGTCGCAGACAGTTTTTCGGTAATAAATGCTATCCATAACTCTTTAAATTTCAACTGGAACACACTTAACAAAATAAAGAACACCATTGCCACTTACGGAGATAACATAAAAACCGAGTTATATCGGTTGTTTGGGAATTGAGTGAGCAGAGCTTGCAGCTAATGGAAAAGCACAATGGAAAAGCTTCACATTCGAAAGTGTGTTAGTAAAAAATCAAAGAGAAAATTGACAAAAATAATCGACAGTAGTATCGTCCACGCTACTATCCTAATCTCGTTCCACCAGCATATCTAACCAATGTCGAGAGAATCAAGATCAACACCAATAGACGCTTAAGAAACCTTCTTCTCCAATTCGCAATTGTGGGAAAAATTTTAGCATTAGACGGAAAATGAACAGGCGGGCGAATAGACGGATAAACGGGTGGAGCTAACCTGATTGAGATTTTTCTCTAATATGTTATGTTAGAGGGTATCTTACACAAAATTTTAGTTCTCCGTCGGGAAGCATGGAGCAAATCTTACGTATCCTGCCCTTCGGTTGTTTATGAATATGTTTAATATTTCAAATTGAAAATTAAAACTTCGGTATAACGTATATTTGCACTAAAACAGAAGCATAAGAAATTAATCTCGCAAACTCTTACGAAAAGCATATACATCTGCCTTGATATTTGTAATAAAAAATGTTAGTTAATCCTGTACTTCGGTGTATATAAGTATATAAGGATTATGTGCCCGTTTTCGTCATCTCTTAATTATCATATTTACGCATCATTTCCATTCACGCCTGGCTTTAGTTAAATTCATTGAAAAGTTTCAGGAAATGCTATAATATTTAGTGTCTTAGACACTACTTACACAACTTATATAAGCAAACGATATTTATTCTGTGACATATTGTCTAACGTAGTTGTAGTTATATAAGCAAGTATATGCATACATATGCATATTCAATAAATTTTATGATAAATGTTTTCATATATTTATCATATCATGTCACCGTGCAGTTAAGTAAGCAAAATGACCAACTCACCGTTGCTCGCTTTATTAATTTAATATGTATTGAATTGAAAAAAAAAAAGAAAAAATACTTAAAACACATTCATGCTTGTATTTGCATAGCAAAATTTATTGTTGTTGTTGTTATTATTTAAGCATCCGTTTGTCTGTCCATTAATTTGCTGGCTTGTACACGTAGTCTCACAATATGTTATACATACGTAGCATACTCTCATTGGCCTCTTATTTTAATAAAGTCTTAAGACCTGATGCTGGTTTCGGTCAATACATTATGTATATATGCATGTATATATATGCATATACGCATATGTACATAGATGAGTATGAGTATGAAAATATCTCTGTTTGTCACAATGACTGTTGTTTATTTAAATTATTATATATATGGTTATTCCTTTTGTATACGAATGCGTGTTTACGTCAGTGTCTACGTTAAGGTCTTTCATAATTCCAATTGATTAATGGCTTATTATGATGTCAGATTATTAAGATCGTTTTTAGAAGGACATGCAATCAATTTAGGTTAAGAATTTAAGTAATATGTTTAAATATTTCTTTCCGAACAATCTCCGGTTAAATACTTAGTAGCTTGAAGAGAGTAAATAAAGAAGAAAGAAGAACACGTTATATATGTACTAAAAGGCTTTTTTATGCCCACCGTTAGACTACGCTCGCATACGAGATATAAGAACGTCTTTTAGTGGGCTGTAGATGAGTGCGAATCACGCCGACATCTTTACTACACATAATTTGAAGCTGCGTACAATTTCAAGTTAGGTTAAAACCTTACGTCTCTAAATTTCTGATTACTTAATTACATCTTGTTTATACGGCATAGTACTCACTCACTGAATAGGTCCTCTGTGTGAAGCATATATGGCAAGACTGTTGAGACACCCGTATTACCAGCTTTTAAACGAAACGTGTCAAACATTCATGATATTCCGACTATTACTTTATGTATTACAGTTATTTTAGTAAAGCTTTCTAGCTTTTCTTCTGTTTTCGAAATGTTCATCATTCCAAAAATTGGTTTCGAAGGCTGAAAATTGATTTAAACGCTTTTGGTGATGACAACCCGGTTGAGTTGGTGAAACCGGCGTTGGGTAGCCCAGAAACGTCTTCGTAATAAACTCTGTACAAACATTTGCAAATAAAATAAAGCGGAACAATGGGCACATTGGATAGCGAGCGATCAATGAGAGGGTCCTCGTTAAAACAAAATATTTTGGAATTATAATGTGCACAGAGAGTTGATGTCGAGGGTATCTAAGATCGATTTATTAGTTTCACATCAGAATCAAAACTGACTAGCAACCAAAATATATATTTGAGTTGACAAGAAACGCAGAAAAGACGCACTACGGCCAATAGGTAACGTGCGATGTTTGATTTCAAGTTTTAGCAACGACCCACTTTTACGTTGCAAACTGTTAGGTAATGTGCTCAGAGCCTTTTTTCATTAATATATCTTTGTATCCCACATCGATAACCTTTTGACATTTTTTTTGGAAAAGCCAAGTTATCATTGCAGAGTTCCTGGGATTTCTGGGCAAAAAACTGGACAAAGTGATTTCCGCAGTCATCTTTTGAAATCAGATTTCATACCATAAAGAGATTTCCACAGATGGTGTAACAAATAATAGTCGTAGAGGAAATGTTACGGGCAAAACAAGTTGGATGCATTAAGAAGCTCAATTTTTGATAAGGTGACGTTTTTCGTGTTGATCAGTGATGCATGGACTTTGATCTTTTACACTCATTACAGTTGTGGTTTGATAGGATGGATTATTGTCGTCAAAGATTCGGGATTCTGAAGCTATCTGGTGGGAAGACCTTTTTTTTTGATCTAATTATCGTATTATATATATATATATAGTGTATCATACGTATTTTATAGTACATTTCTATGCATCTCTGCATGCATTTCATGTTTTGCAAAAGTATCTGAATACATTTGTACTCCGTCCTCTTGGTAATTGTGGGCGAATTTTTTGTTCATTTCTTCTGACCTTCGAAGTTGAGTAGAGAGATAAAATAAAACAGAGAACCAGCTAGATTTTTCGAATAAAGGGTTTGAGCTCGCAATGACGAACTCTTTAGGTGGACAGTCCTGACTCGATTGATTTCACCATTCACACTAGTGAATACGCCAATGTTCATGCCCTTGGTTTATATCACAAAAAGATCGCGTTTCTGCTACAGATTTTAGTATTGTCAAGAAGTTCTAAGAAAAATGTCCTTAATACACGAAAAATATTGCGGAGGGCGGCAAAAAGATAGAACCCGTTCATCTATATTTGTTTTTCCCTATCCAAAACTAAGATTGATTCCAAGAAGGAGATCTACAGAACATCTACATAAGCTGTCACCAAAATAAGGTCAGAAATTGCATTTGCAGAAAGAGTCCATAACATATGACAGTCATTTTCTGCTAATAAGAAAATTATGGATACGTTAGACTTAATAAAGAAATTATAAATATGTAAAAGAAATAAATAAATCAAACACATTAACAGTAAAAAGGAGAGGAAGAGAAGACAAAACAAGATCAATCTATAAAAAAATCTCTTAGGATCATTAATCAACGACAACCGATATTATAATGAAGTTGTAAAAATTGTTAGATGAAATCGCTTGACCTTCATTAGAAACCACTTGAAACAAGATTGATGGCTATTGAACAAGTGTTCATTATGCACGTACGTTTGATGTTGCAAACGTGAAGCGGATGCACGCAGAGTACGCAAAGGCATTCAGAGTTAATTTCATTCGAACTGTCTCTGCAATATTCTTTGAAGAGTTTTAATGATGATGTTAGTTCCTAGTTATGATTTCCTATTGATTTAAATTCAATTTCACATTTAAGGATGAAAATGTTGTTTTAAAATTTTTATATTTAAAATGTTCCTTATAAACTGCAAAGATTTTTATAACGCGTCTTACAACTGGATGCAGAAGATGTTTTGACATTTATCTCATCACTTTCTTCTAGAGTTACGACGACTTAATAACTGTAAATTAGTAATAAAAAGAAAGAAAAGTATTTGAGAAAATGATAAATTACTGCTTTTTGTTTTTTTTTTTTTTTCTTTGATTTGCGAAATAAACGATGATGATAATGAATTGTATTTACTAAGTTATGGCTAGTGTCGTGGCGCATGTGGACACAGCTTTGTTGAAAAGTTTCCAACCTGAACGTGATCATGGCATTACACGTTCATAAAAGTCGGGGGTTGGTTTATGCATGTATCGACAAATATTTAACCAAAATTCAACCATTTTGGCGGCGCAGTGGTTGTTTGACGATTGTTTGACTGAGTCGATGGAAGGATTTTTGCGAAAGTGAAAAAAGAAGTATATCAGGCTACCATTAAATATTTGTTTTGAAGACGAGTTGGATACTCTGCACTGGAACTCCAGATCATCGTTTAATTAATTCAAAGTTCGGTCATATGAATTGAAATATGTTCGTAACAGCTTGGACGACAATGGACGGGCAACAACTATTATCACTGACCAAAAAATTGCCCAAATTCAGCAAATAGTGCTCGATAACTGTAGTTTTAAGATTAGAAAGATAGCAGATGCTGTGAAGATGCCAGAAGAGGATGAACCAAAGTTTAAGTGTGGGAAAGGTTATCACAAATTTGCTGACAATGGGGCGAAAGCATAGAGTCCCAAGTCGTTGGCTAAAATTGGAAAATGGGATGAACAAAAGTTCATTTTGGTGTCTCGCTAACCTCATATTATAACCTCATAATCCATCATAACCCCACTTAATCCCTAGCGGCTATTATCTACCGACAAATCTCAACAACATGCTCCAGGAAAAAAGATTCGGATCAAATGATGAGGTAGGTCACTGAACGGAAACTGAAGAATACTTCGAACGTCTTGACAAATTATTCTAAAAAACCGGTATAAAAATTCTAGAGCATTGTTTGATTAATTGCGTGATTCTTCAGGCTACTACATGGATAAATAAATTCAAATCTTGTAAAAAAAATAGACGTTTGTTTTCTTATTTAGATCGGAAACTCTCCAGACCAATCAAGTAAGTACCAGATGAATGCGATAAGTATGCTTAAGTATTTCTTTAACTGCTGAAGCTTTGTTTGCATTTTCATTTTTAAATTAATTTTACCTTCAAAGAACAAAGTGCGTCTATATTCTGAAAGCTTTTATCAATAACTTATTTAACCTAAATAACCTAATTTAATACACAATTCCCATACGACAAATACAAGTATATTGAACACTTTTTTCTTAAGGAGATATAAATTTATGTATTCATGTGAAGATGTAGTGAGTCGTCCTTATTTGTGGTGTTGACAAAATTATTCCATTAATTTATGAATTTTTAGAGCTTGGGAAAGCATGAGAAAAAAGTAAATCATTTCCACCTATACCAGAGAACGGTTGCAATTAATGAAATCGTCCCGGAGAACGTGCTGATCAACTTCCTAGAGTACCTTTTCAAAAACTCCTTTGACAAGTTTCCGAGTTTTCTTCGAAATCTACGATGAAAGATTTATATCCGCCACAAGCCCTTGTGTGCGAGGGAATCATAGCGAACGGTAACCTCAGTAGCTTCACAATTTCGGTCTTACGCAATGGAATGCAAAGAGATCATAACATTATATGGCACATGGAAACAAATTATAGGACTCCATATAAAGCACAGTTAACGGATTACTTCAATATTCATTAAACAAGACATATTGATTATTTTTGAGATCGAAGTCTTGCGCTTATATTAAATATTCTAAGCTAACTGTCAAGTACCAAATGCATATAAGTTTTCCTTTACTCGAGCTGTTGTTTTTCAATCAAATTAAAAAATATTACAAATTATATCAAACGTCCTAACAAACCACAAAACAAACAAAAAAACTGAATATATTTGTGTTTTCAAAACAATTTTGAAACTGTAACGGTAGGATCTGCTATTAATTAACCTCTCATTTACGCGATACCCCTTTCAAAATATGCTTTTAAACAAAAAGAAACAAGAAAAAAGGGAATATCGTACGCAATTCATGAATGTATTAAAAAAAAAAACTTAATTAAAAAATATTTAAGATAACTTCGTTTTTTTTTTTTTAACATAACTTATATATCATCACAAGTATAGCAAAAAGCCACATAAACTATTAGTCGGTGGTTGGTAGTTGATGCGGTTGATATGAAAAATTGCAACAACATTAAATTAAGTGCCAAGAAATGGCAAGTGAAACGACCAAATAGAATTCAGACATAATTACAGAGGACATTAGTATAGATTACATATACAGGAAGTATGTGTATCCTTGATGGCAATCGCCATAATCAACGCCACAAATGAACCTTTAATAGAATATTAACTTGAAAAAACGCAATTCGCAATTGTGGCCAGTTCGGTGTTGTTATGTATTGAGAAAATTCGCAAACGAACGATAAGCAGAATCGCAGGTAAATTCGAATTCGAAAAAGCAGAGAGCATTTTAACGCACAATTACTGCTGACTTGAAAAAAGAAATTCAATATTTCGTCTTAGTATCAGTGAGAAATTAATCGAATTCGAAACCAATACTACTACAAAGATTTTATACAAATTGATAAAATTTTGAAAATTCGAAACAACTACATCCATACACATTGTCCATCTGCCCACAAAGGCATATGCACACACATCCAATTACTCTCACTATGCATTATCGCAATTTTCGAAATTTGAGTTCCTCTGCTTCGACGGCATTGTCAGTATAACAACAGTCCTGCTGAAAACAACATCATACAAATATCGCATGCGCATAATGAAACGTATCCGTTAAACATCATCAAATTGCATTTATGTGCGTAGAAACAATTAGTCTCTAAGCATTTCATTCTTTCTGTTCGTCGTAGTATATAGCTGAACTCTACTAACACATTAAAGTCAGCCATGCTGCTTGGTAAGCCATTGTTGCGGGCACTATGCACTGTGTCGAACACTTGTTTTACTGCTAAGAGTGGGTAAGCTCCGCCTACGTTTTTCGAAATACTTGAGTGAATTCCAATATGGCTGCCGATTGTCGTTTTTCGTGCTCTCTGCTATTCGTACACTTGCCTCTCATACGGGAGCGCCATCATTTCCACCATTCAAGTGTTTTGTCTTGTGAGTTTGTTGATGCATTGAATCAGTGTAAAATTGCCTTTTTTTTTTTTTTTTTTTTTTTTTTTTAATAATAATACTAGATGCTAGAATGGGTTATAACAAGCACACACGTGGTGATATCCTCATACTTTTTAGTAATATTGCGTTAGTTTTTCTATGCATCATGTGTAAGAAATGTGTTTATAATATATGTGATATGAGAGAAGGATTCTATGCACGCCTGTTGTTTCATTTGAACCTTTGTGCAAACGCATGTATGTGAAATGTTGTGATATTCGAATACATATATGAATGTTTTGAAATTTGAAACTGTCAGCCGGTGCGCGCCTCATTTACTGTGACATTTGTATTGGATACTGTTTTCCGTTGGCGATTTATTAAAACAAAAGAAAGAAAAACAATCAAAGAAAAAATCAGTAAATGTATTAAAACGATAACAATAGGAATTATTAAGTGTTGAAAACAATTTAAATATCTCCATTAATTTTAGGTTATATGCGAAGTGCATTAAGGTACGAGTTTTTTCTTAATATTCTTCCTCTTGAAAACCTAGCTTGTCTGTAAATGTAATGCATTTTGACATTCATTCATGTCGTACATATGCCAATATCCAGTTTATATATAATGCATTTCATAATATAAAATAACGCTTCCCTTTTTTATGGAAAGTTTTTCATCACTTCACAATCACAGTTAGAGTTAAAACATTGCTAGAGATGTGAAGCAAGCACTAAATAAAGTCGCAATCATTTTTGAAGATTTTGTCCTACTGATATTGCAACGATTTCCGAGTCTTTTTGCAAAATTTTCAGTCTGTCTGTCCAACTCAAAAAAATTTTTTCAACACTCTATTTCTTTTTCAACTCTCATTTCTGTCCATTAGAAGACCTGCAAGGATTTTAAAATCAAATTACATAAAAGGCAGCTGTGGTAAGATCGAAAAAGGTGAACTTAGGCGCCAACCAGGAAACCAATTGTACTTAAGACGAACTGTGCATTTTATTTAATAAATTTATTTTCAACTATAAAGCCGTAGGTCGGAGTACATAGAAGGGAGTAAAACCTATTCATTTACCATTGTTATCGTCATCAGGCAGCCATCAAATTCATGTGTTCAAGAATAAGGTCAATTTTCTTGGACACACTGAAGGAACCTTCAAACGACCTCAAAATAAGCGACACCTCATTCTGGTGTCGATCTGAGCAAAACTTTCGGCCAAAGAGGCACTTATAAGCGATATTAATAGAAAAGAACTTCCGCTAAATCTAGAAAACTGCAGTCGTCAAATTAAAAGAGTAGTCGACTATGACTAACGGGTAGGTATCTACATTTTGGATGTTCGTAGAAAGAGAATTTCAAAAAGTTATGAAGGAAATCGTAATCGGGTTCACCGTATTTAACGTTATAGATAGAATGTGTAATGCGGTTAAGTCAATCCAAGTTATAAGCCAGCGCCGGAGATCACTTCAATGTAGTAGTTTACATGCGACTTGAGAAGAGCACGCGGAAAAGTATATACTTAATTGGAACAAACAAATCCAAGCTCAGATAATACCTAAAATATATACATTTTAGCAGAGATTATATCAAAGTGCAAATAAAAGTTTACGATCTAGAATTACGATCCAAATTATCTCAAAATTACAAAATCACTAGAATCCTCACTTCATCTTATAGCTTTAATCTTAATTTTATTGATACAAAGCACCCAGTCGATAAGGGTTCCTTAATCTCCGTGGCGGATGGGTAAATATCGCAGCTATAAAGCAGGAAAATATCATGTATACGAGTCAGAAAAATCATTCACTGACACATCGCACAATAAGTGAACCAAAATGGAACATTACGATATGTCAGATATGGACTTGAGCTAATCTATTAAAGCAAACTGTTTAGGGTTAGAGATGATGAGATGATCACCTCAGACATGAAAAGCTTACACGTGCAACAAACTAAAATTTATAAAAGAAAAGTTCTGATTAAACTAAAGGAATGCAGACGCCGGTGCTAAGAGACAAGGCATTGGAGAATTGCTCTCTCTCTAGTAAAAAGTTACTAAGTCATCCCGGTTATTAAGATACGTTAAAGAATTGCATTTATGTCCGTATTGTGACCAACATCACGGAGAGATTGCAAGTCACAAGTTATTTCTGATACGCGTGACTTAACACACTTGTTTCATAAGAACTAAATTGATATTGGAATGTTCTGTCGTCAAAATGCTCCTAATAATAGGATATAGGATTCGTATTCATTTGTAAACTGGTTAGAGCTGGTGAAAAAGTCATGATAACTTAACAGCCAACTTAAGCCCAAACAAGTATATCTTCAAATTATTGCGATCACTGTTGAAAAGTGCTAAAAGAGTGCTAAATTGTTTATTCATAAGAGAGCGTTAGTCCGAAATGTGTAGTCCACAGCAAGTGAGAACAAGCGTCATCAACGAATCTATTAAGCAGTCTAATGAAATCAAGGAAAGGGAAGAAAAACATAAAAGATGCTAAGAAAAAAGCATCCGTCCCTAAACAATATTAACATACTTGGAGGAAACAAGTTACAAGAGGAGGCTAGCTATTTGGCTGACATCTGACTCGGCCTGAAGCACTGACAGCTTAATTAGCAAGTTCGTTCTGTTCATATACAGAGCCAAGTGGAGTAGTCCAGAAAAATATACAAAAACCGCGCCATTAATTTGCAGCATCGAGTTATAATACATGGTTTTATAGGAACTGCGAAACAGGCTACGTATCTTAGAAGACCCTTTAAAGGAATACAATCACGTAACGAAAGGCTAATCAAATATACGCGTGGATAATCAGGAGGATATAGAGATGTTAACTACCAATCTTGTACTAGAACAGAAGCAAGCACGTTTTTGATATACGTATCCATTGTGATCGTGAACAAATTCCTACCAGAGAGACTACTTTAAAGTGCTGCCCTATACATGAAATGGTAGCTACTGTTCTCTCGTAAACTTCAGCAAAAATCAAACATAGTTCACTTGTTAAGCTTATAAAGTTGTAAAGCAAAGTTCAAGCTAAGAAGAATAGTTATATAAAGAACTACTACTCGAAAAACTTCAAGTATTGAGCGTTAAATTGTAGTCATTGGTACATTTATCATTACATGTAATTTTTTTTTCTTATCACTGTACGGCAAAGCTAAGCCTCAATGAGTTGTAATTACGTTTAGTAGGCGTCTGCTTGACTAAATATGTATGTTATTGTTATGTTAACTGTCGATGTTGTCATCATAGCTCAGAGCACTATGCTGCATCCCAACTAACTTATGCTCATATAACGATGGGAGCAATGGTAGCAAAAGCCGTAACAGAATGGAAATGTAAGAGTAAAATTTAATAAGGAAGTACTTAAACAGTTAAAAGTTTTTACACTCCTATAAACATATAATTTTTTAGAATTTTTTTTTTGTTTTTTTTGAAGACCATTAACATTAACAGAACATTTTCTACCACTATAGAGAAGTAAAGTAACCAAACCGTCAACCAGTTAGACAATCTTAGCTACTATGGTTAGCATAGTCATGGGTAGAAGAAGTGAGCTTATAGTGTAACATTACAAATGCAAAGAATTTGTAGAAAAGAAGGCCAGCTTACCGCACATAGCCATACTTACATTCTCACCCATGTCTATATGTATACGTTGAGAATATAATACGGCATCATATCGGTGGTATGCGTGGTGTATATATGTTACACTTTGAGTGTTTTTGAAACAAATCGACAACAATTTCATTAAATGAGTGCGATATTAAATTTAATGATGCAGTAGTATTTCAGTTGTGTTCGATTCAATGCTTGGGTTTTTTTTCCTCTTTCATTTTCATTTTACTACACCACGGTCTACGGCCCCAACTCTAACGGTAGCAGTTATTTTTAACACTTCTTCTCTTAAAAGGTGTGAGCAAAAAATATGCAAAAAAAAAAAACAAACATATATAGTAACCCTTAGAACCTTCAAATATATTTGATTCATAAAAATTTTTAAATTAAAATTTCCTTTTAACTTTAGAATCAATTTCAATTAAATGTCGGAGGAATATTTTAGTTGGGTAAACCAGGTGCTTTTAACAAAGTTATTATACACAAGAATCTTCAAGCGAATGCGATTCTCAACACTTCAAGCGGTGGAAGGCGTCAAGTTTTATAAAATAATAAATCTGCAAGCATTCCAATGGAATGCTCGAGAACACCCTTCAAGATTAAATAAGTTAAAGTAGGCATGTAAGTAAATAAAATCGTCTTGAATCTTGGGTTAATCAGTGAGTTGAACTAACCTAACGAAAAGTTCCAACCGTTATGTTCGACATAGAATAACTGGTACGCCTCACGTTCTTGTATAAATTTAAAAATCCAGAACAAAGAAAAGAGACTTTTATCCATTTTACATGGGAATGAATGCATAGATATATGCCTCTTTCTAACTCACTCTCTCTCTCTCTCTCTCTCTCTCTCTCTCTCTATTTTATTTCTTTTAGTTCTATTTCACTTTCACTTGATCTCAGGGTCACAAGCATTATGCTAACCTCTGGCACACTTCTATTTCCTTATGTTATGAAGTCTTTGGTGAAAATGCAAACATATTCGTTCTGCTACTTGGGAAGTTTATATGACCAAAGAAATTCGAAACTACTGACAGCTATCCAATGTTCTATAAGAAATCTTCAAATATCCAAGAAAGAAGGAAAGAGAGGGAGAAAGATTTAGTGAAAATCTTCAATAATTAAATTGAATGGAATTATGCTGCAAATTGATTAAAAAAAGAATTGTGTATTTAATGATTTTATTTTCAAATACTTAAAAAAAAGAAAAATTTAAATATAATTGTTAACGATAATGAAAGAAATTTACATAAAATGAAATCGACGATATGATTATTGTAATTAACTATAAAAGGTGCTCTAAAGCGCATTAGTGATTAATGCATAATTTAAAGTAAAGTGCATTTGCATTAAATTGATGCAATTATTGTTGTTGCTTCGCTTCGAAAATATATTTACATGGTTTTATATACACTTATACAAAAAAAAAAAAAGCTTTTAGTTCGTTAACACTAAGAATACCTAAAGTTGTTATTATATATATATTATATATATATATATATTTTTATATAAGTAAGTGTGCGTACGTTTGAATAGCAATGTTTGAGTAAATTTATATTTAACAAGGTTCGCCTTTTCCATAACTTAAGCATTCCTTGGAAAGAATATTTATCGCGGAAAGATTGCACTTGATAAGTTAACAGATAATATTAATGGGATGTTCGCGAGGAAGGTTCGCCACGTTCAATGACATCGTACGGTATAGTGAACAAATTTTGGGTTAAGTACATTTCAAAGAGAGCAGAGAGAAGCAAGTTTTTAGTTTATGCTTTTTTTCTCTCAGGCTTTCTAGAAGCTCTTTCAATTGCGTTGAGCCGTTTTTTCACAAGGCTTTCTTCTTAAAACCGATGTTCCAACCCCGAGAAGTTTTAATTTCGAGACAATTTTAAAGCGTGAACATACATACTGCCATGGCGGTGACACTTGGCAAGTACAGACTAGAACGACCGTATTGAGGTTTCGAAATTCATGAACCAATCCATAATTTTTTAAACAAAAGAGAGAAATAATCGAACAACCTCTCAAACTACAAAGAATGAGAGTCCACGGGGATTTCGAATTAGCGGCGTAATTGGGTCGAACTTTTCCGAAAATCCCGCCGTTACTGTCCGCCTGAGCAGCCGAGCAGGTCAGACCCGCGATCACCACGGTTTCAAATCTTAAATGCGGTAGTGTTTACTTTGGTCGTAGCTATAGCGAGTCAATTGGAATACATGCACTAAGTTACGGCCACATGCTCCCTGTTTGAGAGCCGCGCTTTTAGTTCGCTCTTTCGCAAGCCAAATAGTGGTTCCTTTTTTTTTTAATTTCTTAATCTAATTGTTAAGAATCATTATAGAATTATTATATCACATATTATTATCTGGAAAGTTTCCTTAACGTTCCTTTCTTCTTAAGTTTCTTCAACTTTTTCAAGATTTTGTTAGATTTAATTCTTAAAAGTAAACTGAGCAGGGAAATGTTACGTAATTTTAATGACGTCGCCAATTAAATTTACTTTCTTTTTGCAATGATGGTTTGCGTTCGTTCTCCGGACGACGTATTGTTCGAACTATATGTCTTTATCATTCATGTCATTATTTATAGATCATAAAATTCTGAAAGCAACTTCTAACGTCGAAGACTTCATTAGTTGACTTGGGGCGCCTCACAGCTTCTGCCATTAGACATTCTTGCCGCACCCGTACTTAGCAACAAACAAAAAAAAACAAAAAAAAAAACACACACACACATCAGTGAACGCATGCTTTTATATATAGCAGGAGCAGCAGTATCTCCCATTTTGTCTCACGTGCATTGTAAAAAGTGTGATTAACATGATTCGTGGCAATTATATGAAATTGCTTCCTTGCACCTTGCACTTGCTTGTTTTGTTTAAACAATTTTCCATTATAATGTTCATATGCGTGCGCTTATAATTTAATAACAATATTTTCTCACTACGAATAACTTCCAGAAAGTCATCATGCATCATGCAAAACAAAGATCCAGACTTTGTTTCAGTTGCTTGACAAGCAGAAAAAAAGCAAAAAAAAAACACACATATAAATATTAAACATACGCATACTTGCCAAGTGTCCATGTATGTGTAACACTTTCGCGAAACTTCATGCACTTAATTTGCAATCAGTTTAAAATTTAAACATCATAATAAGGGTCCAACTTAATAACTTTATTACCGTAGCCATGTTTTTTCTTATGTTCTTTTTTTCCCTTTATTTTTAACTTTGGATTTTGCATTTCACTGTGTGTTGCTGTTTAATAATTTCCATTCCCTTTAAATGAAAGAAAACATACAAATTTCGGTAGTATCTTCTTAATGGTTCTCAATCATTTTAGCCACGTTGGTGATTTCTCCTCAATGTTGCTGACGCTGTCTTATCTCGTTGTCTCGCTGTAGAAAATGCTGCGTTGCTTAATGACTAATGCCAGCAATATGCACACACGCGCACACACAAAATGAATAAGTAATCAACAGCGTTTAGCCTAAAGGTAGCGTTCAGTTCTGTTGACATTATAATCGATGTGTTATTAATGAAATTTTAATTTAATAGCATTTGAGGCTGCTGCCATTATGGTTGCCCCTAAATTAAACACCAAATATTCAAGTGAAGACAAGTCTTTAATTAAGTGCTAGAAGTATATAAAATGTACGATTGCCACTCCTTTCAGTTTATCGATCGATTTCATAGCTTTGCACGAAACAGCTAACAGCAGTTCATAGATAGAACCAATGAACTCTTACATTGTTTTCCTATTCACTTGTTCAATTACAAGCTTTGCCCTTAGGAGCGAGTGTAGAAATGCTTTCAATAATTGATGCGTTGAGCCGGTCAATAATAAAAGCATATCTCTGATATAAGGAAAAAATGAAATAGGAAACAATATAAATATATATGTATGTATAAATACAAATATCATACAACTATTCTTTCAGCTTTTTCATTTTTTTATAGTAGAACGCTGATTTTGTCACTCCATATGACGACGACATGTTTAGAAGCTATACACTTATTTCTAAGTCGGTTTATGTAGTTGCTCTGTAATCTATTGTCACTTTTATGTCTGCTTTAGAGAAACATATCAACGCACTGGACTTTTTTTATGGTTCATAAGCCCACAGCAGAACCATTTTGAAACGAAATAAAGTCTTTAGATGTGTTGATGAAAACTTCTTCTCACATCTAATCTGAGAAAAGGCATAGATAGCCTAATATTTGTGCAATGTATGCCAGGGCTATTTCGTAGCGGGTTATACCAATTTGGCTTATGGATATAAGGTGTGGTTTTCGGTAGTCTTTTCGTGATGTTCATGGAAGCTTCTTAAATCTAGACGTAAGTATATTTATCCTTGTGCAATTTATCCCAAGCTCGTACCAGGAGCTGTTTTGTAGCGAATTGCAACAGTTTGACTTAGGGATCTAAGTTGCGGCCTTCCGTAGTCCCTTTGAATGTTCATGGAAAGTTCGCAAATCTAGCCATAAGCGCATTAACCTTCTGCAATTTATTCCAGGCTCCTAGCACGACTAATTTGTAGCGGTTTTCCGTGGTACCAAATTATTGCTGCTCTACTTTAAGAAACTCTATTAAACGATTTACTCTATCATCTTACCTTTCCAAGCCAAGCTATGTCATATATAAAGACATACCTTTTAATCTGATATAAAAATATTTAAAAATTAATGCACTGCCTTCTGGAAGCAACTAATGAATGCGAACGTAACCTTTTAAGTGGTTATGAAGGAAAACGAAACATGATTTAAGCATAAAACCAATTTTGTTTTCAATAAAATCTAAACTGTTTTGAATATTTGAATATTTTAGTAAAAAAAAAAAAATAAATAAATAAAACCAATAAATAATAGACTTTATATTAAAATTTACCTCTAGTTTTTTTAAGATAATCGAGTTTTCGGTTAATAAACAAAAAAGCAAACCCTACCACCATTTTGTCGAAAATATTCCTATGAATGCCGACAAAGATCGTATATTTCTTTTCACCCCTTATGATGGCTTATCTTATGCTCAGTCCGGTCATAGTTTCAAGTATTTTCATATTGTATGTTATTGACTGAATGACACAGGTAGAGAACATTTATAATTCTCTTGTGTGGATTATTTATAATGCGTGCGTACCAGCAACAGTAGTTATAATTTGAGTTAACACACAAGTCTAGCTATTAAATGAAAAAAAAAGAATAAATAAAAAACAAAACTTAAATGGAAAGAATTTTTTGTGTATACATTAAGGTCAATGGCTGATCTCTAAAGATGCACAAAATTTTTGGTACTTTTTTCTTCATTTTTTGTTTGATCAGGTATTAAGTAGTAAATAATGAAATAAGTAGCCGCTTGATCGTCTACATCATAAGAAGAGAAGAAGTTTAACGCTGTTAGTACACGCTTTCTCTTCCATAAAGGTTTAAAATGAATTTTATTTATGAAAAATGTTGCCTCCATAACGGAGATAAATGAAGTTGGAATGGAAGAAGGTTTTCGAACTTCCGATATCAAGATATTGCGATGGCTTCCTCGTCTTTGTAAATATTCATCTGTCCATTTTCAATGTTTGAAAAGTTTTCAAACTGGGGAAATTAATATCAGGGTATGTTAGAGAGTGGACCAAATTTGGCGAATAAAACCTATGACCTACGCATCCTTTTTTTCTAAATCACTTAGCCAACGTATCCTATACGTGCACTATGATGACGGTCATAAAGAATGAGGAAAAGAGAGAAAGCGGTGGCGACTGGTCGTCTGGTGGATCGGCAAGTGTTATGCTTTTATCGATTGAGTATTTCCTACGGTTACAAATCCAAGTATGCTCTAATTGCACTGACATTGGAACCCGCAAAAACCGAGACTTGGATATCCCGATTCTTATCTGCTCGGATATGCGGCATCGGACATGCCTTTTGCTAATGCGTTATAGCAATTTGTATAAGCGTGTATATATACAATTTTTTTGTGTAGGCAGCGGCAGCGCACTGCCGACTAGTGGCTCCACATTGGGGTCAAAGCCATCCCAAAACCTCTTTCGCAGTATCTCAAAATGGCCCTTTATGGGTTCTTCATCCCCATTATATCATCTTACCTCCCCAGCTTCCGCTTCCCCGGCCATAGTTCTACGTTTGTGATGAGGGTGTAAGTCTATCTTCCTTCCGAGTCACATTCCCACCGATGTTGCGATTCTGTCGACGTCCTCCAAACCAGATAGCAATCTTCTGATCATGAAATTTTACAAAATCTCTCTTACAATAATGATATTTACTTTGGAAAGTAATTGCAATTCTTTACTTATTGTCAGATTCCGTAATCCTTTTATGATAAACTCCCTTCTCCAAGTTGATTTAATTGGATCCGCCAATACTAACGATTAGAGATTTCACGTAAATTTATCATCGAAATTAATGTATTTTATAGAAAAATACTTTCAATTAGTTAACTTACATATATATGTACATATATACCTTGTCAGTCACAGTCACCTTTTTTTTTGACACACCTCGTATGGAAAATTGCAGAAATTCCTGAAATATTCGCTACGCAAAGTGTGCTTCAAGACTAATGCAGTACTCCCATGTTGTTGTAGCCTATACTTTAGCAACTACATGCTAAGCTAACATGAACGTTTAAAAAACAAATTTGAATATTTTCACTCAGTCTACCTCCTAATCATCTTAAGCAATTGCAGCATCATCTTCAGATGAATTAATAACTACTTATCATATAACTATCGAAGGTTCGAGAGAACCTTCAATTTCGACATTTTCTTCCTGTAGCTATTAATTAAATATAAACAAAACAAAATAAAATGAAAAAAATAATAAGTAAAATGAAAGAAAGAACAAAATGAAATAAAAATTCTTTCGCACTTAGTCTTTATGTGAGTTGAACACGTTAAGTAATTGTCAGTGTCCGTCTTCCGTTTACTGTGTATGAAGATATCTTTTTGCATTTTCTCTCTGCCATTCTATTGAAAATAATTAAATGTAATTAAACTATTAGAATTCATGTTTTATTACTGTCATAGAAGAAGTGGTTATTTTTATTGGTCGGTAGTTAAAAATGCATTTGAACACATGCACACACACCGAGATTAAGCAGATGGTCGGTCGTATGGTTTTAAGTGCAATTCGCATTTTAATAAATCATTCCTTTCTGCTGTTGCTAAACACATTTCGGAGTCATTCCGTTCACAAAAAAAAAAAAATGTTTACATATCTTTACATTAAAAAAAAAAAAAAAATGCGAGAAATAAAAATTCCAATCACACTTGCGAAGGCTTAAGTTTTTAAAAAGCATCATATTCAAAAGCTATTCAAGCAATGAAAGGCTTATGTAAAAAATGTATTCAATTTAAGTCAACAAATTTCTTCAACATATGGAGAGAGCAAGAGAGACGGAGAGATGGATTTAGTTGATCATGAATGTCAGCGTCACGTGGAAAAGTTTGTAATGAATACATGAATTTTGTGGAGGCTTAATATTTTTTAGACTATTTGATTAACCTTAATACAACACATATGTTGTTCGTGCATGAACGTCAGCCATGATCTCGTGGTTGAGAAATTAAAGAAAAAAAAAGTCACGACTTTAATTATTTGCTACTCATGCGTTCATATGCTTGGTTTAGAATATTATTTTACCGTTAGAATGGCTTTAGCAGATATAAATATGTCCATCAATAACTTTCAACCGTCAATCAGTGTTTGTCCTTGACATCGCTTATGATGCGTAGCAAAAGGATATGCAAATATTTACTTTAAAAAGTTTTGCTCTCTAAATAGGAAAGAAGTTAATCTTCAGTAAAGATTTTCTTTTTCAATAAAACGCAAACAACTAAACCGACAATAACTGCCTGACCCACTACTGTGTTTTCATCATTCAGATCCAATTCTTTTCTATACTATTTCAATGGTTCTTCTCTAGTCACTTTTGCAGACCATAAATCTTTTTTGTTGTTTACACACATGCATGTTTAAGTATTTAGTAGAGGTTCAATGTCATGTTTAGAGCAGTTGCTGTTACTTGCTGTTGTTACGGTCTATTGTTCAAATATTTGCATTTTATTGCGTATTTGTTTAAGATTTTTTTCTTTTTTTTTCCCTTCTTACAATGCTTAGTGTTGAACGGTTGCATTTATGTCAATTGATTTATGACATTTCTATACACTTAGTGGGTTGCAAAATTAAACAAACATCTAACTAATAGACAGTTTTTAGTTTTTGCTAAATTTTCACTTTCAGTTTCAATCTATCTCAAGACAGAAGGACAACACATGTAAGGAATTCCAAAAAGAGTACTGAGCCTAACACACACAGCATAATTAAGTTTCAAATTTTGAGCTGAATGAATGCCAACAATTTATTTTGATAAAAGCTCAACACTTTTTAGCCAACCTAATGGCTTAAAATTGTTTTTGTTTTCGTGTTTAAATTTATAGGCAAAAATTCAAATCATTTATCATCATTTCTTAGATCAAAGCGCGTTGAACAATTAAAGACAACAGCAGGAACTGTCAAAACAATGCCACGACATCATTCAACATACGGCAATAATAATAATAAACATTGAAAAAACACGAATCTTTTTAGTTAAACAGAGAATCCAAACCGAGTTATTTCATATAAACCATTCAAGAAAATAAATGAACTGAAAATATCTTCAGATATGCAATAACAGCAAAACAATAATAAAAGTACATGTAAAACAATCAAATAAACAACAATAAAAACAGCAACAACAAATTGACACGGATGATGTTGGTGTTTAATCGAAAAGCAACAACAACCATAAACAGCCAAAGAATACAAACATCATTAATAACGAAAGGCAACAAGAATTAAAAATTAATGAATTTGTATTGCATTTGTTTATATATATACGGAACTGAAGGACTGGCAGGCGGGCAAACAGTCACTGATAAAGCGAACCATGCATGCACGTTATTGAGAATTTCAGATGTTCAGATATTCGCCAAGAAGTGTGCCGGTAGTGGAAATTGGTGTTAAACACTTAACTGCATTCCCGCCCTCTCACCTCAAAATTCTTAAGAGGATGATTAATGAAACTTTCTTAAAATAGTTTCATGCCAAAGCCACGCAGATCTGGAAAGTTAATTGATCGAAAACAGTTAAATCAAAATTGTAAATGATCTTTATTTAAAGCAAATCCAAGTTGTCTGCGTTACTCATAGACAAGCCGCTATGTTATTAGGTCACCCTATAGGCAATTCAGTTGCTTATAGACAACGAGAGTTTTACCTAAACTTTTTAAGGCACTGTCTAAAAAATAACGAACACTTCTTTTATCGGAAAATTACACTCAAGCACATGTGTGTCATCTTGTCTAAGGATTGCATTCGGTTCTTGTCAAAAAGCTACGATTTGCGAAAGCCGATTGCGAAGCGCTCGTCCTAACAACCTTCAGGCAGTTTAACGCAACTCGAAGAAGTGACTTTTCGACCTGTAAGCTCTTAGACCAATTCCTTTGCTTCATAAAGTCATTAAACGCATTATTGGATGTGATAGACGACACATTTCTATTAACAACTACCGGCCAAATTTTTTTCTTTATTGTTCATATTACAGTTTATCGTGCTGCGCGCAACCGTTCGTAATCGTCGATGCATTGAATATATCCCTATCCTACAGTGGTGGGTATAAAAATAAACGCGGAAGGAATATGTAAATCATCATAACTGACGCAGGTCGACGCACGTTGAAAACCTCATCAAAGGCATGCTATAACCGGCCTGAGTTGGTTGGTCTCAGTTTCCCGTAACTTTCACTACGAATTTCCACATGCATCGCTGCCATCAGCTGCCTTCTTCCCTCACTCGCTATCAATTAATGAAAAGTTCGCTCCACTTCACTGCGTTTGACTAGAGAGTCGCATAAAGCAATTACCTATGATAAATTCTGTTGAAGATAGATGATATGGAAACTTGGTGAGAACACTTCTTTAAATAGCCTTAAAGCACTATGGCGGTGAATGATGAAGTCCTTGACATAACTGCTTCATACCGATATCATCTATTGCTTCTATTCACTATTGCGTTTAGTTTGGATGTTCCTTTTGTTACCGCATTCTGTACGTAGTGATCAATTTTCTTAAAACTCTCATAGTCACAGTCCAAAGTCCTAATACTTGTCATGTTCTTGGGTATGTTTCGCAATCCAAGAAAATATACTAACCGGAATTCGCCAAGAAAGAAGTCGATACTTTTTCGACTACTTACCAAAAAAATCATTTTCATCTGTTCGATGATTCATTTAAGTATTTGACAAATTGCTAAACGATCGATGCTCTTAAAAAAAAAAGTAAATAAATAACAAAAACCAACTTCAAATCACTCAATTGGTTGTTCGTACTGCATAAATCAGAAGAAATTTAAAGAGTTCCTTAGCTTATCTTTTCCCGTTTATGATCTTTGACTAATGATGTGCTAAAGATTTATTTCAAATAACGCATCGCGTGGGCAATCTTTAATCAAAAGAATAACGTAACGCAAAAGCAACATCAACTTGCACAAGAAGCTAAAGTGAAGAGCAAGTGGAGCTTAAGAATGGTAAGAGTAATAAATGACAGATCGATTGATTTGACTCTTAGCGCTAAACATTTTATGCTACCATTAACTTGAAGCCAATTAACTTAAAAATTCAACGCTACCATTGCCGTTGTAACCGCCTTCCACTCGATATTTGTCTTGCATTAACATCGTATCCACAGCAGTTTTTTTTCCTCTTTTTTTTTTCTTTATTGATCACATATGCCTGGCAGCAAACTCATGATACATATAATATTTTTGTTATAAAACTATCAATCGATCGGTGCTGCATTGATTGCCATTCATTAATAATCTTTAATACGTTTTTTTTTTTCATTTTTTTTATATTTGTTTTTTCACTCTTTAGATGAAAAACTACTTGGAGCGGGTGAGAAAATAAGCAATTGATCTTTTGGCAATGATGGTGATCTCTTGTTCGCCTGTGCCTATGATGTTGTGGTATTTTTGAAAACGACAAACAGGTGTGCTTTGGCATATTATTGTTATTATTATTATTTATTTATTCATTTTCTTCTTCTTCTTTTTGAAAGGCAGACGTACGTGACTTGGAATTTTTCATTGAACAAGAGTAAATACAGGGTGCTCTGAAATGAATTGATATATAAATTTCATAGTAATATCCTGAGATGATATGAAACTTTTTTTTGGTTTTCGAAGTAACGATAAGTATGCGGAAGTCAAATGGCAAAGTCATAAGACAAAGCATCGGGGCAATCTCCCAATGAATGACTGCAAATGAATGTTGGATGTAAATAATGAGCAACACCATCAAGCATGACATCGTTTAATTTTTTTTTTTCTAGTTATCTTGACGAAAGCCCTTTTTCAAATAACGGTAACATTAAAAAAAAAGCTCGATCAGAAGGAATTATGCTGAATTTGCGGGTTCCTGGCCATTGGATTACTTGATCAGAGAGTTCAGCACAACAAAAATCAATTTTATTGGTTAAACTTGGTCTGCAAAAATGGTTCATCGCTTCAAGTTTCGTGATCTGGGGCTCACTTTTTTTCGGGCAGAAAGGGTTACATTGATTGTATCGAATCCAGACTGAAAAATATACAACTATTTGCTATTTGGGAAAAGGTTGTAAGCAGGTAAGAAGACACAAGATTTTATCCATGCGGATAAACGACTGATTTTCTAAGCACTGATGACCCCGAGGTCGCTTGTCATGCTTTATACATTCCTGACGTAGCTCTAACACACTATGCAATCAGCTTTTGTTTCGATACCAAAAGAGGTTGCAGTAGTAAGGCGCGTAAAAGCTGTGTTCTAAAAGATCACTACCTCACTGACTGAAAATGGAAATAAGGTAAGTTAGCAATAAAATGTACTGTGAGCCTTTTCAACAGTTATCTTTTCTAACAAATTTTTGGTAAATAATGACATATTATTGCCAGCAGGCTGGCTGGCGGCTTTAAGAAGCAGATTTTACAGCACACTCTTAAAATATTTGTACATAAAGAACAAAAATTTTTCAGATTAATATCTATTTACATAATAGTATGCAATCAGTAAGTGACAGCCCACGTTTTCCCAAACATTATCCATTTTCCCAAACAACAAGAGGAAAGTATTTTTGACAAAAAAATTCATCAAATTGGCGAAAAGAGACCAAGAGCAAATTTTTCGCTTAACAATAATACGTAAAAGGAATTTTTTTTAACTAAATAACTAAAATTTTATACATTTTGCAAGCATTTTATAAGACGTAAAGCAATTTTAACGTTTGAATAATAAAAAAAAAAAAAAAAACAAAAGCAACACAACCCCTCTATGATACATTCCTGTATTTCCTTTACTTAACCAATTCTATGTCGCATATTTTTGGACTACTCTGCTGTCTTTGCCATTAGAAGAAATGGAAAAACAAAAAATGTCTGACATTGACAAATGTCATCCGTCATTGTGAACATAAGATTGATATAGATTGGAATGTGACACAAAAATACGCATACACAACAACCACCAGCGCTACCGCCATTCTCGATATATGCCATCAACACCATTGTCACTACTACCACCATCTATCTCATCACCAATATTAACATTTTGTCAAAGTCGGCTCCATCATCATCATTATCATCATCATCATCAGTATCGTACCGGTAAACATAGCAGCAGTCTATGCGTAGAAAATAGTGCGTAAATGACATAACACAACTGACTTGATAAGCATTGACAGAGTCTGTCTATCACTTGTGTCACCCTTGTGTGTTATTACTTTTGCTCATTTTCATGAAATGAAAATAATTATAGTATTCTTTAGAAGAATATAAATTTTATTGAAGATAATCATTGCAGTGATTTCTTAAATATATTACAAAAATGTTGTCGTATTAAGGAATGGGGTAACAATAGATAGTCTAGGAAGTCTTACTAGACTATTAACCCGTACATCCGCTTATACGAATAAAAAATTAATAATAATAGCAGGAACTTGAATTTCCTAAAGGCTTAATACTTATTAACTTCATCAAGTAATTATATGTACAAAATACATTTAGCCGCTTGTAGATTACTGTTATGAATAAATGAATATTTAATTAAATACAAAAAAAGAAACCTGTTTTTAATAATTAATTAATGTAAAAATAACTTATCATCTTTCATATCATTTAGAAACACTTAGTGATTCTTTTATTTGTTAAACTTTAGTTTTTGGATAAGAATGCTAAACAAAAAAATTTATTTCAAATTTTTCATTTCAAGTTATTTCTTACCTTCACAGAGTCTTTTCGTAAAAAAATACAAAAATCAAAAAATCAAAATAGATGTCATTAAGACCTTTAAAATTTTCTTTTTAGTACTATGCTTATCGTCTAGTCAATGTCTTCCGATGACAAAGATTAAGAAAGATTTAAGCTAACTAATCTTATTGGGAGGCACTAGAAACCAACAAATTCTTTTAGAGTAACATATTATGTTCCTATACTAAAAAGTGGGCGTGTTCTGCAAAAAAAAAAAAAATATCGAGAACCTGTCACGAAAAAGCCATTGAGGGTGCGTTAAAATAATAAAAGTGAACGCATAATAATAACTTCTGCCTTTTTGGTACCCTTTATCGGGGAACACGGGCTTTATATTCATTTTGTCCAATAGCTAAAAGGAAGGTTCAGAGACAGGTTCTTTATCTGTCTGTTTATCTGTCCGTCTCTGTGCTTTTCTGTGGTAACTTTTGTCATGTGGGTTGGACCGAAAATATTCTAAACCGATCAAAGGAAACGCCTGCAGTTCTGTTTAAAATGAAAACACATCTCTGTGTTTTTAAAAGTAAAGTTAGTTGCTTGTGTTTTCTACTCATTACTCATAAATAACAGCAAATCCAACGATTATAGGCAGAGAACACTCCCTAATAATGGCTCATCAACAAGAACAGATAAGCAACAATGATAAACATTTTCATGCATATTCTCTGGCTGATCCTACAGTACCTGTATAGAAATAGAAAAATTGGCCACGCCCACTCAGTTTCAATATTGAAATTGAATATTTTTTGTTGAAAGATGATGGGTATAAGAGATGCGGTTGCATCCGAACATAATTTCTTTAATATTTTAATGTTAAGAGGCATATGAGCACACACACCATAATATTTTTATAAATCAAAATGATTCTGAGA
Organism: Glossina pallidipes; assembly: GCA_000688715.1. Lineage (NCBI taxonomy): Eukaryota > Metazoa > Arthropoda > Insecta > Diptera > Glossinidae > Glossina > Glossina pallidipes. The sequence goes on along the minus strand of JMRQ01006282.1, from coordinate 345,902 downwards.
TTGAATTGTCTAAATGTGCACTAAAAGTACACCAACCATTATTTATATTAACTAAGATCATAAAAAAGGTGTTCGATCGCTGTACCATTGCTGCTTGTACTTTCTACCCAAAGTGCTTTAGTGTTTAGCTAAAAGCATGTTTATCGTAACTAGTGCTTGTAAAAATATTGAAAATAGTTTAAGCTAGTAGTATACGATTTTGTAATAGATCGCCTAAGTAGATTTGCTTTTGTCATTTGATTAAATATGGAACAACTTAACCCCTCGCGCGACTTGTATTAGCAGATTTATTATATGACCAATTGCTCAGGAGATGTCTCCTATTCCATGTAATAAGTTGCCGGTGGAAAAGATGTGAGAAAAGGGGAAGAGATCGGGCAGCAGCAGCAACCTACGGGTTACGTGCGCAATCCGGAAGCCTTGTGCCTTCAGCGAGTGAGCACTCAGACTGCGACCGAAATAAACTCTGTCGTATTAGGGTTTGAGTTCGCGAATATAGGCTTGGCAGTCGCGATCCTTACCTACTCGACTACTCATGTGGATGGCTATGTAGCACAGTACATATACATAAATATTACGATACCAGTGGCAAATGTTGAACACAGTTATGCTTCAGTTGCAAGCTAATATTTGTCGTATTTTACGTAGGTATGTATTATATATGACCTACCAGTCCATTACTTAGCCTAATATATGTACATATAATCCATATATAAATATATATTTATATCGTTTTGTTCCTTCAGCCAAAAATTCAATAAAAGCATCTAATTAACATTTCCAAAATCAGACTAAAATTGTATTTTGCTTTTCATTTCTTGTGCGAAGAAGACGCAATGGTGAACTTTGAATACTATTGTAAGTGTGCTATAAGACAGTTAGTTTTAAAAACATTAAATGTAAGTTCATTGTACAATTTCCTATAACTAGCTTTCATTATTCTCTACAACAGCAACAACAATAACAACAAGAATAATAATAATAATAATAATAATAATAATAATAATAATAACTTGCTCAGCAGACATTGGGAATCTTTTGTTTTGGATTTGATTAATGCTTTTATCACCGTTCAGAGTTTATTCGTTCATTGCCAGAAGCTTAATCTGTATGCCATCGTCAACTGATGATATCGCATTAGTTTGAAGTCAAACAACATTTTACACAACAGTGGGTGTAATATTTGTATGCCAAAAAGGCAAAGAATAGAACGCGAATAACAACAACAAGAACAACAAGAACAACAACAACACAATGGTTTTACTAGTGATATAAACTTGTACCAGAGATTTCTTAAGGGTTTTCATAGGAATGCTATGCGTATAATACTTGTAAGATTGCTTCGAAAGTATAAAGACTTAAACTTTAACTTTTGAAAGCTATAAAATAATTAACAGTTTTGATTATTACACAGAGAATTAACGCAGTGCTCCCTATTCGAAAGCCAAAATATATAATGACTTAAATAATAATATCCGTTAGCGCCTTGAAGCTAAATAGAAAGCAAAATGATGTAGAAAAGAGAAAGAGAAGGTTTTTTCTTGTTACTCTTCTATATAAAAATACAGTTTGTAAATTTATAAATGTTTAAATTAAAAGATTGAATTTTCCTGCAACTATAATAAAAAGAAAGAGAGCTACACTCACTAACGTTTAATTTTGAAGATGCCCTCCAGGTTACTATAAAACCTCCCATAATCAATGTGTGATAATAATCAGCTCTTCGCATGATTCCCGGTAAGAGTTATATCCTAGAATTATAATTAAGAGATAAAGTGATTAAACTCGTCCTAGATTACATAGGTCACTTCAAAGGTATATGCCATGTTTCAGTTTTTTTAAATATCTGGGTTCCTGAGAGAACCAATTAGAGGAGAGCTAGGGAACACACATTCATATAAAAATTTTACATTCACCTAATAGCATACTGTCCGTAAATTAATGTTTCAATCTAAACAAAAATATATAAACATAAAAGAGGTTTTAAACCAAATCATATTTACCTACATCCAAAAAATGTTTATCATGAATATAAAAAAAGAAAGAGAAAAGACTCTTGAATACTCTTCGTCACATATGTATTATATAAATAACTTTCTTAGTATTTCTTAGTTTGGATTGATCATCGAGGCTATTAGTCATGTCAATTTCTGAGATGTTCATAAAAAGAAACAGAAAAACATTTGCAAGATTTTTGTTTATCGAGGTTTCATGTTATAGGAGAGGAGAGCTTAAAGAAAGGTGAATAAACCTTTCTGAAGCCGAAGACGGCAAGACTCATTTCCGTGAATCATATCAGTTTCACTTGTAGGCTATAAAACGATTCTATGGATTCTACAAACGGAATGACAAAATTAGTATACGGCAATCGTCAATCGAGGATACAGAACAACAAAAAACAAAAATCCAACTTTAATGCTTAATGCTTAACCACCCTGAGGTCTTCTCTCTGTTTCACTGTAATCCCTTGATATTGTTACGATTACTTTTGCATTTGTTGGTGAGAGAGATTTTGTTTTTATTTTTGTTTTTATTTTCATTTGTTCTTTTTTTGTTTTTCTAAAATGAAAAAATACAGCCTGGCCCATTGTATACAATCTAAGTTTGAGTATGTGTGTATGTGTGTGTGTGTGTTTTTTTTATACCCTGGAGATGGTATAGTATGAATTTCCCTTTATATGGTATTTGAGCTGTGCACGTCATAGATTAATGACAGAAATTCATCAAAATCACTCGATGGACATGACGAACAAAACGAATAAAAATCAAGGGAAGTAAAAATAAAAATGAAAAAAAAAATATATATATAAAATAGAATACGAGTTTTTGTTTTTCGTATAAACTTTTGGATTTTTTCTCATTTCGCATTCCGCACCATACTGCGGTAGATGTTCGTTTACTAAATAAGTATGTTGTGAACATTATGTACACTTTTAAGGGCAGTATATAATGATTAAAAAATCAAAAACAAAAAAAAACGAATTGTTGTTCTTAAACATTCATTCATAATGTAAATAAGAGAACTTTCATCTCCTTTTTAAATCCTAAGCTAATCATATTTTCATTCATTGTTTCTACTGACTTTCCCATCGGTTCTTTAGATCATCAATATTAAAATTCTTCATATGCTGCGAATTGCAAGATGTGTGAAAGAGTCCACATACACATAGAGAAGTTTAAAGTTGAGTTTGAGCGTCATTTTGAACTTTTGAAAATAAAACTTAAGTCACCACAAATGTATACGAAATTTTCTTTTTGACCGCCTCTGTCCCGTTCGTTTATAGTTAACAGATTGTGTTATAGTTGTGCAAGCACGCAAGCATGCGTTAGCCCGTACGTTCTGCAGCATTCAATAATTCGGATTTTTATCACTGGTTTACTTCAGATGCAAATCAAACTAACTGCCGCAGGCGCAGTAGTGGAAAAACTATATAATTTCGCGAATATTATGGTGTAACTAAACAAATCTTTACATTACTATTTAAATATATACATCAGATAGGTAGATAGTCTGAAAAATATTAAACTCTTGGTTCATGATGTGGCGTTAACCTCTTTAACCTCCGCATGCGCAGCGGAATAGGTAAGAATTGTGACTAGCAAGTTTGTGTTCGCGGGTTTAAATCTCAATGCAGGAGAGTTTATATTGTGGCTGAGCCCAGACGAGGTCTACATTTGTGAGGTCAATCACGAGAGTAACAAGGATTTATACGTCCATTACAACGATCTTTAAGAAAAGAAGAGGCGATGTATTTGAATGAGGACTGATCCGGATCACAACTCTTTCTTCACAATTTTCCACTGAAATGTACCTGACTCCTACTATTTCTGAAGCGTTCGATGTGAGATAATGAGAAATAGAAACTAACCCATGGGTAAAAAGGAATGAGGTCGAAGCACGAAGATGCTCCAATACTTGGGGAGTTAAGTTCAAGCACAGATTCAATGCAGCGTAGCCGCAAAAGCACACACACCCAACAATTAGTCGAAATAAATGATTGATCAAAAGTTACAGAAGTTACCTAACGAGAGAATAATGAAGAGTTGCAGAAAAGTGAGGAAAGATTACGGCCACGATGATGGCAGAACACACATACGATTTCATCTCGTTATTTTCCAATTGCATTGATCGTGTTCGTCAAATGCTCAATACATTTGAAGCAATACCTTACAAGGGAGAACACAAGAGTACACCTATTATTACATTGTTGTATATAGTCGAGAATATGATGAAAATTAATGGTGGGATAGTGGAAGGTTTCTTTTGCTCGTACATTTTAATATTAAAATCTTGTCGCATTTAATTCTACAATCGAAAGCCATTTGATTAACAACCATTGTCGCGCAGCAGTCTAAGAGCACATGCAGAAAACTCGATTATAACAGAGCAACGACACAAATGTACGCGCATACGCATGTAAATGTATATATGTATATATAGAAGCGCGATGGATATGTTATGCTTGATTTTCGGTATTATTCGTTGTTGTTGTTGTTGTTTTAACGCAGCAAATGAAAAGAAATCTTAAATTTCATGGGACTTCATGGAGACCGCTTTGACTTCACAGTGTCGCTGTTGGTGCACCGTTGTTGTGCATACAATTTGTGTGTATGTGATTTAAATCAAATCTTTTTATTTATTTTTAATTTTTTTCTTTTCTTTTTAAATTTTCGTATTTTTGTCTGTTTCCCCTAATTTTAAACATAAAATTCTCTAGACAAACTTATTAATAATAATTCTCAACCAAATTTTTATTTTTTATGTATTCGGCTTGTTTTACACGCCGCAAGAACTGAAGTCAGTCATTTGTGTATAGCTTTTATTTCTTTTTTACATATTTTTATATAAAAAATTTTTCACTCAAGTGACTCAACAGATTGCGCACTTGAATGCAGCTGGCGCATATAGACTCATACTGGATGGTTCGGAACTAATTGATAAGTTCGGTATTGTGGTCAAGCATTAATGGAAATTGATGGGAATATGGAGGCATGCGCTCTCTGCCTTGTGAATAGTATGTAGGCAGACAGTCGGAATTCCGAAAATAAGTAATATGTTCGATACTACGAACCAAAATACTCAAGCATTAATGGGAAGAATATGGGTAATATATGTTGCCAGATATATAGATACACAGACATTTTCAATTCAGGTAACCAAATGGATGATAATGCAATATCCCCTTGCACAGTGTCCAAGTTAGCTTTAGTTCGTGTAAACATATTGCCTTTTAAAAACCAGTGCCTAATGATAGAGGGACACTCGGTTTTTTCCTTTTCCACAGCATCGTGAAATCGTGAAAGTGTTGTTCACTTTATATCAAGGTTCGAAATTTTCTAGCCCACCTATCAATATAAGCATTCTTGCAAATCCAAAACTTGGGTGTTCGTGCTTGTCTGTTATGATGGGATGGGTAAGAAGCTTTCCAGTACGTTTTAAGAAAATGGCGATTGAAAGTTCTTCAAAGAGATTTCGTCTGCATAATCCATAAGCTGACGAGTTATTTCACCGAAATATCCTCTTATTCTTCGCATTCACAAATTTTTTCTGAAGATATTCGAAAAGTTTTGTGGAGCTTTCTTTATTAGCACCTTAAGCGAGGCAATAACTGTTTTTTTCCTTTGATCTGCTGCTCACGTCGTATTTCCTACCTGAGTGGGCGCAGTGGTGGTCAAGTACACGAATATCTAGAATTTAGTTTCTTTCTCCACCAAGACATTGCGACGTCTTGTGAAAAAGTGAAAAAAGTTCAGTTTAATAATAATGAGAAAATGTTTGATACTAGCTTTTACCTTTCTTTTTCTTTAATATTTAATCTATATCTAATATGTCTACTCTTTAGGGGTAACAAAAGTACAAATGCAAATATTACTGCTTTCCACGATACACCACTAACAACAAATACGCCCAAAATATTCTCTGTTCTAGGGTGAATGGCATTTTTTTGTTATTCGCAACTCGCAAAGCAACATTTTGACAAATTACCCGATTGGACATTGAAACATTTTATCTGACAAACCGTTTTCATGAGGAATATGTAGAAGTGTTTTTTTTTGTTTTTTTTTTTTGGTCATTTGTATGAACACTCAATTCGGTTTTTTATGTTTTTAGAGAACGAGAACGAGAAGCGATTTAGAATGTTGATAGAGCTGAGAGTAATGTTCATTTCGGATTTTGACGCTTGCAAATGACAGCAAACAACAAACAAACAGACGAATACATAAAACATACATAGACTTTACAATAAATTCCAAACAGTTGTTAATATATACTTATGTAAATAAATATTTAAACTTTAATAGTAATTAGTATCGATTGAGGCGAAAACTCATCGTCGTCCAGCCATACAAATCATATAAACATGTGAATGGCACAGAAGGCCTATGCGGCCAACACTGGCTTGTTGTTTTTGTGTTTAACTAATGGCTATTCCCCCGAACATTTAACGTCCTGAAATATTCTTGATAAAGATAAATGTTGAACAAAGATCACAAAGAGAGATATTAATTGCTTGACCAGTGAAATGTAACAAACACAAAAACTTTTCTAATTCGCAGGTACACCAATTTTTCCCCTTTCTCTTTTGAAAATCGCAAAACACCAAAAATGAAAGGCTACCTTCTGCTGCTCGGGAAGGAAGTGCTGTTGTATACAGCGATTACCGCTTCCACCCTAATAAAGTGATGGAGTTAGTCAATCAGCCATTACAAGCAAGAAATACTTTTAATGCGGGATAAATTTCATTTAATCTTTCCCTTTATTAGGATAACAGGTAGAAATAAATACATGGCAGCCACAGTAGCCATACTTACATACTTAAGTAATTATTGAGGAGATTTGATTTTGTAAGTAAGTGCGTTTTTCTGTGCAGTTATGCTTGCACGAATATGATGAAAGAAAATAAACTAAATGAATCACGCGAAACCTAAATTTTTTTTATATCTCTATCCAAGCACGAAGTGGTTGCAAAATATAACTTTAGTGCTTCGTATTTATAGTGCCCGTATATGCCTATTAGCGGGGTTAAAGAGAATCTTTGTTAAATTTTTAGTTCCTAGTAAGACTAACACTGATCTAAAAGGCTCCTTTAGCACTTCGTGCCAATTCAATTAATTCTTTTGGCCATGAGGAGAATATACTCAAATCAGGTAAACAGAATTCTATTTGTCTTTGTAACTATTATTGTTGCTAGAAAAATAATTCCTTAATTCGTTTTCTATATTTATCGGTGGTAATCAGTGAACTGAAGTTTACCCACTGACGCCGCGTGATCCCCTGAAATGGGGAATTAATGTGCAATACAATTTCTTCGAAAAGCTTTTTCATTCGAAGACTTTTTTCAAAATATTTTGTTAGACTGAGTAATCACGTAAGTCCCTTGGCAATATCTCTTCTATGTGAGTCCAATGCGATAAGAAGATTGACAACGCATCGTCTACTGGATCTTATATGTAGAAATTGATTTATTTTTGATTTTTTTATGTAGTATGTTCCCATTGGGAGACAATGACGTCTGTTATTTCCCTCACCTCATCATCTTCTTATCGCATGAAACGAATTTTCAAAGTAAAGCTTTATGTGGGAAGTGGTCAGAAAAGTGGACCGATCAGGACCATTTCTGGTAGCCTTTGTTCTTAGGCCAAAACCAAGTGTAAGAAAATTCCTTGCAATACCTGAAAAATTGCGACATGTGTGCTGAAGAAAATAAGATGGACAGACGGACTTCTAAGCAAGCTTAGATTAATTTAGGAAGTGATTCTGAGTCGCCTTAGAAAATAATTCGTTGTATGAAAAGGTTGGATTACCTCAACCACTTCTGGATGCTGAATCTGTCCGCACAAACTTATACCACAAGTGCCGTATGGCATAAAACTATCGGCGATCGTTATGACTTTACCCATAGTTCCGAGAGTTCCAAAAAACCGCGGAAGCAAATTGTTCCTGGAGTCCAGCTGCTATTTCTCTAGACGAATAGTAAATTGTCGTTGAATTTTTACGTAACGTAAAGCAGTTCACAAATAGTTCTTCGGTTTTAAAACTTTCGATGCAAGCTAAAGCATTATGACCGAGCTGTTTAGTTGCCAGACAATAAAGGGAAAATTGACTGAACTTGTATAAGGAACATTAGATTGTAAATGCGGCTGATTTCATCATCGTATCAACTGAAAGTAAATGAATGTTCTTTGTTCGTGGAAGAAAATGAAGAGAATACTAACTGTGGCCAACTGACCGACATCGCTTAATAGCATTTCCCTTAGTTGGTGGCGACCAACCTGATGGTTAAATTTTCCAAACTTTTCTAATTTCAATTAAGATACGTTTACTTTACTTTATGTAACCTATTTTTTTTTTTTTTTTCTTTAAGTAATATATGTACGTATGCACGCTTGGTTACACTACTCTATTGTATTTTTATTTATTCTTTTTCTACCGTGTGTATACACATGGAAGAGAGAAAAGAAAAGGAAAAAATATTACCACTTTGCTGATGGCTGATGGAATGCTGCCTGCAGGATGTCAAGCTAAGGGTAGGAGTATCCTGTTCATATATTTTTCGTAATGCTGTTCTTGTTGTTGTTTTATTTGTGTGCATGCATATATATTGTTCTTCCTACTTATGGGTATACAAATGACAAATGGCGACTTATTCGTCAATGTCAAAATCAGACTGTTACAAAACAGTTTATGCTCTGTGTGCATGGGAATACGCACTTACACACATAAATGCACACAAACACACACGCACACACACACTCTGCATATGAACATGTGTCTGAGTAGAATTATATATAACATGCGTATGTATAACATTGTATCATGTTGCGTAGCATAAAAATGCGATGTCTGTGTATATATGCGTTTATATAAATATAAAATTATGAGTTTTATGTGTGAACGATTGTCTGGGATGCGCACAGGAGCGATGAGAAAATTGCAGTCAACTGAATGAGAAGATAAGTAATTTTTGTTTGTTTAGTTCAAAGATACGTTCTACTAGGATGCTCTTCGAATTTTTTTTTTAGTTTTTCTTGAAATTTTTCCGTCCAGAAGATTCCCGTGGAATGTTACCGATATATAGAAAGTAATGTGTTAAAGCTTGATAAGCATGCGCAATTGAAATGGTTTACGCACATGATATGTACATTGAAAAATAATGTGATGATATATATGATTTTCCACTCTATGAAGACAGTGAGGCTGATCGAAACGACATAAGTATTTTCATGCGATAATATTTCTGATTCATTTATCATAAAATGAATGTGAAATCAAAAGTCCATAAGAATCCTTCCTTAAGGAGCTACGAGTCACGTAGGTAAACGACTCATAACATCGAAGGTTTAACTGACCTAAAACGATTTATGAGACTTCTATGCGATTAATGTTGTCTCAAGGTTGCTCTCTGAAACTCATTTGGAAATGTGTGCGCTCGATTCAAAATTTAATTTGTGCAACCGTCTGAAGAACAAGAAGAAGGGGGGAAGGACATTGGATTTGAAATATTTTGTTAATAAAGTACATCGTCTACAATCAAAAGAAATATTCCAATCATTCTTCGTACATACTCATATACGATGACATATATGAAACCATACCTTTAGGACCAACATCTCTTTTATGCTTAATATTTTTAAATAAATGTCTATACATTATAGGGCATCTGAAGTACTAACTAAGATCGCATACGGGGCCTATTTTCAACTTTTCAAATATAATCTATTCATCACTTCAAAAATTGTTACAAATGATTTGGTATACGAGGGATGATCAAACAATTCTCTGAATGTTTCGCATGGCTATGAAAGTCAAGTAATCCTAATGTTTTTTAAATTATTTAAGATGACAATCCCAATAGGAAACACAATTAACCGACAGCAGATAATATGTATAAAAAGGCGTAGGAAACGCTTAAGAGGCGTGTATTTAGTGTTATCAAATCATTTCGATGACCGGGGGGTACGGTTTTTTCTTCTTTTCGGTCAATGGCAGTGAAAATTGTTCCAAATTTTCTCAATTTCACCGGAAATCGATGAAAATTTTGCTATAGGAGGAAGGCCGTGAGTGATTGGTCATATAAAACAAACATGATAGGTCCGATTCTATATACACGTGATGTGTTCACCTCAGCTGTATTTTTTTATTCATTCGGTGGCAAAGATTAAGATGTTACCACAGCAAAGGTGCCATTCCAGGCAAAGTTGCCTACATTCAAGAGGCAAAGGCAAGACTACTGAGCATACCCAACAGGTATAATCGTCTCTCTAGTTAACGATTATTTATGCATTTAAAAACAAAATTGAAACAAAAAAACGTAATGACGTAATGGCGAATATATATATATATATATATATATATATATATATTTATATATATATTTATATATATACATATATATACATTTATATATATATATATATATATTTATATATATACATATGTTTTGCGAATTTTTTTATCAGCCTCGTATTTAATGGCGTCCACTTATACTTTGAAATTTAAAATAAAAATTGTGCGTTTCACGCATATGTGGCGAATATTATTAATTCGTGTTGTGTCTTTGACATATTTCAAAAAACCATTTTTACTTCAATTCTTCAGATACAAAATGAAATCTTTATATCTTTGCCATGCACGCATTCATACATATATGCATGCATGCTTCAGCTTCCATTATAGGCAGGCCAACTGCACAAGTGTCTGCGTGCCCTCACTCGTAAAATATCTGACATATTGCCGACATTGTGAAATGATGATACAACAAAATTTGTTGTGATTATCATTAGCTGCTAATAGCTTTCAGAGTCAGCTGTGTATAGAGAATGTACTGAAATAAGTATTTTATATGTAACATATAAAAATATAAATACAAAACGTATATATTGCAAGTCACAGAAAGTACACTGATATGTCTCTGCTCACTATTGTCTTTTCTTTTTTTTCCTTTCTAACGAAACATAATGTCGAGGAATAGAATTCAGTTAGATCCGAGATATATTTATATGCGCCATCGAGAAGAATGGGCGTATTCTACTTTGGTCATTTCATTTGCGGCAAACTTCCATCGTCACGTGACACATTTATATATGTAGCAAAGTGTACCGTATAGTTGAACTGTAGTTTTAATCTATTCATTCCATACATGCAAACATTTAGATTTACTAACACATAAAGACTGCCTCTATAAATCAAAAGAAAACAAGTTCAACTCAATTTGTAATAAGCAAAAAATTGTCGGTTGAATTTTCTTAAACTTTTCCTCCTTTCTTAAGAATATTATGTCCTTCAATTCGATTGCGAGAGGAACCAAACCAGCTTGATCTCATATATAACATTGGTTTTCTATTACTGAGCTAAATGTCTCCTCAAAGCCATACGCTTACAGCGCAGGTACTTGACGCCATTAAAACATAGCTCATCGCAAATTTCTTAGCCTTTGCTTTAGATTATAAAATTACAGGAGGCTTCCATTATCGTCTATGCTACTCATTGGGGAAGCCGTAAGAACTTATACGGAAAGACATGTAGAAATCGAGAAGATCAAGATATTCTACCCCAGCAATTGGTCAAAGCAGTGAGACGCAGAGCTATAATAGCAGTCACTTCTCATAAAGATCGTAAAAACTCGACTAACTGTATCTGACGCAGGAATTTTTAAGTATCAAGTGTCGTGAGCGAATCCGGTTAAGGTCAGTTGTGTGAGAATTGTGGAAGGACTTAAAGAGCAGAGAGAATAAACGATAATAGGTTTTTATGCATGAATTTCAATATGGTTTTCTGCCTATTGTCGGGAGCATTAGTGTCGAGAGGTTAATTCGAGAGGTTAGGCTACCTACAGGTTGTGAATAGATATTTATGAGCACGAATTTCAAGCTAGTTTTTACTATCAATCCAGTCTACTATTTGAAGGATTAATTTCGGGTGATTACTTCGAAAGTTTAGGGCGCACAAACTATAAACTTTAAACGGGATCGCTACCACTACTGCATAAGAGGAGAGGCGATTCGTGAATAGAGCTGTTTTACCGTGTCCGTCATTCCATTCGTTTAGCGTATAAGTACACATATATTAAGTTGAACACTGGATTTCACAGCAGTGGACATAATTCACCCACAAATGTGATCATAGAAGGAAAAAAATGATAACAATATCAGAAAATTGGAAAAATTCAAAAATTTATATTTCATCAAATGACATAGAAAACATTAAAATAGACGCGCTCTGAAGCCCGACACATTATGCATTAAGCCCTTGCAAGCAATCTGTATAGTAATGCATTTACATCACCCCACTAGCACTATTAAGGAAACAACGCGAATTTTCTATTCTTACCTTAGATAAATGGAAGATACGCGTGAAAGGCGAGTACACTTTTTTTTTATTTTAATGTTCCATCGCTTTCTTAGTAGCCGCGCGTAATTATTACTTAGTTTTAATTTTCAAATTGGATGGAGCTTCCATGCTTACATACATATACGTAGGTAATCACTCACACAGTTTTAATGTTCATTTTCTTAAACAATTAAAAAATTAGATCTAGAACAAAGCGTAGACGAAAAAAGAAATTTAACTTTACGGTATCTTTAAAAATAAGTATGAACTACGCATGGTTTGTACAAATTTTTCATTTAATTCTTGACAGACGTTATGATGAGGAAGAGCAACAACAATAACAAATATAACTTCACAAAGGAGAAGGTGTGTAAAGGCATTAATCAAACTATTAAAAGACCATCAAGAGTATGCGCCAACCTGGCCTCACAAAGTCCAATAAAGCAGGTAACTTGGTAGTGGCAGAATATTGCTGCAAACACATCAACATTACCCCGCCGTCATCATCAATGCTCGATCTACCATCCTGCCCACAAAACTTTATACACATAACTATAACTGCGCACAACAAACACGTTAACAATAACAACAACAAGAAAATAAGCGCAAAATAATAACAATCATAATGAATGTGTTTAAACTTCTTCCTTGATATTTTCTTCTTTTTTTTTTTTTTTTTGCATTTTGTCGTTAAGCAAAAAAGAAGAAAATGCAAACTTTAACGAAGAAATGGTCAAGAGCTGTGTAAAAAGGCATAAGAACAAGGAAAAATAGAAATAAAAAATTAACCTTTGATGAAACAGAAAGAGAGAGAGAGAGAGTGAGAAAGAGAGAGAGAGAGAGAGAGAAGAAGAGAGAGGTGAAGACCAAATTGAAATTTATTATATATTATGTATAAAATCGTTAAAACAACGCAATGATCCGTCTCCGAAACGATTAAAAAAGCAACTTCCAGCAGGGCACACTTTCGACCCTGCACTACTATGTAGACATTTGAAGGAAGGGAAAGCGAAAAATGTGGTGAGCATTTTTTTAGTTATTTTTATATCAGATCTTTTTAAATTTACGAAACACTCAGATATTATTTATTTATTACATTCAATAAATTTCAAGTAAAGTGTTGACAATGCAGAGGGCGTTACTGATCGCAACGTGACATTATTCATTTTTGAATACTCATATCATAACTTGTTGATCTTGTGCATCAAATTTGCGACCGTTTATTACTCATAAGAGCAAACGATATCCTTTCTTATTGTATTTTTTGTGGCTTTGCACCAAATCTGGCTTTCTTCGGTAATGTGTGGTCACAATGAAAGTGTCCGCTATAAAGGTCTCCGTAATGTTGCTGCACACAACTTTGGTATTGTTACGAAAATTTATATAAAAAAAATTATGAAATTTTGAAAATCTTTTTAGAACTTTTTCCTTGGATCACACAATTTTCTCGACTGTGAAATTCATGTTAGTTAAAGTGCTCAAAACTTGAGTTGATTAGATTACTTAAGAATCTTACGGATATGAAAAGTGAATATATTTCCAGAGTAACAATAGAAAAACAAGATTGCACGCAGTTCTGCGGAAAGATGCAATTACTAAAAGGCCCTACACCTAGGACTTTTAAAGTGATGTGAAGTGAAATGCAGCCGATATCCGTCGATCAGGTACTTGTGAAGATCTCAGGAACTTATGTGTCAAAACCTCTCGATACCCTCGACTAGTGGTGTTATGTGGGCTGTGCCCCATGTACTTATGTACAAAAATAAAGTTACGGTCTTTAATAGAGTTCCAAGGCTTGTGCGACACAGTATTGAGACTCTTCGTTCCTTAGCCCCATTGCCTGCCTTGGGAACAACCAATAAACTACGGTCTTTCCCGCCGTATCTGATTTTCCAATTTTAAGCTAATTGTTTCTAAGTTATAAGCTATCATGCCTGCACGTATAACATCCCCTAACATGAAATTAAGTTCTTTAATAGAACAAAGCTTCCTCGGACTGCGCACCACGTCGCACTACATTCAGCTGCATGCCTGCCTATCTTTGGGACAACCTATCCGCAATGGTCTTTCTCGACATACGAGATTTTTCCAATTTTAAGCCAAACATTCACAAATGGATACGTGGGTTTTGCTTGGCTATATGGGTTAAACAAACCTACTCCATAATAAAGTCTAGCGTGAAGCAATGAAACAAAATGAAAACTAAAATTTTACCTTCCTCATCTATAATAAGGTTTGTCAGTTCTAGCTCTAGATTTTTCCTGTCTGAGCTAATCTCGAATCTTCTTCTTCTTCTGAATACCGCAATGAATTTGTGTTGTTTATTTTTTAGTTTCTCTTTCTTTTTTTTTTTCTTTTTTTTCTTTTTTTGTTTGATTCGATACAACTTTATAAGCGGACGAATATAAAGGAATAACGAACAGCTAGCCAGCCGAAGCACCTCATCTTACCGGGCAAACTAATTAAATGATAAATACCAGCAATCAATCGCTTTATCAAGTAAATTTATACAAATTTTTCAATTTAAACTTGACTGTGAACAATTTTCACCAGAACTAAACGTTGTCGCTTTATAATGAATCCCATTTATCTGGCCAAAGGGATGAAAAAGAAATATCAAACGTTGACTCTTAACCAGATCCGTTGAAAGATCTTTATCATCTGTATGGCTGGGTATGTGTTCGCTATATATGTATGTATGTATGTATATATGTATGCATATATGTATATAAGTATGTATAAGTGAGCATATATATATCATATAAGACAACATTGTTCTACAATTCTCAATACGAAAATGGCGTTGGTTTTATAAGAGCCTGGATGTGCTCACTTATAGGCATGCATATGTATGTAACTGTATATATAAATATATATCTAAATACACATACTATGGATATTTGTATACGCTAAGAGTTCAGCTCAAGTGCTCTATGGTTTCCTCTGCTGCACTTCAATCTTAATATCACTCTGAGCCGCGGTTCACGATTAATTGAGCCGTTAAAGTAAAGAAAAATGTATGTAAAAAGTTAGACTTTAAGTGACAATACAATTAATATTAAAATTTAATTAACATATCCATGCTTATAATTTATTAGGTTAACTGAAAGCAATACATTTATATCTAATATTCAATCAAGTATTGCTTCATTAAATTTAAATTAAATTTTAATCATTTTGTCTTGTACACCATTGTCCAGAAATATTCACCAGAATCTTTACACAGGCTACTTGGCTTCCACGATTTTCCTTTTTTTTTTTTTAAAAAAAGAATTCCTTACATTCAGTGTATTAGGATTAGGAAACACAATAAACATAACTCCACGGTAATCAGGCAAAATCAAAAGGAACTGTGATACGCTTTCTGTAAATGATTTGGATGTTACTTCAAGCAGGCTATTAAAACAAGGAGAATTTTATACTTACAATGTGTGGAAGGCCAGTGAAAACTGATTTCTATTCTATTTTAGGGTTGTGCCCATCCTGTTAAAATATGTGGAATACCCAAGAAGAAGGCTTAGAGCCCTTACGAACTATGCGTATTCTTGGTCAGTGACAAATTCTGAATCGGTATAGGCATATCCACGTGTCCGTTTTTGATAGTAATCGTGCCGAACGCAACGATTAAAATACTGTCTTCGAATTTGACTAATATTTGCTCATGAATGATAAACTACGATGAAAACTTCCAAGTTTATTCCGTGGGAGATGTTACAGTAATTGTATGAAAATAATGCGGTCTTTTTTTACTGAAAACAACCAGAAATAAAAGATTTTCGCGTCGCCCTCCCTAGGTTTCCTGCGCAGCGATAGTCAAACGCATGATTGCAATAGTGACGTAATTCTCAAACTAAGTCCTTGGGCACGTTTTTTATTTAAATTAATTGCTTTACAGTTTAGTGAAGGCACAGGGATGATGTAAGCCTTCTTAAACACTTTCTAATTATTGCTTTTTGCTAAGTTGATAGAAATATTGGAATCGCTGCACCTCAAACGATTATCTTCTGGTGAATATTTGCCTCAGTTACGACCTGCTTTAAGTTTTACCTTTTGATGAAACTATACCTAAATTTGTAGTATGCGTATAATACTCTTTGAGGCCTAATGGAATTTTTTTACAGATGCAGATGTAGGCTAATAAGTGAGATCAAGAATATGACTTTCAAGTTTCATAGTTTTATTTGAAATTCTGCAAGAATGGCAAGATTATCTGAATACATATGCCAATGTGTTACACGAGTTCTTCTCTACTAGTAGAATGACAAATTTACTTGCCTCTCATAATGATTATCAAACCCTTTTCCAAACATAATGTTCTATATATGCAATAATTCCTATCCTGGCATATTCAAGTATATTATGCTCTGCAAGTACGAGTAATGTATTTAGTATTTCCATTATTCGCTTTAATTGCAGCACAATTTCGAATAACGGAAAAGAACAGCAAAACTGCAAGTTGGTTAATTCATTACATTCGTTATTTGGTTGTTTTACCCCACCCAACCGTAATTACTGTGCAGTTTTTGTATATTGTAACCTGAATGATGAAGCTTTTGTATGTAAGCAAGTTGAAAAGTTATATGTATGTACAATAAAAGTGCTTATGTATTACAATTAAATTAGAAAATATATATAAAAAAAAAACATATATATATATATATATATATACACACTATAGAAAAGTCAAATTGTAAAGAAAAGAAAAAAAAGACAAAGTTGCGGTTTTCATGCGCATTACGTTCAGTTGTTTAATGACACAAAAGTACATAAAACAAAAAAAGACAAAAAATAAAAATAAAATAATACTTTTGATTGACGGATTGCGTGCGTATAATTGTACAATGTCGCACATCTTTGAGAATTAGTTTTCTTTTGCAGTTTCAGTTGTGCAAAACGTTATCATAACGTTAAATATTATTATTATTATTATTATTCGTTTTGTTATTTGCCTTTTGTTTTATTGAAAAAGTTGATTTTCAACTCATTTATTCATTTTACGATGCCGATGAGCTTTAATTAGTCGCAACAATAGTATGTATATGCGTGTGTGTATGTGTTTGTGTACGAGTTCATATGTATGAATATATAAGTGGTGGCGTGAGTGTATGTGTGTGTGCGTTGTGAGTCTACGAATGTATGAGTGTATGCGTGAGTATGCGTAAGAGTGTGCATGTACACATATATTCACATTTTCTATTATGCTTAAGATTGAAAAATTTAGTGTATGCTTCCCTGTAATTTGCAATTACTATAATTCAAGAAGCTGTGCAACCATTCACACAACACATTCACTTTACCTTTTTATGTTGAAAAACATGCATATAAACATTTGTTGTTCCGTGTCTCTAAACAATACATAATATCTGTAAGATTACTTGTATCTTTTCATAAATGTATCCGTGGGTCGGTCCTGCTTTATCGACAAATCAACGAAATAAACTGGGTTTAGGTCTCGACTAATTTGCAACTCTTAACGAAACCAGAAATTGAAAGAATTTTTGGCAATAATGTGCTAACTTTTACACCTACACACCCATACACACAAAGGCGCGTGCGGGCTGGCAGATGAGCGCAGATACACTTTTACAGTTTTTGTGTGTGCAGATGTATCTTTAAATCCTTTCTAATTAGATACTTTTCAGAGAGAATACTTAATAAGAAACAACTTCGAATAATTTATGCATAAAAGAACATCATTGAGATATAACTTGAAATATATTCACATATAGAGGTCTTCTTTAAATGAAAATAACGCTTACAAACGTATACATATATGCCTTTGCGAGTTGTTTGTCCCTTTAATTCGTTCAAATCTCAAGCACATGTTTCGCTTTGCTCGGCTTCTCTTTGATTTCTCGAGTTTTTCGTTTCTTTGCGCAGCATTCAATGAATCTTTCGTTTGTGTCTTGTTTTCAATTTTTATTTATTTTAAGCTTAACATACATATATAATGCATATGTGCGCTATGCGATTGCAAATTAAAACAATCTTGTACGGCTCATTTAATTTTAACGGTCCTTGAAAGTTACCACATTTAAAACTAATTTGCTTTTTTAATATAAATTTTGAATGTTGCAGTTGATAAACAAAATATTGGGATGGAAAACAAGAAATTTCATTATACTTTTACTATATTTCTTTATGGTATTTCTAATATGATTGGATAATCAATGGCCAAGTTTGAAGATCTGAAGAAAAAGTGGGCTTTTGCAACTGAAAGCGTTACTATTACTCACAAGCTTTGATACGTATATATATAATACTTTTTACTTAATATTTCGTGGGGGTTTAGGGAACAGTTAGTATATACTTAGCGCATACGTTACTGAATAAATTCCATGTTAATAAATACGACGGATTGCCTGATAAGTACATTAAGGTTTGTAACCAAATAACTGGAGCTACTTTCAAAACGAAGGCTCGAAAGATCATTAGTATTGTGCTTCGAATACTTATTTAAAAAATCATACGAAGCTTCAGGTTCAAAATTATCGCAAGCATACTGAAAATTTAAAGCGATGTTACCTGACCATGCTTATCTGAGCGCAAGCCTATTTCTTGTAACTTGTTAATATGAAAAAGTAGTTATCAATGTGCGGCATTTGAAACAGAGCCATAGTTGCTTTATATAAATTTCCAGTCACGTTAGCAATAAATGTTCGTCCAGTTTAGAAAGCAGAGGAAAGAAGAGGATAAAATGCTTCGCATCATGTGCTCATCTCGTGATAGATTCCATAAATTTTTAAGCCTAATTTTAAACCGATGCCTGCTTTAATATATAAATTCTCAATA
The DNA here is from genome assembly GCA_000688715.1 of Glossina pallidipes. Lineage (NCBI taxonomy): Eukaryota > Metazoa > Arthropoda > Insecta > Diptera > Glossinidae > Glossina > Glossina pallidipes. Next base: position 326,779 of record JMRQ01006282.1, on the reverse strand, counting down.
CCAGCGATGTGAAATAATGTTTTTTTAGGATACGTCACTTTTTAACGATTAAAGGTAGACGAACGCTTTTAAATTTGACCTTCAGGACTTGTTTAGGAGTAAATAAAATAAGAAAGCTTTAGTTTTTTATTTTAATATTGACAGACATCAGGGTTTTAGCACGATAGACAGCGGGACACACAAAGTTAACTCTTGATTGCAGTTTTTTCATTTTTTAATATTGATGGGCAATCTCACTGATTCCAATGGTAGATAGCTTACAACCTATGTATATATCAGGCGACTTTGTATACCTACCATCGAAGGATGGGGGTATTTGTCATAATATTTGCAACAACCAAAAGTAAGTACCAGAGGCCACGTCTATGTGTGTCTGTGCGGTATGCATTGTTAACACTCTTCTGGTCGGGAAAATGAACACATCGATCAGAGCACACGCCCGCAGTAAAGCTTACAGTGAACGCAACTCCGTTCTTCTAAGCAACAATTTGCCAGTTTTTGCTCATTACTGACAAATGATAAAAGATGAAAGACTTAAATTTTGCACTTTTACTTTACGGAAAACTTTACTTTCTTTATCTGCAAAAATGGGGAAAATCGGTCGTGCCAACACAAGTTCATAAACGATAAAATATTCCGCTTTCTGCATTCTATTGAGGCTTTATGCTTATTGATCATAAGGTAATCAGAACAGAACGTTTAAAATTATTTTGTACATTTCCCAAATAAAGATATATTATCTGCCTAAAATTGTTAATTCTAAAATACCTATGGCGGACACCATTAATTTTTTATTAATAATACCATCAATATGGACATCGAATGAAAGGGTTTGGAGTGTAGAATGCGACGACCTGACCGTGATAATTCTAAACTGATTATGGTGGACACCACGACGTGAATGGCAGATACATTTTTCTTAATAATACCGTTGACGTGGGTATCGAATGAAAGAGCTTGGAGAGTAGAATGTGACGAGCTAAGTATGTTGATTCTAAAGTAATTATGGTGGGAACCACGGTGTGGTGGATTGATTTTTTCTTAACAGTACCTTTTAGTGAAGTAAAAAGTGATAAATAAATTTTGCCCCCATTCACATTTTTATGACCATAAATAAAAGTATGGGGCGTTAAAGATTTTGATGATAATGGATATGTGAGACTCGGCTCCGGCTGAATTCAATTATACATAAATCATAGGTATTCTTAATATATATAATTTATTCATAGATGTATATGATATTTTTAGATTTACAACGCTTAAGGTTTTACGAGTTTCAAAGAATAATTAAAAAAAAAACACATAGTTTTTTCATTCCATATATTATTTATGTTCCTCTTTTCAATGTTATAAATTACTTTTAAACTAAATAGTAACAAAAAATTAGGTGTTTGGGTATAAAATAATAAAAAAAATATAGATCACTTACCTAAACGATTCCAGAGCATACGAAACATGCGGTAGAGTACTTGGAATTTTTACTGAAAGAAAAAAAAAGAAAATTTCTTACAGAAAACTTAAAAAAATTAGTTCGAATATTTTATAACATGAAAAAAAAAATTAAATTGTATTTGTTATGAACAAAAAAGTAGTAGACACGAAACAAATGAATGCAGAAGGAAAGTGCAATAAAGACATTAAAACTGGTGACCTTGTCCGCCGTAAAGGCATGTATGGATGTATGTAAGGAAGAAAAACGTTGACTGTAATGACAAAAGCGATGCTTTTCACGATATTTTTCCCGTTTATTAGTCTAATGAGTGTTCGCGCTGAGTACAATTATTTACAGTAAATGTGAGAAGGTCGCATATTTGACACACTGCCGTTAGTCATTTTTAAGGATCAGTAGTTCTCCTCCTTTTTTTTTCATCTTCACACGGGGAACAACGAGAGATGAGTGTTACTCTCTAGGCTCTTGTGTTCTCTGATCTATAGTCTCTTTAGCCTACGCAGGGGAAATGACGTTTTTCTTTACCTATATAACGATCCTAAGCGTTAATATATTGCGCGTGTACATGAAGACAAAACAACGTATTCTTATTTGTAATTTTCAAGGACAAGATACACAAGAAGCCGTACGCATTGAAACAGCGTATACGCGAATCTAAAATTTTAATGATCCATGTCATACGGTATCTAATGCTCTCTGCTCTCTACTAATAGCTTTGTGTTGCCAAGAATAACCTTCACTCATTTACACTACATTGAGAAGTAATTGTTAGATTGTAAAAATATAAAATTGTCAACAGGAGGCTTTAGCCAATTTGTTGACGAAGATAGTTTTAAAATGTTTACAAAACATTTCTCCACCTTCTAGTTAGTTTTTCTTAATGCCTCTTAGAAATTCTTAGAAATATTCGCGCACGACATTATGAGTAGGCGTGCGACGGGCTAAATTATAATGAATTTTATCAACATTAAGCATAAACACAAATACTTTCCTCGAAACTACGAAGAAGAGAATTATAATTAAATCGCACGGCGGAAGCTTTGTTTGTTACCATTACTGCAAGAACGTGATTATTAACTTCTTTTGGAGGACTTTAGCGCTTTACCTTTTAAAGATTCGTTTTTGAATCTTCATTTTATCATGCTTGTAACTTATATATATATATACACATACATATATATATATGTATATAAATATAAAGTCTTGCATGCATTAGGAGCCCCGCAAGACATGTATTCCGGAAGAATGTAATCACCATTATCAATAGTGTTCGTTCTTGGGCCAGAAGCCGTCCGTGTACCAAGTTTCATCAAAATATCTTCAAAATTGCGTACTGTAGTTTCAGCATGAGAACCCGAGACGGCCAGACGGATAGACAAGGATTCGTTAAGTCCATCCCAAGTTCAGCACAAATCTAATACACCAAGTAGTTAGAGTATAAAACCAAGGCCTAAGGAACGTAACGAAGTTTTATCAATAAATCCGTCAAAGACACCGATCTAATAATTCACAGGCTTACCAGTACTTTTTTTCTATTCAATGGGAAATTGTTAACAATTACATCTTACAATCGTTATCTATTATCCATTGTCTATGACTAAACTTAATTTAGTTATACATTTCTAATAATTAATCAAAATTTTAATTCGTACCTTAAGTTTTCCCACCACCACGGCCACTACCACCATAAAACCTCAATTTAGTTTCATTTTGGTGCATTTTTTACTTCTTTTGTAAATTTTCGAATCTTCTTATTGTCACACTTTCAAAAACACACGTCGTCCTAATGAACAGCGGTTTCGTGACCGTTATTAATGATTTCATCTAAATCTCGATCGTTGGTAATGTTATCAATGCATACGGCCAGCTGTCCAAGTGCATATAGTTGTAGTATCAGTTGCGTAAAACTCATGCTTTTCGCTTAAAATTAATGATTCTTTGATTCTTCTTTACCAACAAAATTAAATCATGTGCAAGAAATTCTGCTTTCGAAACTAATCTTCTTTCAATGTTTTATATTTGAAACTGCGATCTAATATTAATTCGATATTTTGAGAAAAAACCAAAAAGATGTTAGACTCTGGCTTTAGGTCAACTCTTCTTAGCTTATGTTAAATGTTTGTTTGCAAATTAAAGCAAGGATCCTATCACTTGATACATAGACGATGTCATTCATATCGTTCAAATCATATATTTGTACGATGTAACGGCGCACAAACATGAAAACATAGTGGATACTCTGCTTTATTTACTTACGTAAAGGATTTCTAAACAAAACCTTTACAATTAAGATGTCACAGCTTAGGAAAAAAAAGGTTAATATTATTGCAATTGTAATGCTGGTAGCGACGACCTATCTATCTGGTTGCAGGATTTGACGTAATGATAGGAATAATTTCAATAAAAAAAATCAATTTTTTTTCTTTTAGACATTGCCTATGATTTCGACATGTTGACAGATGGACTGAATAATAAACCAAGGGATACGGTTTCATCGGTTTCTCTGCTAACGTTGATCAACAAAGTTAATATTTGATATAGTCTCCGATTGATTTGTGTATATGTGTCTTACAAGAAGCGGATAATTTTATCTGTATTGGTCACAGTGGTCATCGTCTTTTCTGTTAATTACGGATTCGTAGGTCACAACTCGTATTGTATATAATTTATAAAGTTTCCACGTTATTATTATACATCATATATATAATAGTTTATGTTAACAGAAATCGGAAATCAAATATATACATAATATATACAATCTAATCACTAATGGTTTGAAAAAAAAATTCTCCCCTTTCAAAAACAGCTTCTTCTTTGTTATTGTATTCCACGCTACCTGTGATAGAAGATTATACTAAATTTTTGCACTTATCATGTAGAGGCGGATGTTTACCACATCTAGAAAGACTTAAGATAAGTCCACCCTTTATTTTACCAAATTGATTGACAATCACTTTCCTCACCGATCTGTCTCCACATATACGCATACCCTTGTTTCACTTACGAGTCGCAATTTTCCAGACATTCTGATGAAATTTAGTACAATGACATATTTTTGCCCAAGGACGAAATCTTTTCAAAATGGCCAGATAAAACTATTTCTTCGACAATTTTCCAGATGAAGACCTATTTTAAAAAAACCCTCATATAATAAAAAATTTGTGATTCTTGCAGTTTTCTAAAAAAAGGCCTGGTTGGGCTACTATCAATCAGGTCTATATTTTGTTTCATCGAGTTTTTTCTTTTAATTAAAAATCTCCCGCAGTATACTTTTAATTTTCAACTCTAGATGTAAGCACTCCTGTATTTGTGAAGTCTGGGGATACTTATCGCAGTTCGGAAGGAAATAACTACTTTTTAATAAGTTTTGTCCGCGTCTGTCCGTCCAAAATTTTCTCCTCAGTTGCTTAAAAGCTCAAAGATTGAAATGGATAATGATAACTTGGCACACATAGCTTTTTCGATCAACACATTAAGTTTAAAGATGGCCGTGATCTGTTGATGCTAATGGAGAAATGGACAAAGGTTGAAAAAAAGGCCGAGTACATTAATAGACTCTAACTACGAAGCATCAGTTCCTCATTTAGCTTAAATGGCTGCAATGGACATTTATCTATAATTTTTGTAGACACATATACACGCGCGCACTACATATTAAAAGCATTGCGTTTTTTTAAAGCGCTTGCGTGATAACCCATTGACGCAACATACGGTATTTAAGGAATTTTACATTTCTGCCTGTTAAACTCATTCTTTTGCGATGTTATGCGACTTAGGAGAGATTATTAAATATAAAATAATTCTATATATATATATATATATATATATATATATATACATATGTATGTGCGTGTAACCTTAGACCAGTCACAAGTATGTGCAAAGTCCAGGCCATGTTAATGAGAAATTTATCTATAAAAAGACAGCAGCCATTGTTTAATTATTTTCAATGATTTCCAGCTATTGTTCGTTTAAGTATAAGTGTGACAAACGTAATCAGTGTAATTTTAAAGAAAATGAAACGAATTGAAGCAATTAACATTGAAAAAAAAACATCATAACTAAATCAGTAGCAACTGCGTGTGTTTAGGTGACAACACTTGCAGTGTGTGATTGCAAGCAATGCTTCAACATAAATATTTGGACACACAACTATGACTAGAAAATAAATAGCCTCTTCAAGGTCATTTGTATGTCAACACATATAAGGCGTAAGGCGATGGATAGTTAGAATGTTGAGTAAATAAGACCTTAAGTAACCGGACGATACGAATCCGCGATGGTTAGACTTTAAGAGTCACAGACGATATATGCTCCGAGAGTATTTTTGCGTTTTCCACATTGTCTGGAAATTCTTATTTATATTCATTTCATTCATAACCACTAACTCTATTATTAGATTGACAACGCGCCGACGAAGCTTGATTTCAACTCTTGTTCATCGCATATGTTATTTACTTTACAATTAATAATTATTTTTTAATAAAGCAAAACATCATAAAATAAAAAAAAGGAAATAAAATTGCAATTAACACATTTTAAAAAAGCAGTTAGCAAGACGGCGAAGGTAAAAAAGTGAAAAGGTAAATATTAAATTGATATGGTTACGTAATGCTTTGAACTGTAGAGAGAAACGATGAACATCGAATAAAAGCGTACCATGTGCCAATCTATATATCGATGTACGTGTGCAGTTTTATTGCGGTATTAATAAATTACTTTGACATTGACAGCGGTGCATGTACGAGGAAAACGTCCTCGCAATGCAATATTTATCTATTACGAGTTTATTGTCCTATCTTTTGCCAATAGACAGAATGTGCGCGCATGCTTTCGCCTTAGATATGACAAGGGATAAATTGATTAAATGTTAAAAATTTTGTTGAAGGCGGATTTTTATATTAACTTCATATAGAGAAATTGACTTCAGTAGATGCATGCATGCACATGTGAACTCACATTGCAATCTCGATGTATGTGTTAATTTGAGCATTTAAACGGATCACGTGCGCTAGTAACGCAACAACAAATGACATCATAATAACGTAAAGCATATAATATGAAGCACACCTCTTTCCGTTGACATTTAAAACAATACAATAAGAGAGAACATTATAACCATTAACAACAAGAGAATTTTGAGTACTTATCATAGAGATTCGACTTCGTAAGCATTGACTTTTAGTTTTAATAAACTAAACGTTTTCTTTAAAAGTTTAAAAGCAAAAGCGTGACTTGAAAGTGTAAAAAAAAAAAAAAAATAAGTAAAAACACATCAGTGGGCCGCGGTTATTTTTGAATACCCTGCACCATCTTCCAGTTATTCATAAAGCGATCTTTCAAAATAAGGATGAAAAGATTTTCAATAGCCTTCGTCCTTGAGCCAAGCGTCAACAGTGCATCGAATTTCACCAAAATATCTCAAAAATTGTGCACACGAGAAAACAAGATCGGCAGACGGACGGATAGACAAGTTTGATCGATGAGGAAAGTTATTCTGAATCGATCCGTGTAATAAAAGATGTATATATCTCAAGTTGTTCAAGTCAAACAAAGCGACATAATACATTATTTATACCTTTAGAGGAAAGGACCTCTAACTAGAAAAACTTCTAAATAAAATATCATACCTGGAGAAGGGGAAGAATCAAAATATAAACGATATTTCCGAGCAACGATAATATGCGGCGGGTATGTATTTTCATATTAAAACGATTAACGTCGTTATAGTGAGCCGCGACTCACCAAAAAATATCCTACACCACTTCCAATCATATAACGTCTTTCAAAAGAACGCATTATACGGTAGGTGTTCAAAAATTGTTCAAAAATCTCATTCAAACTCTTTACAAAATCTTCGAAATAATATTTAAAAGGCAACAGCGTAGAGGATCTTCAAGAAATTAATTTGGGCTTTACTCATAATCAAATGACTGCCTTTTTTAATCGAACTTTCAATTTTTCGATCAACCACATAAAATGAATATATTTTTAAGATCCCTTACGTACTTCTGCAGCTAGAACATTGTATGCGAGAACGGTGCCAATGTTGGCATTTTTTTAAATTGCTCAAGAAGAAGTTTTACGCCATTTTCTTTTAATATAACCAGTCACCCAGCGGATTGGTTCACGTAACACGGTAAGGATCACAAAGAAGTGAGGAAAAAGGAGGAGATAGGGAGGTAGTGAGTGCATTTTAGTGAGTTTGTTAGGCCTTCAGCGACTGTGCGTCAAAGTAAACTCTACCACACTTGAGATTTGAACCCGTAAACACTGACTTGGTACTCGCGATTCTTACCTATCCGGCTACTTTTTTAATGCTTAAATGTGTAGTAACTTAAAAAATTCCTCGTATATTATTTTTCTATTATTTTTTCTTCATTCAAAGAAATATTGATGAAAGAAATAAATTCTTTAAGGGGTCCCAGTGGTTTGTTTCCCTCCTAAGAGATATACCATATTTTTCAAAAAACAAATAAGCATTTGCTTTATCGGAAACTTATTCAGCTCAATGAACTGAAATCGCATATTTGGACAAGAAAATAATCCAAATATTAATCACATTTATGGGGAAATGCATTTTCAGATGACAACAGCCACAAAATGTAAACGATATTTTCGAACAGAGTAAACATAATTTTTAAAGAAGAGAAGTTTTACTAAACCCAAAATCTATGCCATATTTTCAAAACACAATTTTTGGAGAAAAAAAATTTACTAAACATAAATTTCATATGCTTTAGATGAGTATGCAAGATACGACTACAGTCGAATATAACATCTCCTTATTTTTAACATTGCATACGCGCAACAAATGTAAACATATATAAACCTTTCCGACACGTTTGCGATTGCCCTTAACTCACGCGAAACCTACAATCAAACATATTACAATTGAAATAAAATGGGTGAAAAAATGTCATCCCAAAAGAAGCCATAAATTTTGCAACAGTTTCGCTCATTTGATCCAAAGTAAAAAGAGGAAATGCAATAGCGCATATGCGTATCAATACATGTGATATGATACGATTTCATCAATCGTATGTGCAATGTACACATATGTTTGTAAAGTTTGGAAAAAAAAGAAGAGGAAAAAAACATATATGTAACCCTAAGAAGGGTGGTATGCTTACCAGCATTTTTACAGAATAAGCCAAATCTGGTAGTTAATGAGAAAAGCAAAGAAAATTATGATCAAATCTTATGAACTGTGGATTATATATGACTGTAAATCAATTCAATTACTTTCGAGACTATTCGCCAAAGCGGACTTGAAATTCACTTATTCACCTCGCAAATGGCAATATTGCCATTGAATGTCTCCTCCGTGTTTACTTAAAGAATTTCATACCAATAACAATAATCTTTGAATATTTATGAGTATGTATATAGTACGTCAACTAAATATAAAAATGCAAAAGATTATTCGATCAAGAAGCAAACAATATAAAAAATAATCCATTTAAGTTAATCGATAATAAATACGTACAGCTACTGTTGGATTTCGAGGTCGTCTAAAGAAGGCGTTTCTATATAACCGTGTTAACGTATTTCGCGTTTTGAAAGCACGCGCAGATATTACGCGACTTGCACAGACGCATACACACATACGTACTTGTGATTTACCTTTTTAAGCCACGCTAGCATAAGGAACAGAAATACTTCTCTACAATAATGGAGTTGCAGGCAACTGGACATTTCTACTATAGATTGTATATTGTATAGGATACCTTCTAATACAAGAATTTATGTTTTTATGATTACTGCAATTAGAAGCAGTCTTTTCATTTGTACTGCTTTCATCGTTGTCATTTCCTTGCACGCACATCAAACGTCTTAATTATTCGTCGCAGGAAGCATACAGTGGAAATTCTTCAAAGATTCATAATACAACGGTTTTACCTTGACAATCAGCTGGATAGCTTCGAATGCAAAGTGAAATATTTCGCGATGATAATGCCTTGTTTATGTCGAGTGCGTATAGATAATAAAGATCTCCGCAGGTATACTATTTACAAGTTTTCATGAGAGGAAATAGACGGACAGCGAGAAAGAGCGAGAGTAAAATTTTTTAAATATTTACCCCTCTGTTCTAAGTACAATTGCCCTGACCTACCCTGACTCGTATCTCTATCACTCGCTCTCTCATTCTCTTCGTAGTGATACTCAACAGTTTAAAGGGGACGATTATATCCCTTAAAATAGTTTGTCAGTCATTTGCACGAATTCTACGATTCGCAGCATGTGTCAAAGTGTCATGCGAGGGATATTTATGTGCAATGACGAGCACAACAACAACACCAGCAATCTAGCAGCAAAAGGTCGTGTGCCATACATCTCTTATCTAGTCGGATAGAGGATGAATTTTTGCTATTTAGGCTTGAGTTAGTACGAAAAACTTCCCATTCGCGTTCGAAGCATCACAGAAATCACATCAGCAATTTTTAAGTTTCAAAAAAGAAAAACAAACAAAACAATTGTAACATTATTTTCAAATATCCTAACATTTAAAAAATCGAAACCAAAATGACAGCAACAAATTGCTACAACGATTTCCCAGTTAATTCAACAAATTATTCACAAAACATCTACGATACTTATCACAATCCTTACTATAATAACGGCACTTTTTCGTCGAGTCCATCTTCATACTATCACCAACAACAAGCGTACAATGTATGGAATTCCATTTCCAACGAATCTGGTCAAGGGATTCAACCGAAATATGAGGCCCTCCCTTGCAATAGTAATTTTGCTGCAGACGGTTGTTACAATTACGATAGCTATGGACGCCAAGTTGCAGGGAACACTCAAACCGAAGTTAACCAAACGGCTGAAATATCAATTGCAAAAAAACGGAAAGCCTTGGAATTAGAAGAAGATACCACGACCATGAAAATCAACAAAGAGCCTTCTAGTCAGTTACGAGCTCTTCTTACAAATAAGAAACTCAAGTATAGTCCCGACTACGATGCCGAATCAGTCAATAGCTTGGGCACCGAAACCAAAAGTTGTTTATCTGAACCTAGCACCCTGGCGTGTCAAGAACAGTCTTTCCTGTTAGCCAATACGCCTACGACTCCACAAAATATTTCCTCACCCAATCGCAGTGAAGGAGATTACTTGGATGCGAAACCACCCTCTTATTTAAATGCGACGCGGAACAAGAATCACAAGCATGACTCGATTACCGTGAATGAAATGGAGACCATAGTTCCTTCTCCGGCTGTCGTCGCTGGTATTAATACACCACCTTTGTCACCACCTGATAAAAATGACAGTCATCATGTCAATCATAAATTGATGCAAACGCAATGTTTGGAAAAAAAACAACAAAAACAACAACAAACACAACATGCGATCACTCTTCAAGCACAGCCGAATACCAATTACAATTGGCTGAAATGCGAAGACCGGCATCTAACATCAGGTAGGCATCATAATTTCAACTCATGATTTCCATCATTTTATGATTACTGAGAATTTACTTCACTAACATGTTAGCATTTCATGTTAGACGGCAGCTAAACGTTCTGCTATTTTTTTTTTCGTTTTTCATTGTTTGCAATTATTTACAATTTCGAAGAAAATTGCAGTAATAAAAGTGATAATTCTCTTCTCTCTTAAAATTTTCAGAAACCAAAGATTCGAAACGCACACGCCAAACATACACTCGCTATCAAACATTAGAGTTGGAAAAGGAATTTCATTTTAATCGTTACATACCGCGTCGCCGTCGCATCGATATCGCAAATGCCTTGGGTTTGTCGGACCGTCAGATAAAAATATGGTTTCAAAATCGCCGCATGAAATGCAAAAAAGATGGCTCTCTACTACAAGCCCCACCTGAAATCCACCAAGGTCTACTACCCTACTCGACGGTACCGACGAAAATTGATGGACCTATAACTCAAACGCCTTTCATGTCACAGCAACAAGTTAATCCCCATCATGAGACTTTTCCCGCGTATATACCGCCTGCTTCTCAAAACTTTCCCACGTATCAACATCAGCCCAATGAAACCTTTAGCCAACCATACGAAAATGCACCGCAAGCCTATCATCAACATCATCATCCGCATTACCTACCGCCTTCTCAGCACTACCAGTCAAATTTACAATTTGAGCAAACGTCACCTGAACACCAGTCAATGATTATGCCAGCAGGATCCAACCAATTATATCAGTTGCCTTGTAACCAGAGCTAAAGAAACACTTTCCATCGTTTGGCGAAAAGTATAAAAATCTTTATTGAAATCAAGAGAAGCAACTTTCGTTTCTCTACGACTTCATGCATACATTCACACGCTCCCTATGGCGAGCTCAGTTGTGGTGCGGGCAAACCGAACTAGCAAAAGATCAAAGTGGCCGGGACAGAGAAAGGGAAAAAGAGAGAAAGAGAGATTGAAGGAAAGCAATTTCCAAACATATTTGAAAAACAGTCCAAAGGTTTTCTTGTATGCAAAGAAAAGCGTAATATCAACAGCAACAAAAAAAATAAGTAAGGGCGAGTACACACAAAGAAATCAGCATAGAGAAGACTGAATATGCACAGGAAGGAAGCAACTAAAGTGTGACATGCACACGAAACCTCACGCATATGCTTGCTACGCGCTGCAAGCTGAGCTCGAAAAACTAATAAATTATAGTACGAACTAGCAGAGTATTGTCTGTTTGTTGCAATTTCGTTACAGTTGAAAAGACTGTTGCAAGAACAATTCGCAACATAGGTAATCCAATCTCAGAGCCTGGGGAGTCGGGGGTTGCTAATAATCATTTTTACCACAACTTTTTCAGTCAATTAATTATTCTTCACTTTCGATTGTTTGTTTTCTTATATGGATAGATGTATATATTATATATATTGCATATATTATATATAAAAATAGATGGATAATCTATTTTTTTTTTTTTAACATTAAGAAAAGTTGTTGAAATGTTATATATTTATATTAATTTATTTTTTATTTATGTTTATTAAATATGTAATTAAAAAACAATGACGTAATATAGAAAAAAAATTGATGAAATTTTTCGGAACTTACTTTTGCGAAAACAAGAACAAACAAAAATTCCTCAATACATTCACAGCTGCATACGCGGGACAAACACCGCCACCCTTGGCTCTCACTAATCTTCATAATACCGTTGATATTGCTATCGGACACATTTGTGTTTTTCTCAGCAATTCTTATTGTGTGTTAAGGCAGTATTGAATTGTATCGCATTGATTGGTCATTTTTCATTCCCCGATCTGACATTTATTATTTGTCTTTTCACTACAAAGGGGATGAACGCATCGAATGTATTTTAAGCAAACTATAAGTTGCACTTACACGAAAGCAAAAGTAAAATAAAATGGAAAAGTTTACCGAAATTTACAACAACGAAAGTGCTTTCTGGTCAGTCCAATGTCTTCATTCATGGCATAGTCCCAGTAATGCTTGGTTTTATTAAGCACTGGTCAGGGCAATTTGATGACCACCCATATGTAACGAAAAGGCTTTATTTAGCTTAGTACGACCGATAACAGAAATTGCGTCAGTTGTATGGTAATCTTTTATCGTTGCCATGTTAATTCTATTGAATTCTTGCGAAAGCTATTTCTGTTTTTTACGTTTAGAAAGTTAGGTTGGAATCTACGTGTCCTTTTATCGCCATATGAAAATATTTATATCCTTAGCGCCCCCGAGAAACGTAAGCTGGTCCTAGGCATTGCCTTCGTGGTAAAGTTGATAAATGGTCTAATTAACTCGCCTTTTTTATTAAATGAGACTAACTTTAATGTTCCTATCTAACTATCTGTCTATCTATGTCAGGGAGCATAGCCTCCGGGCAGTAGGCTGCAAATGGCGAATTCGGAATTTTATGACGCATAAAAATGTGGTAAGGAACATATTTCGTAGCACAGTTATTAGTACTAGTTCAAGGAAAGTTGATCCCCACTGGATGAATTCATAATCGCATGGTGGAAATACCGTAAGTAGAAAAATGGGGATAATTGAAACAAGTGACAAAATTATATTCGGTCGTGACCGAATCTTTTATACTCGTCACCAAAAACCAAAAAAAGTAAAAGAACTAAATTTTCATGTTCTATAGTATGGAGTGGGCGCGGTTGATTTTTTCTATTTTCAAAATAATAGTTTTTGCCGCAATGGCGTGTGAGCGTTGTAGGCGTGTCCTTCGAAAAGTTTAGGTCACTTTCAGATTCTCTTGCAAATTTGTAGGCGAAATCCTCATTTTCGCATCGAACAGACGGACATGCTTAGGCGGACTGCCCAAGTATGTATATACTTTTTTGGGGTTTTCGAAGCTTGTTTCTGCGCTTTATAAAGATATTGAAAAAATAATTAAACTGATCAAGAATATATATATTCTTTGTAGGGCCTCTGAAGCTTTCTTCTGGGCGTTACAAACGTTTTGACAATATAAGCATGTCCCTCACCCTTCAGTGATAATCTTCGTTTTTAAAAAAGAATTTATAGTAAAAGGAGGACTTTCTCCAAATTTTCTTATTCAAAAGCAAGTGAAAATGTTGTGATGAATACAAACCGACTATTAAATACCCTGCAATACTTCGCTCAATACTATTTTTCATTTATTATCGTCAAATAGCAAAAACTATATATACTTTTGGAATATCTCTCGTGGTAATAGGGGGATGAGTATTTTGTGCCAGAATCGAAATTTTAGTTTCTGTTTTCTTACTTTCTAGCGGAATGCTAGATCTGGAATTAGATCTTGTTGCCAGGAAAAGCGTAGTTTTTTGCATTTTTTTTTTTAGAATATTTTTATTTGAAAGGAACTCAAAAAGTGTCTTCAAGCTTTCGCATTTACTTAGTGCCGCAATAATTTTTGTCGGGAAATATTTGGAATGGAAAATACTTTCATCCTCAACATGGAACGGCCCGGTCCAAGCCGTTTAGTTAACAAATTTGCAACTAATAGGTTAACTAGAAAAGTATATTGGAAATCTTCATGGGAACAGACAAGTTTAACTCGATTCAGAAAAGGATTTTGATAATAACAAAGGGGTCTATCTTAAATCTCTCTTACTGACTTAGCGTAATTTTACAGTGTTGCACAGAGTATTTGAAAATAAAAAGAAGAAACAAAAAAAGCTACTAACATCGAAATAAAAATTCCATAAATAACAAGAATTGTTGTTGGACACAATATAAATTAGTCAAGGGGTCACATAATAAAGCATTCTGTGTTGTCGTAAATTACGTAAGCGGTGGCGTTCCCGATCGTTTGGTATGCGCGCATTAACACATTAACGCACATCTTTGATGTGCTTCCTACCAACCGGAGAGCGTATACATAGAAATCCGAAACGAAAAAACGCGACTGACTACTAACATCCAACCTTGTTGTTATTGCCTTTAGAAATAAATTGTTGTTGTTTTCTTAAATTGTGTTTTCGTTTTACTGATGACAATGATATCAATTGCTTTAAGCCGTGTGTGAGCATGTCTTCCGATTTAAATTCCTCAGAAACGGTAAGCAGTCGCGGTAACAAAATCTCTTCTTGTAACTTGAAAATTTATGCGCAAAACAAACATTTGTAACAATATTTGACTGAATGATGCAATAACTCATTCCAAGTGTGCTTCGGTCGTCGTTTCAAGCAATTAACACGAATTTACTTGCTCGCTTATTGCTATTGTTGTTGTTATTGTTTTGTAGTATATTATCCGGCCAATTATATGGATTATGCACGTAAGCAACGACGATTAGTAGATTTTGGTGAAAATTAATTACTTTTTGATAGCAATAAATAACCGCAAATAAAATACCGAATATAGAAGAAGAAGTAGAAGAAGAGGTAAGCGAACGCGCTTATCTAACAGAACAGAAATATTGAAACTCCCATCACAAAATATAATAATTTGTTACTTATTTGTTACATGTTCATTCCTTTCACACACCTTGAGTAAAAAACAAAAAGTGTCGGCGAATAGATTACTATCACCAAAACATTACCATAACTGTGGCGCGTCATGGTTAAGTTTTTGTCTATGAGTTATCATTAAAAACAACAAAAAAAACACGAGTTTTTCTTCTGTGCAATTATCAGCACTGTACGCCCCATTCCACTAAGTCAGATATTCCCAAAGCATTCTCTTCTTGGACAACTTATGTAACACACGTGTTTTTATAGCACAAGCTTCGAATTTTCTGCATCGCATCTATTGCACCGTCTACTGTGTCGTGCTTCCCATGTGTATTCTTTTAAAGAGAAGCCAATTTTGAAAATCTCTGCTCTTGAACTACGTTGGGTTCGGCTATTGCAGGCGTTTACAGTGAACAAAGTACAGTGCAACAACATGAACAACATTTGCTTTGCGTTCATTATATTGAAAATAGTAAAAATTTTAATTGAATTTCAAGTTTTTCGCTTTAGTATAAAAAACATGCAATCAATTTGTGTTTTTCGTTTCACCGACAGATACTAACTAGCATGATAAATATATATATATATATATATATGTATGAATGGAAAATTGCCCAACAATTCATCACAATCATCGAGCTCATCGTTAGACTACTACGCGTTTGTGTTCTTCGGCAATTATGAAAGTATGAATAAAGTAATTAAAACTGAAATAATGAATTCTTTCAATTTCCTTCTGTCGGCTAATTGTTGAACTGAACACGCTCGCGTTTGCGAATTTATGCCATATATCGTAGCTTAAAATCTACCAATGATTGAAGTCATTGCGATTGCGTTTCTTTCTTCTTTTTTCATATTTATTTTGAAATTTTTTTTTCTTATTGTTTTTGGCATAGAAAGAGAGAATTGTTCTTTTCTGTTTGATGTAAAAATTTTGTTATAAATATTAGCATAAGTTTCAAAGAAACCAAACTAAGAAAAAAAATGAAATTTTTTTTAATTATGACAACATTTGGTAGCAATCAGGCTTTTGGATAAAACGGCATTCATTTAATGAACTTTCCTATGAGTTTCTTTAGCAGAATGAATTCTGCTATTATTTTAAAAAAAAGCAAAAAAATTATTAGAGAGCTGGAGGTTCTGTTCTATAACTCGGTATTAAATTTTGAATGAAATGAAACAGATTTCTTGAAGCGAAAAGAATACTTAAGTAAAACTGTTGTACAACATTATTTATAATGATACCAAGAGAGTGTGTGCATTGCAGAGGGGGAAATAAGTTTGAAAGGCTTCTAAAGGATTCCTGTTATGCATCGTCATGACTATTGAAACAAACTTTCCCAAATATAATTGTGAATCTTAACAAAGACACAGTTCAATTTTTTCTCGCCTTAATATGCCCGCATTTGATAAGAAAAACACTGAGTTTGAGGATTTAAGAATATTTGTTGGAAGAACCTACTTCGTCAAGAAAGTGAAACAAAATGTGAATTTCTTAGACAAGTGTTATAAAAAATAAGCTTTTAAAGTGCAGGCAGAAAAACTGATCTTCTAGATATGGATCGCAGATCCTAGTTTTAAAATTGTCGATCTTTCCTTTTATGCAGAGTAAAAGTTTCTTTTTTTAATTTTCTTTAAGAGAAGAAAGCTGGGAATCGATGAAATAAGCAACCATGTCACGATATAATAATGCAGGTACATTATATATTACATACATATAGACAGTGCAAGACAATACAAGCTACTTCGGAAATTTCTCGCGGTTTTTCTCGACACCCGGTTAAAGTAAGCTTTTTCAGGTAACTAGACATATAATTAGGATTAAAGGCATACATAGTTATGTAGGGCTTGTGTTAGTAAAAAACTTTCAAAGTTGTGCTAATGTAGTAAGACGTGAGCAGGGCGTGGATGATCAAAGTGAGCATAAAAGACATACTTTACTTTTTTATTTTCGCAATGAACAAGACCAAGTTGTAACCTTTAACTGCGATCGCTATGGGGTTTCAGAGACTGATTTCTTCTGCGAAAAATTGAAGGATTTAATTAAAAAAGGAAGCTGACCTCTAAATTATATATAATCGTTTAACCGATAAGGATTTTCTGTTAACCAGTAATTCCTACCTCTTACTTTCATTTCGCCTTCCTTGAAAAGAAGGTTTAACTTGAAAAAAAAACGTTTTATATTCATTCCTCTGTCGATCTTATACCACCAGGCAGCTCACTTTAATATTAATCTTAATTTATAATTTATACAATCAAACGGACACATATCTTCTCAATTTGAAAATCTATGAGAAATAGAATACAAGAAGTTGCGTTTACTTCATTAAACATATTTGCTCACGCGGTATCGGAAAATATTTCTTTTTTCTGGGAAAGAAAGATAATACGGGCTAAAAGTCAACGTTTTATAACCTAATCCTTTTAAATACCCAAAATAAATTCCGCCTAATTCAAAACATTGCAATATTCTTACCTATTAAGAAAAACTACATACCTGGAGAGAAGTGTTTACTGCGTTAAGAGCCAATACTTTGTATAAAAGTGCAAAAAAATTGTTTATTCCAACATTTGCAAATGTCATAAACAACAATATGACTAAAGTAGGTTTGGTACACGGGTCTGTAGAATGTATTTAAAGGAATTTCTTGATATGATTCTGCCATTGTTTACCAAAACTTAACGCCCATTGAAATAACATTTATAGGATTATCTGGATTTCGTTTATTGCTAGTTAAAGCATATCTATTCTCTCCGTTTTAGGAAAAATCCGTTATCGCAATTTATACACTTGAAAAAATGCTCGCACTAAACTGTAAATGAAAGTTGCATGTATTATTATTTACATGTTTTCAATAGCCTTACTTTTCATTTTTATCTAAATGATAACTAGACATAGTAAAGAAGGGGTTTCCTTTCAACGTATGGCTGCTTTTTAGTTGTGTTGAAAATTTGTTCAAAATTAATGACCAAGGTCGCTGTCAAATTTGACAGCTACAAGTTCACGAACAATTTCACTAGGGCTGCTTGGAAAATTAATGAAAATCGGAAAAAGTAAACAATGCGAGTTTGGTTAAAGCATCTTCACAAACTCAATTTACGCGAAAACAAAAAAAAAGAACTTTCATACAGTCGTCACACAGAATATATTAAATCTACCAAATTCTTGCGGCGCAAAGGAGTACACACAAACATATGGGATATACGCGTCTTTAAGTAACGCATATTAGACTAGCGTTTATGGAGACTTAGTCAAATTCGTGTGCCCATAGGCTGATGGACACACTGCCCAAAGAGAGAAAGTAAGCGCTTTATCGATAAAAGTTTGTGCTTTATCGAGAAGACCTGCCCGTTAAATGGTTGACTATGGTAATCTATAACCTGAATAGATTATAACGGATCTAAGAAGTAATAACGGACAAGGAGCAATAGGTTAGGCCTATATTACTGCGCGAACATGGAAAATGAATGGAGAACGGTTTCTGTCGTACGTTTCTGTCTTCGAAAATGTAGCTGTACGCTGTTAAAGTGTTACCATTTGCTTCGTAAATTAGTTGTCAGATAAAAGGCCTTGCAACGGAGTTGCTGCAATAAAATATTGCAGCATTAAATAAGCTCAACATTGCCCCGAAGATAACCGTGGCTTTGTTCTGCCACTTCAGCAATAGTGCGACCCCTAAAAGGTGAAAGTAGGATTAGTAGTGCTTCGCATTTTTGACATGTTAAGCATTCATACAAGAAAGTATGTAAGTTGCGCAAAATATCTGATCCTTATGCTAAAAGCAAGATTGTGACTTTGATGTTTCAGTCATAATCAGAAACCTTATCTCCAAATTGCTTTTTCTCCTAGTTTGTTATACGATCCATTTTAAACATCAGTGAAGTGAATTCCTTTGGATCGTCGTTCGCAAAGTTGTCTAGGCAGAATGGGACACTGGTGGTGCCATGAATAGGCCAAAGTGTATGCCAATGCACTCAAGGCGGAAATCCGTCTTCATATAGAAAATGGAATCTGGAATATGTACTTCTGGCCTATAACGGTGTAAAAGTACCTTTAATCAGCTTGTTATTATGGCTCATTGTGTTCACTTCCATCTGCCGCGTCCAACTTTAAAGAGCTCAAAATTGAATGCTAGAAACTACCTTTCTCTCCATGAAACTGTAGGAAGATTTGCGTTACATTGTAATTTTTTTTTTTTTTTTTTGTAAAATTCTTTCAACAATCCGCCCTCTTTTTGTCAACGATATGTGAAATCTTTTCAAATTAGTTTTTTGAAACTAACGTAAATCTTATTTGAATATAATTCCAATATGCAAAAATTGCAAATATCTAAAATTTCAGCTTTACACAGAACAAGAAATAGATAAATTTCTGCTAATAAAGAATCCATTTTTTTCTGCCCTTTATCTCGAGGTCGATAAGAGCGTATTTCGTTAAGAATATTACGTACAACTTGCATTACTACAAGTTACAAACTGTAAATGTTGAGGGATGAAAAATATCTACAAACAGTTTGTTTTGTTTGCAGAATATCGAGCAACATGTTGAGATACGAATAAAGAATCTGCCTAATCATCTGAGCGATTAGCGTGCAAAGTGTTTGAATGAGTGTGCTTATTGAATACGAGTCAATTAATTAATAAAGCGCGATAAGAAGGCCAGAACGGTTCTGTTCGATTAAGATAATGAACGCCTTCGAAAATCTCTTGGAAAACGATGTATTCTTTCCTTGACCAGAGTAATGTTCAAATCTAACTTGTCAAGCCTCAGGCCCGTGACCTATGTTTTATATATAGTTTGGCTTTTTGCATTCTTCTTTTGCCTTTACCTGTTACTCAGGTAAATTCAATAGAAAGTGCAGCAAAAGTCCTTGATAGTTAATATTAGAAAGGATTCAGATTACAAAACCTTCAAAGCATTGTTTGAGAAAAAAAAACAATTCACAAGACATCGTGAAACCCTATTGTTTTAATCATCATTTTGTGTGACAATCGCTTACAATTAGTCCCTCTTAGTAATAAAGTGAAACACATTAGCATTCAAAAAGTGACCAAACATACGAAAGGCGTACAAGTGATTTCCACAACTGTTTAAACGCATAACGTTGGGAAAGGATTTGCTATAGCCCAGCAAGACTATAATTAGTGCAAATTAAAGAAATTTTAGGACAACACGGAAATTTGCAAATTTAACAATTGCCTAAGAGATAAAAAAAAAACCCAGACTTACTCTTACACACAAGTGAATAAACAAATTGATTTCTTTGTGAAAAACAACTGTTTTCGGTCGGCAGACTTAAGTTGAGCTGAGCACATAAGAAAATAAAGAAATGCCTGCTTTCTGTTCTTGGCAAAAATTGACAACACAGCCATTTAACGGAACGATAGTGATCGACAACGTTTTGCACAAACATGGCTAACCTTGAAAGCTTTAAAATGAAAAAAGAGTTACTTTAGTCTTAAATTGTTTGTAGGTATTTGCTTTAAGTACATATACGACACACTTAACAGCTGACTGCAAGGCAAATATGTTGCGTTAATTTTTTTCAATTAGACCCATAAGTACGTACATAAGAAATATTACAATTTTCAGTTGCTTTGTAACATTCAAGAGCGTGTGTGCTTTTCTTACTCTATGCGATATCTGAGCTCCAAAGATAATTTGGCTTTATTTTTGCGTCCATCTTCGTCGAGTATTCTTGTTTGGAATTTAACGAAGTAATAATTAAAAAAAAACTACGGGGAATAAATAGATATTTATCAGCAAATAATAGTAAATGTTATTCCTGCTCGTGAATCTTAGATCTGCTTCGTGGCCGTTTTAGTCGGTTTCTAAGCTTTAACCTAATGAAAATATTATTCCTATTAAGTTTAAAATTTGTCAGTTGTTTGCGATTTCAATTGTTTTCGTCGGCTCATATTTTTTTTCGAACTTTACCCATAAACTTCAACTACGAAGTTTCTCTTCATTATCTTGGATGTTCTAATAGAAGCTTACGAAGTTTACGGGCAGACGGACGAACGTCTCCAAACCTATTCAGGATGTTACGTTGATTATTTTACAAGATCTCCGATGCGGATTACTAGATATTACAGAATGTGACGAGAACAGTGCATCCTTTTGCTTCGATAATGTGTGTGTTATAACGCCTCGAAAGAAATTTTGGACAAATATACGAGGTTAACATTAAAACTTCATTTCCCATCATTCTCTTTATAGAAATTATGCGGAAAACTCCTTCAAGAAAACACTAGTAGGGGATAACAATGATTCGCTTTAAACTGATGGCTTTTCGCCTGTTATTAATTACCTAAAAGTAAATACGGAATACATCAGATGTTATGTCTTGTACAACGAAGTTACAACAATTAATTCATAAGGAAAACATTGCTGCTCAGCCCGGTCGATTGGGTAAGTGAGGCAGAGGACCAACAACAACAACAATAATAAGAGCAACAATGTAGGAATGTCAAGGTGGAAATTTATCAAAATCTCAAAATTTTCAAATGTAAGCTAAACCATAAATAAGTATACACAAGTACTTCTTTAGCAACCTTTTTGCCTTAAACGAAAATACTGCCTTTTTTTTCATTTATCAATTATGGAGTTAGCAACAAATTGTTCTAACTTTAAGCTATTTATGCGAACATTAAGCGAGACACATTACATGGGTTCTGCAAAAAGAAAACAAAAAAAAAAAAAATTGTATAAAATTCATTTCGGCTGAATATTAGGTGGAGTTCTGCAAGTTTTGCGCGTTTCTTGTGCGTACACATAAGTAAAAACCAAAGGAACTCATTTTGAAACGAAAATCTTAATCATATATGAAAGAAACTAAGGGTTTATATGAAGTTTTCTTTATTTCAATAAAGTCTCTACCTATATATATATATATATTAGATTTACTACTCACCCTTGCGAATACATCAATTTTCTAATAATTTGTCACACATGCGTTATATACGCAACGACAATGATAAATGTTTCCGACCACTATTTTTATATATGTCAAAAGGAGAACACTATATATATTCCATTATTCTTCAACAGCATCATATGTTCATCATATGTAAGTGTATATGAAATAACAATGAATTTCAGAGGAATACTATATAAAAGTAATTCAAAAAAGCTTTGCAAGCTTTTATAAGAATACCTTTAAGAACAAAAGAAAAAAAAGTTCAATATATAGATAGCTTTACATACTTTTGCAACTTTAGTGCTTCGTTCTATGGCACATTTCGCAAATCTATGATTAATTTTATCAACTTGGATGAAAGTCAAATTAAAATAAGAAACAAAACTCATTAAGTTTTCAGCTAACCTTAATGTCTTTTTTTAACTGCTGCCATGTTTTGTTACTTTAGCAAAGCAATAAAAGCTTGTTTGTTCATATGTTTGTTCTCTTTTTCTTTAGAAATTTTAATTTTAAATATTATTTTTATTTTTTACATTCTTATAGCAAGGCAAAACAATTCTGTCTTCCACCGTCTTTTGAAGAAGAAATCTTGATTTTTGAAAAAATCTTAATTGATTTCGATATAAACGACTTTCTACTTCAAATGTAGAGAAAGGTTCGACAGACAACATTAAAATATAGTCCAGGCGACTGACTGGTCGATGAAAGGAAGTCCTTTCTTAAAATTTACATTATTCCTTAGAGCGGGTCTACTTGAAGGATAAAGGATGGAAGAAACTAAAGTCTTGTAACTCGGCTACCGCCTAGACGGATGTACAAAACTCGATAAACGCCGGTGTTCGCGGGTTCGGCACTCAGTGCGGTAGACCAGACTTTGTAGTAGCCATATAAATAGTCACTTAGGCTTACACTCGCTTGTTAGTACTTTAAGGCTAAAAAACCATAGTAAATCCTATACTTTGACGTATGTTGTCGCTTTTGATCGACCATCTTCTCTAAAATGGCGCAATTCTAAGCCTTTAATCTCCCAAAATATAAGAAAGTTATACATTGCACGGACGGACAGACCGACATGCTTAAATCGATTCAGAATTTGATGCTGATCAAAAATATATGTAAAAATGTATGGGTTCTCTGAAGCTTCCTTCTCGGCATTGTAAACGTTTTGACAAAGTCAACATACTCTTCATCCTTCGGGGATGGGTATAAAAAAGTGCTCCTTAGTTCGGTTGAAGAAATAAATAAGTTCCATTGTATTCCTAGTAACACCATAATAGATCCCAAAGCAAATATAATAAAAACAAAGCCGTTTCAGAGTATTGCTCAAGTTTCAGTTCGATTCAATATGCGATCGCTTTTTTGATTTTGTTATATTAGAAGGTAAACTTCCATAAACGATTCTGTGAAGTATATTTTTCGCTTAGGGTTAGTTTCTAATCCGCCACTGAACCATTTTTTGTTTTAACGTATTCTACAACAACTATGATGGCGCTAAGATAACGTATCGTCTTAACATTGCTTAAATGAAATTTATGATCAGCACTTCTTATCATTGGCAGAACAGAAATTGGCAAAGCAAACAGTTATAACTGTTTTTCTTTTTTTTGTGATCGTAACTAGTAGTTAGTTATCTACGTTATATAAATATGGAAAATTTTATTTTTATTTACTGATAAACTAAATTTTAATAACTGCTTATAAATTAATTTATATTTTTAATTACGTTTTTTGCTTTCATTTTCTTTTACTAAAATTTTTGTTATGTTTTATTTAAACCGACATGCAAGTAAGTCAACACAAACCGCATTTAATGCACATAAAAATAAATGACCAAATAAATTATGACGCAAATAAATGTAGGCAACCTCGACTACCTATAGCAAAAACCGTAATCAGATGAAACGGGAAGAAAGACATAAGGACTGACTGACAGAAAAAAAAAAAGCTGAACACAATCCACCAAAAACGTATGTATAACAAAACTCGACGAGAAGAGAAATACTAGTAGCAAAGTTGATTTCAGTAAATTATTTTAAATTGTCTCTTAATGTAAATTAATTTTTCATACGACCTAACATTACGCTGCGCTGATGTTGACGACGATGGCGGTTGTCTGCAATCGTCACTATATATTATGCAAGTACCGGTAATGGATAAGAATTTTGGGTTTCTCTTAACATTGGTAACATTGGTAGGTACCTGACCAGTTAACTATGTCGAGTACTTTAACAATATATTCGTACACTCGCCAAACACATAGTATGTGTGATATGAAATTGGGGTGTAACGAAACGACTTGAGCAAAGTACAAAAATATTCGCTAAAATATACTATTATGGCAAATACATATTCACAGTGATAAAATTTGATGAGGAAATCCGACAATGACAGATGGACGGACCACGACGTATATACTCGTCATACACAATCAACTGATTAAGAAGTGTTGTCCCTTCAAGTCTTCCTTTTCACTGTCTTGGCGAGTTGGACTCTTCGGATACCTTGTCTTATCGTATTACCTGCGAACCTATTTGCTTGAACATAACAACTACCTTATAGGTCAAGTTAGAATGCTGGTCCTCGCGTAGCATCCTACGATTGCTGCGCTACATATCTAAGACACAAATGAAATATTCACCGAAGTAATGAATATCAGACGAATGGAATGCAAGTCACACATTTTCTCTTATTAATCTTTTTTTTAATTTTTTCGAATTTCGAATTTTGCTAAACAGATATTTTTATTAGTGTTTAACATATAAAATTTTTTAATAATCAATAGTTTTTCCATCCAACGATTGTGATGCATGGAGAGAGTATCCGAAGTTCGTTTCCACTTGAATTTAGTTCTTTTACTTATTTCTTCTTTTATTTTCCATCGGATGGATGTCTGACGACTTTGAGTTTCGTTTTTTCTTAAATATATTCATTCGAATGCATTGAAAGGAGTTAAACAAAAAGATCTTTTTATTCTCTAAAGCTTGTCGATTTTTTTCTTTTCTTGCCTCTTTTCGGTAAACAAACCAACCAACATATTTACTCGCACATGTGTGTACATAACCATATGTAGAATCTCGCTTCTTTTCTTAATGCTTTTTTCACGTATGCTGTCCGCGTGTTAAATTTTAACAAATTTTTCAACCTTCTTCCTGGCTTAAAAGCTATTTCTTATTCAATTGAAAGTTTTTGCTCAACTTTTTTTCGTTTCTTTTGCTAGATATGAACAGATATATACCAGAAAGCGTTTACATATCAATGCATAAATTTTAATGTATCTGTTCATTCAGATGCATTGCAACCTCTCCTCTCATTTTGTTAAATAAAATGTATTCCCTTTTTTCTTTTTTGTTTCAATTTGTTAACTCAACAATTTGTTAGCTCAGAATATCCAACTCATTGTAAGGATATCCTTTAATATAACCGTAAATATTGTTACAAATTCTAATCAAAAAAACCCATTATATATAGTAACCTATTGAAAAGCTAGGGACAAACGGCAGTTGGAGGATATCAGGTCTAGGCAGCGCAGAGGCTGCGAACAGTTCATAATAAATCACTCTTTTAATTCCTTGAAAAGAAACAGATCCAGTTTTATTTGATAAAAACTGTCCTTGTTCTTCGCTCTTCTAAAGGCTTCACATGAATCAAAAGTTTAGAAGGGGACTCTTTGAAGGAAGTTAATTAAAAAAATCCGCTTTGCACTGCAAAAAACTCTCTTGACGATTTTAAACAACTTTTTGACTCGGAGCAAAACTACTCGGGTTCGATCATTCTTCTATTTGTTGTAGTAATAAACGCAAGTCGCACACATAAAGACAAACCGAAGCAAAACGCCAGATTTTTTATTTGAAAGGCAGGAAGAAAGTTCCTTCCGAACGCTCTCCTGATCCAAATTGACCTAACGCAACATATTTCTTTTATGCATTAATTTTATATAATCAAGCCCTTGGGTGATGTATTCTTTACGTGTAACACGAAAGATTAGAAAGAAATAGCAAAAAAAGAGATAAAGAATGGAAGCGGCTGCAGGCCAGTGGATGTGTACTGAAGTGGCACGCCTTTACCTAATCAGTACTCACTATATCTACAACCAGGTAACCTTTATAGAAGTGCGATTTTAACCCGCGAACATCTGACCTCGACTCTCATCTACTCGGCTACGCTACAGCTTTCTCGTACCCATGTCATTGGTTAACAGTACAGCGTTCTCCGATCCAGTCAGGATGCTGACGACTTTAGGTCGAGGTTGGAAGAATTGCCCTTATTAAGCTCATTTCACTCAAATTGAGAACAATTTCCTCATTGGTTTTTCAAGGACCCTAAGCAATGCTTAGATGTTTAGTAAATGACTTTTTCTTGTAAGCGCATTCTTTTAAATTAGTTTACCTCAATACTACTCTGTCAACAGTCGCGCATTAAATATATGATTCAATGTCTATCGAAGGTGATAGCTACGATGCAGACACATTTTCCAGCAGCGATAGAAAATTGTAAAGAAAAACGAACATGAAATTAAAACTACTGCTGCTACGTACGTCGCATACGTACTAATATCGATACCTTAACCCAGCCATATATTAAATTAAGAACCTTAAGCACTTATTTCTGTGTCCTAGCCTTTAGTTTATAATCACGCACAGTCTGTTCAAGTTGTAGAGTTTCTGTTTTTTTTCTTAACTTTTTTCAGAGGTACTACTGCTGAGCTGCTCAGCTATGGAGCTTCATTTAGATATCCGTGATTTTACATTTTTGTATCCTACTACAGTTCTTGATGAGTCGTCGCTTTGTTGTTGTTGTTGTTTTACCCCTATAGAGCGAGAGCAGATTTAGTTCATGTTGATGCTTAACTTTAATGTGGGTTGTATTGACGCTGCTTCTGTTGTCAAATACATATGCATATATTCATTTATTTATACATCTATATATATATTTATATGCTATATGCTATGTTCTGATTATAGATTGGTTTGCATGCTGTTAAGGTATCGGTTCGACTTTAGTGGCCGCATGTTCTTAATTTATTTGTTTAATTGAAAAAATGTATTTTTCAAATCCCATGTCATGTCTTTTTTCTTCTTCTTTTTCTTATTACAAAGAAATATTCTTTCTCTTTTCATTGTCTTGTTGTTTGCTAAGGTTTCATGTTGCGTCTGCGATCATATAGAAGTTCACGCGATGATGCAAAGTTTTACGAAGAAATCGAGTTTAATACAAAAATATATATTCTTTGCTGCGTTGTTTATTTCTTCTCTCTGCTGCTACAAAGCATGATAATCTTGAGGATTTAATTAAAAAACGATATATCGAAAAACTCGGAAAGAAAAAATATTAGTATTTTAATTAAATAAAATGACAATTTTTTCTTTTTTTGGTTGAAATATACGTAAGTACATGCAACGTATAGGTGTCTATATGACAATCAAATTACATATGCTTAGGTATGTGCTGAACTGAAAAGACCGACATTCGCTATTTTCGCCTCAGCATTACCTTTTTTTTTAAATTTTTGCGTACAAATAATTTTTAATTTGATTATAGTTCTCATATGCGTCCAATTGAATTCGATTAACAATTATTGAGTTTCCATATCTAGGACACCCCTATATGCTTATATGGTTTAGGAGTTGCACCCAAGAAGTCTTATCAGAAGTCAAACGATGATCACGGTAAAATTTTGGGACAAATTAGCTATGTCAGTCTATGTGTTGATTGCTATGGGAATATTCATGGCCGTAAAGAATGGGATGGAAAGTGCCGATTGGTAGCAAATATTCTTCGTTGACGGCCATAGATTAAGTTGCAGCCGCAACGAGATCTATAGTAGATATTATTTCAGGTATCAAAATTTATCAACGAAAAAAACGCACCCAGCCACGCTCATAATAGACAAACTGTAGCTTACAATTCACGCGAGACATTGACGCATAACTTGACACATATTCACTACTGCCATCTATTTATTTGAATTAGAAAAAAGAACGATGTCAGTCAAAAAGTAAGGCTTTAATTTTAAACTGGAACAACATCTAAATTTTGGTAAAAAAAATGGCTAGCATATATTGATTACGATCAGCTTACTAACACGCCTAACATTAACAAAAGGCTTCGTAATCTTGTTAGTCTTAGCTTGAGAATATTCTCCCTCACTTTTTCCATAGCCGCTTATTTAAAATAGACCATCTATTTACACATAATTAAGCGTCACATTTTTACGTGCTACTTATTGCTTCTTAGCCTACTTATTGCTTCTTAGACAATTGGAAAAAGTAACTGTCTTTAAGACTTCAAATTCCCTAAGATGGCGTCCTATTTCATACCTTAAGAAACAATCAAACCCGGGTGGAAGTTGCCACTCATAAAAATTATATTTAAAGAGAACCAAATTTACTTTTTACCAAGGTCAAACATATGGACTATGAAAGGTGAGGATTTTCCGCCAATAGAATTTTGTAGCAGCTATTAGACTATTGTGGAACTATTGTGGATTTGCAGAAAGGAAGTAGAATCTTAAAGACCGTTTCGTCAGTTTCTTCGAAAGCACATATGTTCAAGAAGAGATGGCTGTTGTAAACAAGAATGAGATGCATATGTATACCAGATTAACATACTCTTCTACAAAACTTGTTAAGAGAGATCTAGCGATGCAAAGACACGGAAGAATTTACAAGAAATGCATGCTTGTTAAGAGAAATTAACTAGTTTCGATTAGCTCAGTAAGTGCCCCGTAATGCTTTGTGGGAGAAGTTCTTGCATCACCTGAACACGGGGAATCTTTGGCCTATGCAGACCACAGCTAAGACAGAGTATAAAGTAGCCCAGAGCATAAGATCATTCTGTTCGGTAAGCAAGTTTCGTCCGTCCGTTAGTAAGCGTTCTAACCTATGTATTGCTTTAGTATGATTGTCTGTAGAGCGCCCGTGAGTTGAAAATGGAATCCCTTCCTCCCCGCGATTATTTTAGAACTAAATGGCTTATCACATGTTAGTCCATCCATTTACAGTCTCCGGCCTTTTTGACCTTTTTAAAATATCTACTTTTTTTATAAGACAACTGGGAATAAAAGCTCCGATATCAGATCGCAGACATAATTTCCTTTACGTAGTAGAAGCATGCTGAAGAGTAGCATATTTTCAAATGAAATTCCATCAGTCAGATGTTAGACTCTGCTCATTGAAAGTTTTTCGTACGAAAATCGTACACTATTTTATCCGAAGCTTTCGAATAG
The DNA here is from genome assembly GCA_000688715.1 of Glossina pallidipes. Taxonomy (NCBI): domain Eukaryota; kingdom Metazoa; phylum Arthropoda; class Insecta; order Diptera; family Glossinidae; genus Glossina; species Glossina pallidipes. The sequence continues at coordinate 297,284 of JMRQ01006282.1, read as the reverse complement.
TTCTTTCCATGTCTTCAGCATATATAAATCCCCGAAACGCGAATGGCATCCAAATACAATTGTAAACCTTTCTAATGAATAATTTAGGTTCTGATCATATATCGAATTTTAGTTTGTTTGGAAAGAAAGCAAATTACACAATTTTGTATAAATTTTGTACAAATTTATATAAAACGACCTTTTTTCTCTTTACCCTTGTTTTTTTTTTTAAAGTCATCCTTGGAAAATTCGCTTAAAGTTTAAACAAAATCCTTGAAGAAAAAATCCTGGCACGTATACGATTAAAGTTTCAAAAACGTAAAAAGACAATTCAAGCACACCCTCGAATCAAAATAAAAAACCAATAAAAATTAAAATGAATACGTTTATAAAATAATAATGTAGAATAATAATGGGACGGTGATTTAACGCAAGAGCAACACTATTGAATACAAATATGTAATAGAAATGTTAGAAAAACATTATATTGTCAGAAGCTCCTGCTAATCTAAGTTAAGAAAGAAAGGAAACGAAAGCATTCCATAGTAGGATGCTATGACTTAAAAAAAGAAAGAAAAAAAAAAAGACGAGCAAAAGAAAAGATATGTAAACAACATTTATGTATACTTTATGCAACAAAAAAAAAAAACACTAAAACAATTTCCTGAAAAAGAAGATTTAAGCAAAATATATTCACTATATGCATACATCTCCTCTAAATAAGTACATATGCACAGACAACAACTACCTGTTTACGATGGGCTTCATTTTTTCCAAAAAATTATTTAAGAAAAACTCTATATATATATAAAGTATTTACTTTATATAAAAACCATACATTTGTTGTTGTATTTCATTTTATATAAAAATCATTTGTTCATATAGTTGCGATTCATTTGCTCCTGTTAGGCATTCCAGCCAAAACATCTATTACACTTGTACACCCCAAACGCATAAATCTTATAACCGAAAAGGCGGAGCTAATAGTTACGGCTAAAAAGGATAGAGATATGTTCGAATTTCGAAAACCATACTACCATTGCACTTACACTTATTCACTTAAATGGAGACGAGCCGGCAAAATGATTTACAATTTTCGAATTTAAGCGATTCATTGTATTTCAAAGAGCAGTGAATTGAGTGGATAGTAAAAATAAGTGACGGAAAGATTTATTAATTGAAATAAAGGATGAAAACTCTTTTTCCTCTTTATTATTATTATTATTTTTTTTTTTTTGTCATACTTAACCGGCGTTTTTGAATTTCGAATCCAGAGCGTAGGTTAAATTTAAAACGGATAAAAGTGAAATTTTTATATCAAAAATTAACAGATGTGTGTTGAATATTATATTAAATTTAAAAAATATTGTTAATAATTACGAAAAAAATTCGCAAAATATGTCAAAAATTACAAAATTAAAGTAAATAACATTAAAAAAAAAACATATACATTATAGTGAAATAATGTTAAACAAAGAAATAACAAATTCGTATATAAAAAAATGGCTAGTAATACTAGGAAAATGAAGTACGAAAAGATTAACAAAAAATTGCAGACATCAGCGTTTATTCTGTACAGGGACTACATCGAATTCCTTTATGTTCGTCCTACTTGGACTGGTGTCAGTTATTATTACTTTTAAAGTAAATTTTTATATGGCTTTCGTAAATATTTGTGCCAACGTTTACATTAGTAGATATTGTTTGCTAGTATGATAATAATTTTTTAAAATATTCATTTCTTAAAGTTTTCTAGTTTTTAACTATTTTGTTGCTTTTGCAAGACTTTGACACCGATTCTCAAGCTTGATCGATGGTGTAGCTGAGAACATAACAAAAGTTCCCTTTCTAATTTTACGGTCGTAAGAGGAACACGAAGAGACATGTGGACACAAAGCTTAAATGTATTCACCGGCAATATTTGTTTTAAATTTAGTAAGAAGATAGATAGAAAGGTTTCATCGGCTCAAATCCTTTCATATTTTATGGTCGCATGAAGAACACAGGGGGACACAAAAACGTAATGGTTAAGTTAACTTTAAGTCTATTCAACGGCAACATCAAGCAACGGAAAATTTTTTAAAAATTTAGTAAGTGATTTTTCAGATTGCCTTTAAAGGAATAGTGAAACTGAATCGTGAAAAGGAATAGAAACTTGCAGTTTAAGTGGTAATCACAAAATGTTACGATTGTGAGATCTCAACAAAGCTGTTTTAATCCCTAATCGATCGTAGAAAAGAGAAATATTTTGAGTGGAAAAAATCAAATCAAGATGGTAAAATGGATATGTTACGATTCCCTAATGAATCGGCTAACATGACTTATATTAATCTAGAAACAATTATTCGTGAGTTTCACAAACACAGCCAGAAGATTTTGCAATTGTAGCAGCACTAAAGCAAGGCGAATTTCTGTGGAGTTTCAAGTTCGTCCATTTGCTGACCCCTTATGCAGCCAACATCACTTTCTACCTGTCAAGCAGAACATGCACATTGCCGTCCTGATTGCTGCTGTACCAAGGTTAACCCTTCTCTTATTCATTGCCAGGACTGCTGCTTCTAAATCTGGCATAGAAAGCAAAGCATTAGCCCTTCTCCTATTTATTACCAGAAGCTCGTCACTAACGAACGCTTTCCAATAAAAAACAGTTTATAAAACAAAAACATTTTCAAAAATACTAAATTATTTACTTAGGCTAGGAACGCTTGTTTTAAGCACCATGGGAAAGAAGTTATTGGAACCAGTTCAATATAAATATGAATTAAATGCTGACGATTCGAAAGGTCAACATTTCCCCGGCTCGCTGGCAACATAATATACATTTTTATTATTTAAAAGCTCTGGTTTCACTTATACCTTACAATTAAATATATTTTATTACGTTTAGAATTTTGTTATGACCTTATAATACAAAGAACCCAGAATTATACTTTTTTCTTTTTTTGTTTTCATAAAAACATAATTCGATATTGTTTCGAATTAATTACGTAGCAGTATAGCATTTTCGAAATTCATTAGAATATGTGATCGCACACGTACAGTGTACGTGTGAATCTCTTGAAATTTCAAAGAGAGCTCGAATAAATCCTCTTCCTACTCTCTCTCACTCTCTCATACAATCGTGTACAGAAAATTCGAACATTAAGTTTACTCTGAAACTGGTTTGACTTTGCGTTGCTCTTTTGCAAAGAAAAAAAACACAAAAAATAATTTACTTAGCTCCCATATTCGAAAAATTTCCCAGGAAGATAAATGGCCACCCTTGCTTTACTACTGTGGTTACAAAAGAGTGACAAGAATAGCTTAACATTTCTTTAAGCATATAAACCCGTTTTCTATTTCACTTCCTCATATTACATACAAAGGTTTTTTTATAATGGCTTTTTTACGGATACGTAAAGTTTATCTTGTCTTGCACATAAGGTGGCGTTAAAAAAGAAAAATAAAAGACAATAAGAAAAAAAAACAGCAGAAGAGAAGAGAAGCTAGCGTCACATATGCATATATGCATGCATATAAAAGTGGGAGCTTGCTTATTTGTTTGTTTGTGCGCGACTGTTATTGGCATTATTGTTGTTGTTGTTGTTGTGTAGTTTTTTATTGATGCTCTGATATTTGTGATTTGAATTATGCCCAAGTAGTCAAAGTGAAACATTGGCGCTTTGAGCACGTTTTCGCGGCTAGTACTTGGATAATAAATAAAAGCGGAAAAAGTTTTTTAAATACCCACACATAGATATATTTATTATATATTTATTTATGTTTAAGTAAAGTGTGATAATAAGATATTAATTAAAAAAGTAAAAAGTAAAATAATAAAAAATACGTGGAAATATTTATGAACAGCATTATAATCGATATCATTAAGTACAGATAAAAACTGACAGACTAGTCAGATATTTTTGTTTTTCTTTTCTTTTTCATTTATTTTTTTTTTTAAGGCAGACTTAGTTGAAATGCAGAAATGCACTAATTCAGCTGCTTAACTAACATGCACACATATATGTACATGTGTAGAAATAAATAAATAAATAAATAGTGGTGGATGGTGAGAGAGAAAAGTGCTATAAGTGCTTAGTGATGGCGATTAAAATAAATTTTCTTGCCGTTGAGTGATCATTAATTAACCATAAAATCGGTTTGCATTAATTGAACTAGCAGTTTTAATTTAATAACAGCAGCAGCAGCAACAACAATATAAATATATTTGAAAAATTTTGAATAAAGAAATTATTATAAATAATGCCTACACCAACAACAAGTGCAATACACTCTAAAATGGAACATAGAAACAATGAAAAAGAAAGGATTTGCAAATAACATAAGGACAGTGCTCTAGAGAATCAAAGGTCAAGAAAAAGAAAGAGTGTCGAAGATAATCATTTAACAAATATGTCGCTTAACAAATCATTACCTTGACTATTAAGAAAAACTATTGTGCGTTTGCTTGCGGTAAATAGGAAAAACAATTATGTTTGAACAATAAAGTGTAAAAGTTGTCAACATTGCTATTATATGTGAAAATTTACGATCTAGTTTTCAATTCGAAACATATAAGCGGAAAATGTGAGTTCTAAATAATACAAAGTACAAGCGAACCTGCGAGGTAGCAAAGAAGAATCAACTGCTGCGCAGAGATCTTTGACTAAACATCTGCGACGATAGAAGAATAGTATAGAGAAGCAATTATCCACATTTTATAACAAAACTTTGGAGAAAAACAATGCAAAACCAATGGAAAGTAAACAATAAATAAGAGAAGAGAAAAAAGTACACATACATACGCGTAGAAACAGAAACAGAAAAAGCGGCGGTATTTTGCCACTTTCGAATGTTTATCGGTTGTTTTATTAACTACAACATCTTGTGGTAATCACATATTCTTGGCGCTAAGGCGCGCGATCGTACAACATGTCGTCGTCGTCGTCGTTCTGTTAACAGACCATTCCGTGGCTCGCTTGACAAATAGTTGGAGAACAATTTATGCGATATTAGACGATTGTGTATCAGTTTCAATCCAATTTAATGATATGTTAAGCAATTAATGGAACCGAGGAATAATTCTCCCCAATCAGCAAATATTGTAAATACGGAGAAAAGCAGCTGATTTGAATCTCGATGAGAAACAGTTTATAATTTATCGAACTGCTTGTACTTGTGTTGTCCAGTTTGCTTGCAAGTTCACTGTAATTAGTAAATAAAGTTTCTACGTGACCTTTAAACGCATATCTAGAGTAATCGGAATACTTTTTCAATAAAGTCCGACGCAATTCGGTGAGTAATGTTAATTTTCACGAACTTTCAGTGTATTCTATAAGCCGTTTTCTGAACTTTCACAGAAAATTAAAGCGTACGATAGAAAATCTTAATTATCCATAATTGATACACTCTACGGTGTTGTCTAATGATTAACTTGGGAACTTACATAGCTATTTGTTACATTTTGAAGAGAGTTTACAGCAGAAAATTAGTCTTCTTCTTATAGCCATAGTTGTCTTTGAAAGGTTAGAGAAAATTGTGTTTGTTCTTTGCTTTACCAGGTATATATATGCTTAATAACGCATCGGAGTTTGGATCGATTTGACCATGTATTCCTCCATCCACTGTCTGTCGGCCAGTATATACAGTTTTTAAAGTCGCATTTATTAAGGCGGTGGGCAGAAATTCGTCCCTTGTTCTTCATAAGTCGTCTAATGATCAAACTCAAAGCAAGTCTTAGTCTCCCTGTAATAATATAAAGTTCCGAAATTTTTTGCTTTGAGAGCTACGTTAGTACTTGCATTTGGGATTGATCCATACGCTCGAAGGCTTGCTGGGGTTTTCGAAAAGAGCAATGATTAAACACTTGGTCTAAGATGCTGCAAAAAAATAACAAAATGTGTTCCAAGTAAAGTAAGTCGCAGATCCTATTAAGTCCTATTAACGCTATTAAATGTTAAGAAAATGTTAAAGGTTATTTGATCAGTTATAGAATGCATATGATTTATAACCAATGTAATCAACATGTAATCAGGCCGCCTATAGCAAATAAGCCTATAAAAAAAAGATCTGTTTAAATTTCAACACAAATCTTTCTCATTTCTTCCTTGGATTCGTCGGGTAATTTTAAAGCGTTTTGTGATTTCGCAACTTAGACAGCGTAATAAAGTTACTTAGTTCGCTTATAAGGGAAGTCAAAGGACTTTCTCGGGTGAAAACTAAAAAACTAGAATTAATTCATTTAAGTGTAAGCAGCGCGCTGTAGTAAGCAGAATTAGCTTGAAAGGCAGTAAGCTTTCTTTACCATACCACTATATAGGTAAAAAGTTTATTTATTAGAAATACAACATTACTCACAATTTTTAACCGCTTTCGAATTGATTGAGCAAGTGAACAATTTTTGACTGGAATCTTTCAAAAGAAATTCTTTGGAATCAATTAGATTAAAATTAAAACAAAAAAGGGATCAAACTAACACTCTGGCGGGCAAAGATGTAAAACCTATTCGCTCGAGTAAACGCCACCAAAGTTTCATAAAAAGGGGAGATATATTTGCACAGATATTCCCAATCGAAATGGATCGCAATTTGCAACTTTTTGAAGAATTTTCACTCCCATTGAATTCAATTTATTGCACATTTTCTAAAAATACAATTTTTTATAGTTATAGCAACCGCTTTTACGAAAGACTGCCATAAATTAGTTCCGATGTACGAAGGATATTAAGAAGTACATTCCGCACGAAAACTCAAGACGAAATATTGCTCGACATAAAGCCTTAAATCGCACGTCAGCCGATATATCGGAGAAATATTGCGTGCCTTATAGAAGCCAGTCATGCTAATGGAATGAATTCGGACTTCGTGTTAGTTTGTAATTCCTACACTAGAAGTCATTTCGGATCCTCATCCTGCCTGAATACAATTTTCACGCTTTTGCTGAGCGTCTCTCACTAAGAAATATTTCAATTAGTTATTCTTCATTATTGAAAGCTCTTCTTTAAAGATCTTTGTAAGGCTCTATGAAGGAAATCATTATTTCCCCCATATTGGGCGCCCACAACTATGGTTTAGCTTCTTCTCTAGGAGTACCCAAGCGCCGCTTCAATGGCTTGTTGCTTCTTACATGTAAGCATCTGCAAATTTTTAGAATTCAGCCAGTGTTTCGCTTTTCGAGTTCTTTTCGGACGTATTTTCCATCCTTTTTTCATAGCAAACGGAATTGAACTTTGGAATTTATTCTATGATGGAACCGATTTACGAGATGCATTCAGGAAAAGAAAGTGCTTTTTTATTTTTCTCGAAAAATATTTATTTGTTCATCAAAATTTATTTCGCCCCTTCAAATCGATCTCCATTACATGTGCCAGCGTTTTTCCCACCCGTGAAAACACTTCTGATATGCGCTTTTTGATTTGGCCTTGAGCTCTTGCAGCGATGCGGTCCTTACTTCCTTAATCGTGGCAAGACTCTGTCCTTTTACGGGTTGCCAATCACACCAGAATACTTCAAGTCTTTATCAGAGACAAACAGAAAACGCAAAATGGATGACAATCCCAACGCAGGATGTGTACCAATATAACAAAAAGAAAAATTCGAAAATCGAATGTACATAGCTCATGAAATTGTAAAATCCAGTTTTTGTTTTTTAGCACACGTCGTACCTGAGTAAAACAGTCGTGCTCTTCGGATTACAATGGCAATCTATTCCTTCGACTACACTTTGAAGATTTGTCCGTTCAAATTATTTGTTGCCCCATACTTGATATTCATTAAGACCAGAAGCGCAAACGTTTGTTAAATCATCTCTTGAACGGTTTTCTTTTTGCTCCCGTCGCTGAATATTTCTTGACTAGGAGCCAGGAATTTCTTAGCAAAAGTCTTAAATAAATCCCGCTAATGTATAGTAGATCAAGATAATGAGAATTTAACTTCCAAAGATAGGTAAAAGATCACAAATATGCTATATATGTTAAGAAGACAGGCGAAGTCAAATGATCAATGAACGAATTACCATAACCCGCAAAAAACATCTTTAATGAGTAGCAGCCAAACCAAAGGAATGTGAACTTACTACTAAAATGAACTTACGATTCTCACTTACTAAGCCACTTTATTATCATTTCATTGTATTTGTTCTAATAATAAGAGATTAATAGATAAGTCCGTACCGTCGGAGTAATGGAAGTTTTGTTTTCCATCTACTATTGCTTCTTGCGCAAAATTAATTTTCATAAAACTTTAAAAATCAATAAGCAAAAGTTTAGTAAAAAAGCTATCACAGCGTCGTCAGATCCAGCACAATTCCAGATCTCTTAAAGCAAACTTAATATCGGCTAAGTTAAATGTTTTTGTTTTTTTCCAGAAGAGCAGATCGGCGAATTTTTTCCTATTTGACAACTCCGTTACGAATAGAGTAAGCAAATTACTTTACCGTCCTTTCTTAATACTGTTAATAATTATAACCACGACCGTCACAACGTAAAGAAGGCATGTTTCATAAAACAGTGACGGCTCCATGTGGGCGGATATTTGTGAATTTGTTATTTGCAATAAAATAAAATTTGTTTCGTGCGTACAGTATGAGCAAGTCACTGTTTTAATTAAACTAATTATTACCGAAAAAATTGCGTGTCTGTTATCAAATGCAAAGAATTTTCACTTCATTAAAATGAATGCAACGTATTTTTTTTCTTTCTGCCTTTACTGGCACTCGCCTCCGTAATAATTAAGATCCATACGCTCGACGAGTTAAGGGGAAAAAGTACCAAAATGAAAAAAGTCACAAAAAAAAAAAAGAAAAGAAAACACACGAACATACAAGAAGTACGGCCAACGAAATGCTAGCACGGGAGAGTAAAGAAAAAAGGAACCAAAAAAAAAAGAGGAAAAAATGTAAAAAAAAGTTTCAAATGTGAAAAATAACCAACAACGAGAATAACTTGAAGGGAATTAAAAACATATGATATAAGTGGACGAGACGAGTAGAGAATTACAAAAATAAAAGAAGAAGAAAACATACATAAACGTATAAAGGTATGCACGTCGAGGCGAACGCATAAATATTTGTTTATATATATGTACAAATGTTTAAATGGAAGTTGGTTTTAATGAATGTCTAGTGGGCAGTACAGCGATATTGGATGTGTTGTTGTTTTCAACTTGCTGTGGTTTGCTGCTTGCACTTAACAAAAAAAAAAAAGAAAAGGAAAAAGGAAAAAAAAGCAAATGAAAAACAGAGAAAGATTAAAAACGTTCAACTTTCTAATGTAAGTTAAGAAAAATCAGACAAAGTTACCTAAACAAGTTGCAGCTTACTGTGCAGCTTGCTGCGAAGCGCTTGTTGTGTTTGTTTAAGTTCACAGAAATTAAGAACCAATCAAGACTTTGACTTCGCCTTAAAGCGATTTTTTTTAATGAATTAAAAAAAACTTGAATTTTAGTTATCAGCTCTCTACTCTACGTTTCAATTTGTAAAAACGCCTCAATGGTTTCGGTTCTTTTTCTTTGCTTTTTTTTTTTTTTTTTAGGTTTGTTCAGGAATTTCGCATGTTTTCTTTGTAGAGCATAGAAAATTGAAAAGAAATTCCGAAACACATATGTGTTTTTATAAAAACAAAAATATTATTTGTTCACATAAGTGTTTGCATGGGGCAAACACAAACACACATTGAAAATTACAAACAACCTCCACAACACTTCTTCTTCACGAAAATATTTCATTTTAAGATTTTTGCTTTGTTGTTGTTCTTGTTGTTGGTGTTTCAATGTTACCCTGACGTATATTTTCACTTTCTTTAGAGACAGACACATACTGTTCAATGGCAATAACAACAAAAAAAGAAAATGACATGTGCGTATTCAAATGTTAGACCTCACTCAAAACAGTTACGTAATGTGGAACTAACAGTCGGATGTTGCTATATGTGTATACAATAAATTAACTTTCCACTGGTTAGCATTTTTGCCCAGCCTGTAGAGATAATTGCCGTACATGGACGGTTGACTTTGCTCTCTAGGAAAAATTTTAAATCAGTCGAGTAACTTTAAGACTAAAACACGGCTTCAGTTCGTAGCATTTCTTTATACATTCAACTACAGTACTGTAAGCGTTTTAACAGATAATCATTAATAATTTTTCCACTTCAAAAAGTACGAAAGCCGCATTTGCTTTGAAGTAAAAACCAACAGTTTGTCTTATCATAACTATCACAAGCAGGTGTATGAGGACTGGCGATGCTCAAAAAATGTCTATTTTCTTAATCACCTCAACTACGGGAATCAATTTGGTTCGCTTTCTATATACGCTTTCTATGCACTTCCGTTCGTCTATTGAAATCGCTATTGCGGACGTCAAATTTTATCTAAAAGTGGGTTGTTTTCAATTTTCTTTCTCTTTTTAGATTTTGCTCATATAACAATTGTTCCGTTTGAATTACGACTTGAATTGCAAAATGAATAACCTCTGCTAAGTTAAGAGAAATCAATTTGACCAAAGATAAAAAATATTAAAAAAAAGTGCACTTAAAAAAACTGTTCCTACAAATTTTTGCGTTGAAATACGAAATGTTTGATGCAAGTTTGTGATATCGCCTTCTCTTTAGCTCTATCAGTTCCTTTTTAAACAAAAAGTAAAGAATATACCCCGACGTGTTTCCTGGAGTAAATGTAGACATTTCTTAAGGACTTTGCATATACCTTATAGTCTCACTAGAAGAGATCTGCATATATCCTTAATGTCACTAGAAGAGATCTATATTATGAACGAAAGAAATCCCTATACAAATATTCTTATTAACTTGAAAGAGCAACCATTTTGATGACATTCATTAACTATGAGCGTTGACTTCATTAATTTTCATGAAAACCAAATTTTCGAGAAATAACAATATGATAGATAGGACCGCGGGACGGACATAAAAATGAGAAACAATCCATAGTCACGCTTTTCCTTACAGATACTTGAAACGAAAAAAAAAAAAAAAGAAAACGAAAACTTTTACTTATTCCTTGACACACCGTTATTTCAAAGAAACACAAGGAAATTCAACAACATTTTTGTAATTCATTCATATTTCATAAATGACAATGGCAAACAATTCTATGAAGTACAATGGAATTGTACGTACATATCACAGTGTATCAAATTCGAAAATATTTATGATTGCATTTCAAGTTGCGCAAGACTTAAGAAAAGCGAAAATAATTTACCGCAGAAGGATTTTCAGGAAAATATCACGCAAGCACCCAAAACCTTCTCTCTGACAGTTTTTGTTATAAATTTGAATATTTTTACATAAATGTATATATATATATATATACATGTATATATATATATATGTGATATTGTATGACGATTTAGTAAAACTGACGAAATGATTATCAAGCTAAGTATCTAAATATTTTGTTTCCTTTTTATTCTTAAAACTTGATCTAGCCTATATATACAAATTTATACATATATATATGAAAAATACCCGCATTCGCATAATACACAACTGCTGCGGATGTAATTAGGAAAATTAATTGAAAAGTGAAAGAACAGAATTTTTAATTCCTCGTGATATGAGACTATAGTAAACAGTAGCAGATTAATATAATAATAAAAACAGTTAAACATAAATCATGGTCGTATAGACGGAATAAACAATCACTTCAAATGCTCTGTGTTTGGCAATTCACAATTGGCCAGTTTTCAGACACGTTTGCTTGGTAAGAGCTGAAAATGCATCAACAAAGGTGTGATTGTGTAAACAAAATCTCCGCTTGATTATGTAAACAAGTGAAACTTCCCGATCTTTCGGTAAAGGCATAACATTCACCGAGGGAACGCGCACCCACTAGGCTACGGCCACTGCCTATTTCTTTCTCTTATCTCACTTCTCTCTCTCTCTCAAAGCTTGAGAGGGATAGTTTAGTGCTACTTCAGATCTTACTTTTTTACTGTGTTATCACACAGTGCGTGTGTGCTCTGTCCGATTTTTTTTGTCCTGAACTTGATGCTACAAATGTCGACGACATTACTTTCCACATAGCTCCAGCTTTGTTTATGTAAAATGATGATGATGGTTTGAAAGACCCTATGTATACAAATTTAAATTGATTTAGAGAAATTAAAGCCTCTCGGGTTTATATGTATTAAAGTCATGCACAAAGAATCCTTTTTTTCGTATTAACTGCTACACGCTTAGTACGGTGATCGTCATTAAGAAAGAAAGGGAAAAAGAAGTAGAGGGTGGCCGCAATCCAGTAAGCGTATGCCCAAATAGCAAGTTTTATACTTTTACTTATCGAACACTCGCTATAGCTACGACGAGGTATGGTCGTAGCCACACTGAGATTTGAAGGCTTAGCAATCACGGCTCCTAACTACTCAACTATGGTCAATCGTTTAGCGTATGTCTCTTATATGTGTATCGCGGTAACGGTCGAAGAGAAGTGGCAGCACATAAACACTTTCCAAGATCATAAGGAAAATATTTCTCAATCAGAGTCTATATAATGTAAATTTCACGAAAACCGATTAATGGTTGTGTACGTAATCTGCTGTATAAAAATCTAGTTTTAGCCAGCGTAAGACTAAACTAAACTAAAAAGAAACAAAACTTTATAAATCACAGCGTGAATGACCTCATATTGAACCACTCACAAAGCGCAACAGTGTTAATTTAATAACAATTAACATTTTCATAATTATTACATAATGAAAGCCCACTTAGCGTAGACAATAAAAATATGAAAAGGATCATAAATAAGCAACAATAACTCTAACAATAACAAGACCAACCATAAGCAATAATCATAATCATAAATGTCACAGTGAAACGATTGCTACTGCCTATTACCGCCACAAGGGCAGGGAGGAAACAAGTAAACAATCAAAAAACCTTCATAATGCAATGGCCGTGTTTAAGAAAATCATAAATATTTTACGGATTTCAAAACAATAATAATTCCAATACTGAGCAGCACGCACTCCTCTCTTTCCTTCTCGCACTCGCTATCCTCCTTTCTAGCATATGCCTACAAAGAATTATTATGAAAACCATTTCGGAAAAAATATGTTATGATGACATGCATTTACAAAAAGACAAAAGATCCAAGAGCAACGACGAATGCGGAAAAAGGAAAGAGCAACATAATCACTGCAGATAGAGAAGTAAAATGAGACATAAGATGAATATCATATTTATGTGGTGTTTTCTTCTTTTTTTTTTTCATACATTCATAACTATTTATGACTATCTTTATGAAGTGCTTACAAATTTTTATGATTTTTTAATGGGTCCGTTTGTTGTTGTGCACATATACGTGCGTGTTTGCTATTCGCTCACATGTGTTTGTTCACATAAATGCATATTACACGTATATATATCGGTACAAAATGCATTTATAATGATACTGTGTGTTTGCGCGTGCGCAAATATCTTTGTTAAATGTGCTCGTGTGATTTATTTTCTCTTTTTCTTCGTTTTCCTTTTCTTTGTCGTCATCTTCTTTTTCTTCTTTTTTTCTCTCTCCATAAGATTTGACAAAACTCAAATAAACTCACATTTCAGTTTTTATGTATTTGGTAATTCTTTCATTGTGAGAGATCTGGTTGCCATAGGTGTTGTTGTTATTATTTGGTATTGTGTGCTAGTTTCAAGTTAAGTTATAAACATACGCCCCTGTTGACAACAAATATTGGAAAATTATGATTTATGAGTTTGAGTATCTGAATGCATAGATGGAACCATGATGAAGTTGGATTTTATGCTAAAAAAAAAAACTAATATATTAATCCGCATGTATGTACAGAAATATGTGGCTCATGAATATATGCAATACGACGGAATACACCCAAGCAAAAAAGAAAAAAGATTTCTTAATGAAAAGTAAAAATTTAGCCACCAGTTGTCATTGGAGACCTTAGCATTAAAACATTTATTTGGAATTTGTGATTTGTCCAAAGTCTATTCGATCTGCTCGAAAGCCTATTGCGATCAAAATGGCGAAACTATTGTTAACAACTCAATTTAATCAAGTGTCTTTTACATTTATGGATAAAGTTGCATGGCTCTCCCTAATTCGTGGAGTGTTACATTGTTAAGTTCAGGGCCTCTTACTAGACTACCTTAGACTGTATTGAAAACAATGCAGTGCTTTGTAGTTCCTCTGAAGAAACTTTTATAGCCTACACCACTTCTTGTATAAGGATGTATTAATTTTGTGAGGATATATGAAATACCCAGAAGATTTGACATAGGCCCACTTTTTATTATACCGTTCCATTAAGAAAGTGATTCCGAATTGATATAAGTTTGTCTGTCCGTCTAGTTTTCTTATGTTCAACCTGCGGCTCGTAATTTTTGATAAATTTTGATGAAATTTGTTATATCGACACATTTTGGCCTAAAGTCGAAGGGTATTGGAAATGCTTTGGATCGGGCCTCGTTGTCAACCGCTTCCCATGTAAAACGCCTTCTTTTGTAAAATCCTTATATGAATAGCTGTATTAAATGAAGTGGTGTGGGGTTTTTAATGGTGAACCTTGTCTCCATGAAATGACATAAGATGATGAAAGGACAATGTTTGAAATGATCCGGAAAATTATTTGAGCATAATTCCAGAACAGTATTGAAAGTACTTCGAGCGCCTTGGGTAATTTGGCAAGTATAAATAATACTAAGAGAGATGCGAAAGTCTGTAACCGATACCAGTTATTTATTTATTTATCATCCACAAACTATATGCATATTCTTAATCAGCATCACATTTTAGACTGATTTAAGCATGTCCGCCTGTCCAAAACTATTGGCTTTATATTTGACATAAACATTGCGGTGGTCTTACACGCAAAAACACATTGAAAATGGATCGAATCGGTGAAAGAACACGCCTACAATGTCACATATTCTGGTCTCGGTTTTATTTTCTAGGATCCTTGCCCACTATTCATAAACTATAACAAATACACTACAGAAATTTCCACGTTTATCTTACAAAAACGGAAGATCACAGCCACGCCCGTTCTAAAGTTCATTTTTTTTGAAGTTTTATTGAAATTTTTTACTTTGTTTTCTTACTTTTTTTTCTTATTATTTTTGTCGAATCAGTCAGTTAAGGAATGTTCCTTTTACATGCGTAAACCCAATGTGCGTCCGAAAGAGGGAATTGGGAAAAGATGGACATTCAGACAGCGCCCGCTGTTCACATTCGAACTTTGCAAGATTTAAAAAAGAATAAAACACTCATTCTCTAAGGGAGATTTTTGTTTACAGCTAAAGTTTGAGAAGCTTCGCAATATATTACTAAAGATGTACAAAAGATTAATATTTTCGAGGTAATGAGTGATAAGAGAGTGTAAGAAGGGTAACACGTATTGCTAGGACGTCATTTCACTCTACCTATTATGCAAAAAGTTTATTGGTGGATCAACCTCTACGTTACGTATTCATTTCTTTATTTATTTTTTGTTTTTATTAAAACCGTTAACTCTACACTCTATCTTTCGTTCATTACTATAAATAAAAAAAAAAAAATAAAAAAAACAAGAAAATTAATAAACGAAATTTTTAATTCCAGACACTTTAAATTAATCTTTTTCACAATTCCTATGCAAACAAGGGCGAATAAATTTACGTGCAATTTTTTCTTTTCCCATTTTCTAAATATTTTTCTTGCCCCTTCGTTAACCCATTTCAAATGTCGATTTTATTTAATTTATGATCTAAAACGTGGTCTACAGCTCAATTGTGTTTAGATAACTTTCCCAATTAAATTCACATAAAATGATAACAATAGATACCTGAATGCAATTGGTTCTATTTATCTCTATCTCCTCGTCTCTTATTTTGCCCGTTAATCTTCAGGCAATTTGGAAGAATTCGTTCTGCGGTTTAATTACCAATGGATCAGAAAAGAACTCAAGGAATAGATAGACAGAGATAGACTTAGGGATGCGTGGAACTAAAAAAAAAAAAACAAAAAAAAAAAAACTGAATTTTTAATTCCTTGGAAAGTCAATGGTTTCGAAACCTTTAAGAAAATAATCATCCACCCTGTGTGAATAGATGTTAACTAACAACAATTAAACTAAGAGGAGATCCACAAGCATACATAATTGAAAACATACACATGTACGTATATATATATATATATATATATATATATTCCTTTTTTTTTATAAACAAACATACAAACTGCCGGCAAAAAGAATTGTTATAATTTATGGTTTCTCTTAAAGAGACAATCGTCAGCGTTTTCATTGGCAATGACAGAGACCGCAGTTTAGCAGGCATTCACATGCTGCTGCATGCAACTATCAAAACGAAAAAGATCGCTTTAAATATTTTAAACGGTTTTATATAGATTTCAGTCAGCCGTTTCATTTTTCTTTGAATATTAATTGCGAGGCTGTTCGTTCCTCTTTATATTATTTTTCCATTCTTCGGGCATATTTTTATTTATTTTCTTGTGGATTTAATTAACACCAATTGAACTGCATGTCTTACGAACTTTTAAATGTTTTTAAAAACAATTTCGGAATTCGATTTATGTATTCCGTCTTATTTATTTTTATTTTCTGTGTATGGGAAAACCCCAAAGTAAATCGAAGAGACAGAAAGATCCAATAAAGATACAGTTAGATGTTAAAAATTATATAATAAATATATTAATAAGGTTTAAGTCGTTTTTTTATTGAAGTGTTTTCTACTATTTTACTATTGTTCTCTCCTAACTTGAATTTTTATACCCTACACCACATGTGGTATCTTAAGTTAATGCGGGTGTATACAATACCTACAAGGACTTGAGATAAATCCAGCTTTTATTATATCGATCTATCCGGAATCACTTTCTAATCACTCTGAGCTTGTGTGTCCGCCCGTCCGTCTTGCATTCTTCAACCTACACGTTGCAACTTTATAGATATTTTAATGAAATCGGGTACAAACACTTTTTTTTTTTGCCCAACGACTAATGCTTTAAAAAAAGATTTGGATCCGATCACTTTAATCACGACTCCCCATATAAATTGCTCTAATTTAAAAAGTTTTATAAATACGT
Organism: Glossina pallidipes; assembly: GCA_000688715.1. Classification (NCBI taxonomy): domain Eukaryota; kingdom Metazoa; phylum Arthropoda; class Insecta; order Diptera; family Glossinidae; genus Glossina; species Glossina pallidipes. The sequence continues at coordinate 280,275 of JMRQ01006282.1, read as the reverse complement.
GCATTTAAGGGTGGCCCGTTACTCATTATGACATTGTTACTTGTTCCTGCATTTGTATTTCTGATTTTGTATGACAAAATAGTCCTATATTCTCTGATCTCTCTGTGGTCTTATTTTGTTCCGGATGTTTATTAGGTAATTAACTAACTAATACTTAAGTCTTTATTGATACCATCAATACACGGCTAAGCAGCTAATCGATCCCGTTATTACGACTGGTCTTAAAAATATTTGCCAGATTTTCCTCATGAAGATAGTACATAAGACGGAGATTCGCTCTTCCTTTTCTAACTTCCAACTCTCATCTCTTCCATTGATTAACTGTCTTTGTTTGGTTGCAAGTTAGTGAACTCAGTGTACTAAGTCTTTTCGGCTCATGTCTGGATTACATATGAATTATAAAATTGAATGCAAGGGAATCGCTTCGAATATATTCCATGCATGTTTACTTGAAGGACTATAGAGTAAAGTGTAGTTTATCTTGCTTACGATAGCATTGTTTTTAAGGTATTGTTGTTGCGTTTTTCTTCTTTTTTTTTTCTTGTTCTATTGTAAAAAGAAGACGGTATTGTTTTCTTGAATGTTTGCATTTGAATTTTTTTTATTTTTATTTTATGTTTTTTTTTTTTATTACGTTCGCTTGCACTTTTAAATCTTATCAGAGATATATGCTAAAAGGCAAAATTACCCATTGGATCCAAATTATGGGATTCATTTGCTCTGCACTTATGAGCTTAACAACAGTCTTTAAAAAAAAAATTACGAAAATAACTTTAAGCAAAGAATGAATCTGAAGACAAAGTCAATGCTATGAAATGACTGAGAGATGGGCGGTCGATGGTGAACACATGCTACATATTACGTAACTCGTGCTATATGATGCATAAGGTTAACATTTATGTACCGTTAATTTTCATATGTAGCGAGATGCGAAATGGATTTTGGGGCTTCAGCTATAATTCGACTATAGTTGCTTCCAATTATGTAAAAGAATTTTTTATTTAAATTGGTTTGCATATATTACTTATGTATGCGTGTAATATATCTATACCCTACACTACTCGTAGTACAACGGTATATTAAGTACATTTGGATGTATACAACACTCAGAAGGACTTCAAATAAACCCAGCTATTTCCGAATCGATCCAAGCTAATTTGTCCGCATCGTTTTTTTTTTTTTTTGTTGAACCTACAGTGCACAATTTTTCAGATATTTTGATAAAATTTCCTACCCTGACATTTCTTGGTCCAAAAACGAAGGGTATTAAAAATGGTTCGGATCGGACTACGTTCTCAATAACTCCGCCTATACCGCCTTATTTTGAAAAGGCGTTTTATGAATAATTGTCTTAAGCGAGGCGGTGTGGGGTCCTAGCTCACTATAGTGTTTTTACTTCTTTTACATACTTGCACACTACGCAAGTATATGAAAACTGTTTTTCTTTCTCTTTAGGCAAAAATCACTGGAGCCTTGTTCCTAAAAGTTTTGAGCATCTTTTCTATGTTGTAGCTAAAATTTCTACAACAATACCGAGTGGTATAGGTGTAGGCAACAGTATATATAAACTTGAGTGAGAGCATAGTTTTTCAAAATTCTGTCACCTGAAAAAGCTAGAGAAGGTATGAGGTGAGGAGAATGTGCACATCTCGATCGTTGTATACGTATGGCGATCAAAATGTATCCGGTCTAAGAAAACAAATGATCTGATTCTGTATAATAGACGGGCTATCATAGTAAACAAGGAAAAGAATTTAAATTTCGTGTTCTCAGAACGAATATCTTCTCAACACTATGTCATCCAAAACGATTTAAATGTTGGCGCTTCGTAATGCCTTTAAAAAGTTTTTATGGTCAAATATTTTTACTTTCAATTTACTCGCACAGTTTTTCGCTCTAAATATATAGTCCATAAGAACAAAGAAGAGGGTGAATTAGGATACATGAAGAGCGCACCTCTAGATGATTAGAGAAATGAAATGCACACGGACACAAAGACATTGTGAAATAAAAAATTATTTCTTTGAGTGGTCCGCAAATGCAAGCCGAATTAAGAAATTAGTATACTTTTAGCTTTTACCCCGTGGCTATAAGAGTCATTTTACTTGCCTGACGTTAGTGGACAATCGCGAATAAATTGCATTTAAAAACCTTTTGATTTGCCCTTTTCACAAGCATTCTTTCCAGTGAAGAGCTTTGAGGCTTTTTCTGCTTAACTGATTTGTTGTTCGATACCATACATTGTAGTTAATTTAATTTTCGAGTTTTTTCTTTTTTTTTTATGCATGCGTGTACGCATTGATAGGTATTTCAATCATGGCTTGAAAGATGCATTAAATTGTCGAAAGTTTAAGCATTTAAGTGTTCAACGCTGCCCAAATCTTGCTGGCATCTTAAATGAAAACAATATCCTTTAGCGAAATTATGATGAAACAGGTTTGATATAAAATAATTCCCCAATTTTAAGTGCAAAAGAAAACAGGTCAACAATTGTGTTATGATAAAAAATTCCATATGAACAACAGTTAATTTTTCAGTTATGCTCTTAAGCTTTTAGAACACCATTGTTAGGATTTCAGAGAATAAAGGATGGTGTATATATATATATATGTATATGTATATATATATGTATATATATAAATATATATATATATTATAAATTCCTACTATAGAAATTATAAGGAATTTATTTCATAAACTTTGCTTTTCCTTAATATTTCCAGAATCATTAAGACTGCGTTGGCTAGTGTGACATTCAGCCAACGATTATTTTACGTAAACCGAACTCATCATGGATCCCGACTGTTTTGCAATGTCATCATATCAATTTGTCAACTCGTTGGCTTCATGCTATCCACAGCAAATGAATTCACAGCAAAATCATCCTAGTGCTAATGCGAATACGCCTTCCAGCAATGGGCCTCCTGCCGCAGGGAGTGCGGGTAGTGCCAATTCGGGTGCTGCCACACCCGGAAATGATTATTTCCCTGTAGCAGCCGCGTACACTCCTAATTTATATCCAAATACACCTCAGTCTCATTATGCTAATCAAGCGGCTTATAGTTTAGGAGCTGGTGGTGGAGGTAATACGCAAACGAATCCCGCAGATATGGTCGATTATACGCAATTGCAGCCGCAAAGACTGTTAATGCAGCAACAGCAACAGCAACACGCTCATGCGTCCGCAGCGGCGCAACATGCCGCCAACCAGCAGCAGCAGCAGCAGCAACAACAACAACAACAGCAGCAACAGCAAATGGCTCAACAGCAGCAGCAACAGCATCCGCAGCAGCCATCAAATATTAGTTGTAAATATGCGAACGATCCTTCAGCACCTACCGGCAATAACACTAGTTCAAATAGCAACAACAACAACAACAATACCAATCAGCAGTCGCTAGCCAGTCCACAAGATTTATCGACACGTGATATATCACCAAAATTATCGCCGTCATCGGTGGTAGAGAGTGTAGCGCGTTCTTTAAACAAAGGCGTACTCGGTGTAAACCTGAACAACAACACGCATAGTAATAATGTGAATGTAAATGTGCCCCTTCATAGTCCTGGCGACGGTGAAACAGACTCCGAATCGGATAGTGGCAATGAAGCGGGCAGCAGTCAAAACAGCGGCAACAAGAAAAATCCTCCACAAATATATCCCTGGATGAAGCGAGTACATCTCGGTCAAAGTGAGTAGCAAAGCAATCGAAATCATAAACTATCTCTCTTTTCTGAAAAGGTCATGAAATGAGCTTTGAAACAATTTATATTTGGATTGAATTAACAAATTAGACAAATCCCTTGCACTTCAGCGTCTAACATGAAATGTAGTGCCGTCGTTATCCGACAAGTCTTTCGCTGATTATAATTATTCGAATTTTATTCTACGAAACTTATTGTACCCATGAGCATATTTATGGAAGATCTGGTTGAAGGACTATTAAAACTCTTGAAAGCCTAATATCAACATTCAAAGCACTTTAGAGATATGATATCCTCTTGCGCTGCCTTCTTATAAACAGCATGTTCATTCGGTCCCTAAACTAAAGCAACGTCTTTGCAACTTCGTTTTAAATCATAGATGTTCACAATGACCGATAGTGTGCATTAAAGTCAATGAATGACTTCGTTCAGCGCATTAGCAAAGGTTTTAAAAACTATCTAAGGAAAATAACTTCATCTTTACCAGAGTTATACCTGTAGGGGGACTGTAGAAGTAGCGAATAGCAGCTCGGACACTTCGTTAAATAATGACTCTCCATCTCATTACCTAACTCAAGATAATGAGAGTCTATGATACTCTGAGGAAGTGTCCTTTAAGTATCCATTAATTGTGGGGAGCGCGCAACTCTTTAAGCCGAGAATTTTATATCTTTCTCTTAAAAAAAAATTTGCGCAAGGTCTACTTTCATATTTTAAAGCTTCAATATCGACGCTATGTCCGAAAGCAAATTTGAGTCAACGCTTTCTTTTTTTGAACACGAGTTCCTGGCGGAATTAAAGTTCGATTATGTGGTTTTTTTTTTACATTAACATTTTGCCGCGTGAGTATCGGACTTTATAATTTAATCTTAAAAAAAAGCTCGAGTCTTCACTGGCAAATCTTTGAAAAGTAGAAGAGCCAGACAGTTTGAATATCTCTGTATTAAGCAGAAGCGATTGGTTATAACTCTTTATTGCCGCGCTTAGTGAAGCGAATAATTTGAGATACGGGTTTGCCATTGTGTCATGTGCCGTTCCGTGAAAATGGTAAGTGACACGCTGTTGTCATACGTAGGTGAAATGATTGGCTTTATTAATAAGGGTAACATATAGGAAAGGAAAATTATTTATAAGCTAAGCTGCAGCTAATTCTTTGGCGGTGAGTAAGAGAATAAAACTTATCTACTGTGTAAGTGAGGCGACTTACTCGCTCCACACACAATTCTTTATTTTCGGTCGTGACCGAATCTCTTATATTGTACAGTATGGAGTGGGCGCGGTTGATTTTTTCTACTTTTAGAATAAAAATGGAAACCAATTTTTTATTTCTTTTGAAAAGCCGATGTATCTTTACTTTACGTAATACTGCAGGTGTGTCTTTCGACCGATCTGGCCATTTTTCAATTCATTTTTGCGGCCAGGATAATGAGTACTTTACACAGACGGACAACGGAGAAATCGACATGCTTAAATCGATTCAGAATTTGATGTTCATATTAAGAAAGTGTACACTTTGTGAAGTCTCTGCTGCCTTAAGCCAATGCTGCCTTATGGCCAATACAAACGTTTTGACAAAAAACCAAACTTGGAAAAGAACTAAAATTCTTATGTGTGTGTGAGTAAACGTATGTATATAAATAATGTTAAACAATTTTTCACGAGGGCCAAAGAGACTCAATAAAAACATTTCTTGTTCTACAGAGAGGCGCGAAAACATGACCCAATGACAGACAAACTCACGATTTACTTAAACACAAGGCAATGAGAAGATGAAATGAGAACAAGCGTATTTGAGACTGTGTACGTTTTCTAGTTGACTTTAGACATTCCAAGCAAAAATATATTTAAAGCATCAGGTTTATCATTTAATGTAAAATGTCAGTTAAAATGTTAGCACCATTTTCACTCCGATCTTGTACGTAGTAAAGATTTAAGCCAATAGTAAAGCTCATAGTTTTGATGGTTCAGGTGCTTTGTGGGCTGATCAGACCCAATCTGAATCTCCGCCGCAAATTTTTAGGTCATAAAACGAATAAATAAAGTTAGTATGCCTTATTCTTTGTTGGCACTTTAATGCAAAACGGAAAAATGAAAAAAAAGAAAAACAAAAAAAAACAAGTTAAGCTAAAAACAACACATATTTTCCTAACAACTAACATAGTTCTAAACATTTCGTTTTGCATTTATTTGTTCAAAATTCCACGCAATCAGATATCGTAGAGGAGGATGGGCAAACTATCGAAATGAAAAATTCGCTAACAAAATGAATGTTACAGACTGAAATGTTATAATGGAAAAATAATTATTCGCAAGAAAAGAAAAAAAAATGAAAATAAAAACAAAAACAAAAATAAACAACCGCTAGTCACATAAATAGTAAGCCACATACACTTGGGCTTCTACTTCACCTTTTTAACTAAGTACGCAAAAAAATCAAGTATGAATTTGTGTATATAGGGAATCTTCGAAAATCTATGAACGAAGAACGCGTTTAGCGTTTTTAAGTTGCACTTGGCTTTGTGAAGACAAAAGAACCAAAAACAAATTAATATTATTTTCTTTGATCAATTAAACGATTATCAAATGAATAGAGTACGAATTTTTCGTTAGTTCTTCTCATTTTGACTCAAACTGGCAAACGAATTTTATATGATTGCGTTTTTATACTGCTTTGCAGAAAAATGCAGACTTACTCTGATGTAATTAAAACCAAAGCTCGAACCAACTACGGATTTAAAAAGCTAAACGAATAACAAAAAGCACCAGTTGAGTCATTAATACACAAGTTACATACATAACAAGTACACAAGTACACAACAACATACATAAACAAGTTAATAATAATTTAATTTAACATAGAAACAACAAATAACAACACAAATGTTTACTAATTGCCAGCATATTTTGTTATCCCCTCCAATGATGAATGGGGGTTACGCTAGTTCGGTCATTTCGTTTCCAATACCCCAGAGGAATGTGTAGTGAAGGGAGGAATCCAGCACACGAGTATACAAATATTCCTCATGAAATTCATGAGATTCCGAGCTGGCAGAGTAAAGTTCTGGCGATCAATCTCAAACGCTAAAGAAAAAGCGTTAAGACTTGCTATTTGGACTTAGTTTCACGGATTACGGCAATCCTTCAATTTGCGAGCATAACTCGGCGAAATACATAAATCTCTATATGTCGATCTCAAATATTCATTAGAGCCGTATAAAATACTTAGGTCAAAAAGATTACGACAATGTTTGGATAACACCATCTATAAGCAGAAAATGTTTGAAACACTAAGCTTAGAAAATTCAGCTCAGAGCAATTACTTCGTTACTATAACTGCGGACTAAATGGTACATTAACGATGACTATTATTCCCATTTTTGTTGAACGATAAAGAGAACGAGCGATTTTTAATTAAAAAGATCGATTAACGTGGTGTTAGCATGACCTTTAAACACGCCATAGCATTGCGACTAATAAAATTCCTCAGCTATCTTCTAAATTTACATATTCCGAATCTGCAAATCAACTCACTTTTGTTTACCTACTTTGAACATGAATTACTAAGCGCCGTAGAATGTTTTTTGCTACAGAAAGGCCTAGTTTTCATACGAACATTCATGTGGGAAGGTGTTTAATAAATTGCGTCATGCCATTTGAGCTTTTCGCTTACAATTAGCACGTCAAATACTTAATTTCACCACTTGTTGCCATCAAATCATAAAACTCGATCTTTTGCAAGGCCTTTTCACAATAGGTTTTTATATGGACAGCAGCTCGAACAATAGTTCAATTCAATTCTCGAAACACTGGAAATGCATGGATAGACGAGGATGGATATGCAAGACTTCTCGACAATAGGTTTTTGCACGGACAGTAGTCTTAAAAATGGTTCCAAGGAGTCCGATTTTGTCTTTATCGTGTCATATTTCAATGAAGTATCTCGAAACACATGGATAGACAGATGGTCGGACTGAGCATGGCTGTTCAAAAAGAGACTTTCAATAAGTTAATGTAGTAAAAGGTGAATTTGTGTCAATCCTTCTCGGCCTTAAGAACATCTTGCGATAAACGTTGTAAGATGTAATAAAATTTTTCCCTTATCATCATTGGAAAGCGAAACTGAGTACAGACATGACAGTTTTATCGATCGTAATGACATTTCCTCTCTTTTTCTTTTTTTCTCCTTTTTTCTCCTAGACCGGAGAGAAGTCTTAGAGTGCTTCTGTACTTTCTAATGTGTTTTCTTAGAAATTTTTTCAAATTTTTCAACGGATGTTCTTACAAACGCTCTTCTTCGATACTTCCGTAGGTGTATTCTTAAATAGTACAGTACATCTTCCGGAGTGTCAGAATGGGAACAAATTTTAGAAATAAAACTAGAAAGTGTATTACCAGTATACGTCATTCAGGAACATCATGGCCTAACGATCAAAAACTAATTTATTATTTGTTCCTCAGCATTATTTTCCCTTGAATGCAGCCTATAAATCTACAAACACACGCACACAACGTAAGCTCACCTACTAAATATAGAACAAAACTCTAATTTACTTGAGAGTGTAAGCGTATGGAGTACGCAACCTGGCAGCTACCTTATGCATTCAATTTACGCGAGGTTGGGCATGGACATGGGCATATTTTTATGTACATATTTATAGTATAAAATGAAATTATAGTGCATCAAAGCGCAATTTCTTCATTTTCTTTTTCCGTCTTTACAATTAGTATTAAGTCTTGGCCTTGTTCTCTTTTATTCTTTAGCGATTATTATTTAATTTTCCACTTGCTGCAATTGGCAACAGGGCCAAAGATAAATAATAAATGTTTACACGCTTTTGTAAACAATTTACTCGGAAAATGATTACATGTGTACAAGCATAAGTTAGCGCGCAACCTATACATATATGTATATAATGATATATGTGGATATAATGATTCCTCCAACCCATTTAAAAAAAAAAAAAAAAAAAAGAAACATTAAAAAGGCAAAAAGAGAAAAAACCTTATTAGACATTTTAAAATACAAACATCAAAATATGTTATGTCGATCGCTTGTCTGTTGTTACAATATCATTCTGAAATTGTATTTGTTTGTACTTATTGCTGATGTAAGAATACAAGAATTCTCGATGTACATGGATGTGTTTTTAAATGTTGTTTTCAGTTGTTTTTAGTTGCTAGTGTCTGCCGCTCTCTGTTATCTGTCGTTGTTTTGAATATTCTTTCAACAGCTGCTTTGATATTATAATCTCAAGTGAGTGAAATAAACAAAAAAACGAATAACATACATAAACTGAGAAAGCTATGTTCGGGTACACCCATCACCTAAGCTCAACGAACAATATTTTGGGGATACATTCAATTTCTTGCATGTCGCATACCGCAGGATACGAGTATCATAACTTTTTCAATCTATTGGTAGCTATTTACACTTATCTTTAATAGCCGCTAAGAACGGATCTAAAACAAACGAAAATATTCAACAAATATTTGATTTCTCTAGTTTCGTTAGAATGCAGCGTCAAGTTCCACTTTTGCAAGCTGAAAACTAAGTGAGTAAGTAAAATAGCGAGCAATGTGTACCGCGGTCCGAAAATATCTCTTGCACTCAATTATGTCTCTAAGCCTCGAGCTTTAGGATCCTTACAAATTTTGCCACCTTCTTAGGTTCGGAGCCCTATTCGGTATTCGGCGTTATAAAGACTTGATATTTTATTCTGCAGATGCACGTGCATTTGCACAGGATATGATGATACGTTTCCTTCGTTCCTTTGCGGAATCTGCATGAATCGGTATCGTGAGATACCGATATTTTTCGGGTAAAAGCCAGTTACGAAGCGTACGCCGTTTCTTAGTATTTCCAGTAGCTTGTGTGCTGTGCCGGAGGGATTGATGGATTTTTTATGTTGCCGTTGTCCCAGATTTTGCTTCCAACGGCTTGTCGATTTTTATTGTCCCCATTGGATTCCAGCTTTTTGTTTTGGCTCCTTTTGGCTCCGCAGAAAGACGCCGAGTCTGTCATAGCCTTTCGGGCTCCTCTGCTGACTAGAAAGACCGCTCTTTTCGTTGCCTTCGATATCTGTATGTCCGGGTACCGAAGAGAAGTGCATCCCCTTGTGCTTCCCTACCTCATTCATGATTTATAGTCACTCTGGTAAAAAGCAATCTTTTACGTGAGCTGTGGGTCTTATTGTCAAGAATTTGAAATCCCAAAGCATTCATTTGTTAACATTCTTCATATGCCTCTGAACAATTTGTAAAACAATTTTTTCCCTCCAAAGCCCTTCGTAAACAAGCTTGATAACTCGAACTGTTACAGGGCTCAACAAATTGAATCCAAAATTATGTAATTGTCTCCTACTGCTTTTCGTCCAGTCCAATAAAAGGTGCAGCATATTTCAAAATTTTCAATTCTTGACATAATAGAGCGACGAAGCGAATCTTTTATTGAATTTGAAACCACTTTGCAATGAAATTCCTTTCTCTTTGTTCATGAGTGGAATTTGTAGCGTTCATAAGTATAGTTTTCTTAAAGAGATTTTAAAAAAAGTTCGTGACTGGCAATTAAAGTGGGAAATACCTTAAGCTAAGAAAATGTCTTAATTGAAGCGAGTTTTCTGCATTTATGCTCATATAGCTGCAACAGAGTATTAGAATAGATGCACATACTGTTATTAAATTAAACATACATGCAACGTTCGCGCTTACATTTGGATATGATTTTGCAGAAAGAAAATTACTTCGTTCATACCCTACGAATTGTTCTTGTTCTTATCTCTATAACACTCTATGCTAAAAAAAAAAAAAAATAACTAAATATCCGGTACACGTATTGCAAAATGTGGTGAAATCAAATTAAATAATTTAAGCAACACGCGAAACTCTATATCGAAGCAAATGAACTTCATCGGATGATAGACAGAGAAGACAGAGAGCTATGAAGAAAGTAAACCTGAGAACCCTTTTGCATTTATACGTTTCTAAATGCATAACGATTCCGCTTAACTTGATAACTACACTGTATTCACGTTGTTGAAGGTTCCATTTATCTATCCGCTCTAAGAGGATCACTTTGAAAGTAATGCGTTGCAATTAGAGCAAGATTCTGAAGCACATTGGCTACGGCCTTCACCTATTCAAGTAACGACAAGCGCTAGAATGCTTGTGCCAATGAGGGTTCGCCGTCAATTAATACAGGCACCCACCCATTAGCACCAGTCCATTAGAATATATTTTTATCATGAGTACAAAAAAATTCAGAAGGTGCAGAGTAAGTAACCTAACTTGTGCTTAGTTAAGACGGTATGCAGATACTTACTTGCTTTCAAAGCGAATCCGTCCTACTTCACCGATATCTCGCGAAAATATTTTAAAACGAGCTACTAAGCAACAATTTGCGATCACTTTTAAAAACTAAAAACGTTGGGGAATCTTTTCTCCCAACACTGTAGCTATATACTTTGATGCATTCTTGCCCGGCAAAATGTTCCCTCTTTATAAAGTCGAAAATATTTTTATGATTAACTCCATAGGAAGTGGACGAAACTAGTTTATTATTACATTTGTAACATTCAGAGATAAGGATGAGAAACTCTACACAAAAATTGGAATTAAGTTAATCATCTATCTTCTGTTGGACTTCTCGAAACTCCACTTGAATCTTTCGGTCCATACACCAAATGTATGAGAGAAAACTGAGATAAAAGAAGGAAGGATACATAGCCTGTAACTAGAAACGATCCCCGGAGAACCAGTTAAGCTTCGGTCCCAATATTAACTAAAACTATAAATATCTCTGCTGTCGAGATGGTTTTTAACCGACATAGCAACAGAACCACAATTAACAAAACACATAATATATTTATATATTTATTTAAAATGGTGAGTATCCAAGATTCACCCTAAAGCGCATATGGCTATTTGACTGGTAGCATATTTTTTTTTTTTATTGGAAAGTGCACAAGTAATTTTAGCTTTGACGCTACGTACATGCTTTTGTTTTTATAAGAAAATTTTTGTAAAAAAAGGAAAAAAAGAAGAGAAAACAACAACAACAACAGCAACAACATCACCGACATGATGTTAACAATTATGCAAATTGCAATTGGTAGCATTTAATGCTTGTGTCGAATGCATGTTCTTGTGTAACAGGCAAGCAACCAGTCTGGCCCAAAAATAAAGTGCATTCGCTAAGTTGTTGTTGTTTTTTCTTCTTGTTTTTGCCTGCTGTTTTATTGCGCATAATCACGTCAAGTTTACAAGCCATTTTCATCTCATCGTCATAATATTCAGCAGCACACTACCCATACATGTGTATGTTTGCTTGTATGTACGTATGTATGTCTGTATGTCTGTATGTCTGTATGTATGTATGCGTTTGTGCAAGCATACTGTATATGTGCATGCGTATCTGTGCATCACGCTTTTAAACTTAATATTTGATGGACGACAAATAAGGACCAGAATATTGGTCACAATGGCAGTGAAGACAGCGTTGGTAAGCTGGCATTAATGGTGTGATCAACACAATAATCACGCCAACAATGTTAGCCTATGGAGTAACCATTGATAAGATGGTTGTAGTAAATAACGATTGTGCACCACCGGCCATCTTTTTTTTCTTATTTCTTTTTTGGAGTAACACAATGGAGTTTGTGTTTTTAATTGTAAAATATTTAACATTGAAATAATTTATGTGCGACATGCACATGACCATCGCGCAAAAAAAAAAGCTCAGCTATTTTCGAAACTATTTGAATTCTTGGTAAGCAGTTTATGTTATCTAAGTACAAGGACTGCCTGCGCAACTTTATCAAGTTAACATAACATATCGTTTCGTAAAGTTGATTTCGTTTTTTTTGTCCTCCCGACTTTATTTATTGCGTTTTTAATTAATATAGACAATGTAATTGCCAGTTATAAACGCTTTTATTAAGTAGAGCAACTGAAAACAATTTCCACTCTAACGGTTTTGTAAACATTGTTTTCCTTAATTCTGCCTAACTCAGTAGCAGTTACGCTTGTGTTTCGGTTTACTTTGCAATTGAATACAATTTCCAACTAAGGATTTTGTGGAAACTTTTCTTAGGTGGGTTCCACCTCACAATATTTCTGCTTAGACATGCAGTTGATTACCGTTTTGTAGAAACTTTTCTCATTGGAAATAACTGAATACAATCTACAAGTAATGACTCGACTGAATTCTATGTACTTGAACTGTCTATAACTCAGTAGTATTTCGGCTTATGCTTAGGGGGTTTAAAAATATCTTTCCGAAAATCTTTACTGCTTATCTGCCTATCGATGAGGAAAAAAAGAAGAAATTCGAAAGAAAACTGTAGTGAAGTATTGCAGTCGTTTTGAGTGCACAGCTTTAGAAAAACAAAACGCATTCGGCGGAGGGAAAAGACATTGAAACACAAGCCTATCAAGCCGCTAAAAGCGCTTCGGTCGGTTGTGCAGTAGAGGCATCGGTAAAATTGTCACAAATATCTTTTATTCATATCTAGCGACCATCAAGTCATTTTTTCTCATTCAGTGGAGCTTTACATCGTAGTTAGTTGCTTTAATCAATGCTTCAAGAGAATAACCCAACAACGTGGTAATGATTGTCCTGCTTTTAGGAAAATTTTGTTTTATTCTTGATGAGAAATTGTAAAATAGGTAAACCAAAAAAGAAAAAAATTGTTTAACGCGATCTATCACAACTGACCCCATTTCTAATGAGGACCCCTTAACTAAAATGAAAATCATAAAATTCCAAGGTAGCGAGCAAAGATCATACAATATCTGTCCGTTCTTTCTTTTACTTTGTTTGCTCTTTGGTGTGCTTGCTAGTTACCCGTAATGAGTAGCCGAGTAGGTAAGAATTGCAGCTACTAAGTCAGTGTTCGCGGGTTCAAAAGTCAGTGCGAGAGAGCTTACTTTGGTCGTAGCTATAGTAAATGCTGATACGGTAAAGGAAGAGCACTTAGCGACAAGACACATGTTCATTAAGCTGCGGCCATCACTTCCCTGTCTTTCTTTTTCTTTCTGACCGTCACCGCATTACATTACGGATAGGGGACATCGCCTGAGCGATTGGCTATATCAAAAAGAAAAAAAATAAATAAATATATTTGTATACACTTCTCAGCAGAAGGGACTGTGCAATTTTTTCTCTGCATGGTTGTTATGAATGCCTTCTCTTAGCGCCTTCCATACTAATTCCGTTTTCGCACTAATGCCAGACTAAGGTCGAAATTAAACTGAACATACAGAGATCGATACAGAGATCTCAAGTCAAAGTGAAGCCCGCGATGAGAATCACTCAGAAGAAAAGTATGTCCAGGAGTTATTTTAAAATTGTAAACTTTACTTATTGTAATAAATTTTTAAAGCGTTACATAATTATGTGTTATTTTTCTGATGTATGTTACATTCACAGTTATCTTAATAAAATCAGATCTTTCTTTATAAGCAGAAAAAAGAAAAAAAATCATTGTTAATGCTTCGTAATTAGTAAAGCCTTCAAGAGGGGCACAAGTTAATTGGAATTCAATCATGCGTGCACTTCATTTCTTTTCTTCGCATTTCTTTTTTTTTTTTACTTTCCTGCTGAATCAATTTCACAAAAGTGGCAAAAGTGTCGATACTGTTACCATCTTCTTAAAAGTGTTTAACAAACAAGAGAAAAAAGAAATCCAGAAAGTAAGGACTTTAGTAAAAAACATGTTTTTCTTGCTTTTGAGATAATCATGGGAGTCTACTTTTCAAGAGTACTTTGTAAGAAATAATGAATTTTGTACAGACTTATGTGTATGAGTGGTGCTTGCATTACGTAAAATTTCGTTGGAATTAATGTTTATGGGAATTTAAACTTTCTTTAAATTGGCGAAAGATGTTTCACACGAATTATTTCTTCTTTCGTAGACAGAAACCGTAGCGGTGAGCATGCAAACACAAACGCATGCATTGTATATAAACAAAGATTCGAGACAAATAAGTGTGAGGCGAGTTAGTATTAAAAAGTAAAAAAAAAAAAAGTAAAAAAAAAAAGTGACATACATTTCAATATTCAAATGAATTTTTATGAATTTTTTCGTTTTAAAATTTTTTTAACAATTATTTCGCATAGAGTACTGCGTCACCCCCCACCATCAGAAATCTCTAAAAATAGATGAACAAAAACTAAACTAAAAGAAACAACTTTACCACCTTTATGTCAAATGTGATGTTGATTAATGTTCTATTCGCATTTTTAACTATAACACAATCGACCATCAAAAGTTATTCAGTCGGCCAACTAACCAAACCAACCAACCAACCAACTGCCAGCCAACCAACCCACCACACTTCAGACATCTTAACAAAAACCTACGGGGAAGGAAAACAGAAAAGAGAAGAAAAAAAAAAAAAGAAGAAAACCATGAACGTGTGGCGTGGGTTAGAAAATAGAAAAATAAGAAAAATTATTCAACACGAACACATAATCACAAATTTTTTTTTTTTTGCGTACATGTGGAAGGCTTTTCTATTATGTTTACTTATAATTCAAATTTACAAACGAGATCTCTCTTATAGGGAACAACTTATGACACATACATGCACGTACGAACGTAGTTATAAAAAATTAAATAACTTAATTTGCCATTAACAACAACACAACAATTAAAGATTAATTACCAGCTTTGAAGAAAGGAAGTGTTTTGATTAGACGTTGCTGTGTTTACTATTATAAAGTAATAATTAATGTCAACTTAACGTACGATAGCAAGATTCACCTTAAGACGAATCTTAACACTCGCTATTCAAGCTCGAAAAAAGATTCATTTATGTTGATATACCGAAGCAGCAGATCGCCCTTTTGAACTAGTCATTGTACTCTAGAGTGTAATTACCTAGATCGCAAAAACTATGTAAAGCCAACATTTTTCTGACATTTTTTTTCTAAAGCACATAGTTAGGCTTCAAAGGTCCGACGATATGTAAAACTAAATCGTGATCACCGTGGAATTCTGCATTTAGTTGTTCCTCTGCACATTTCTTACTGAACCACTTAAGGCCATAATAACTAATTTGGAAAACTCAAACTTTCGCAAACGTCCTAAGTGGGAGTTTCGATCACACGACAGATCGTACTTTTCAACTATTCATTGTTCTAATTAGTGTGGTTATCCAGATCGTAAGTAGCACGTCAGGACAAAGTCTTTCTGGCACTTCGTTTCTAACAAACATAATTAGGCTTCGAAGGCTCCGTGGTATGGAGAACTAAATCGCGATCATCGTAGAATTTTGAATTGATTTAGTTACGCCCATTTACTTGATCCTCTATACGTTTCTTATTGGAACATTAAAAAATTCAAAACTTTTTAAATGTTCTTTATAAACCGATTATTAACGATGTACGTTAAGCGACTCGCACAATAGCTAAGCAATAAACACTTATCTGCTAAGAAGCGAAAATTTTAATACATTTTCATCAATATTTTGTACTCAACAGAAGCTACGTTAAGATTGCGTTATAAAATTATGTAAAGAGATAACGAAGGAGAAGCCAATCATGTGTTTGATATAAGTGAATAGAAAAACCAGATTGCATTTATTTAGTGTGATAGCGGAAAGAAAACCTATCCTATGCTACGCTATGCCTTCCAGTCTGAGATTGCTATGGAAGAATTTAAAAGACTTTCCTCTCCTAACGTAGATAACAGCTCTGCGTTAACGCAGATACCTAATAATCTGACGAAAGGGGTATAAGATAATTTGTTCTTAAAGTAATTTAATATTTATGTATAATTAAAAGCAAAATTCAATAGAAAAGCGTTTAATTAAAAATCACTTATACTTGAAGTCAGGAAGAAAACGTAACTAGAAAATAATTTTGTGTTTTTTTTCTTTAAATTAATAACAAAAAAAAAATAAATAAATAAAATAAACTAAAAGTATTTTTATGATTACCTGGCAATCATATGCCGGTGCATATTTTTCCCATTTGCCATTTGGGCATGAAATCCTGACGTTTGAAATTAATGGCTTGCAAACGAGTTTAAATATCAGCCCCAAACCACCAACCAACCAGTAACTTAAAGCTTGATTTGAACCTGCTAGCAACCGATACTGCCAAAATATTGCGTTTCGTTTCTTTCTTCTTCCTCTTTCTCCTTTACAGAATCAACAACGAAGGTGCAAGTTGTAATATTGGAGAAAAGGAAAAACGTAGCATATAAACTCTCTCTTTGCGTCTCTTTACGACACGCGTTCTATGTAGATCTTCCCAAAGGCTCGCTTAGGCTGACTTAGGCTGGCTTTTTCAAGTGTTTTTCGGTTAACAACACAACCACCAACCAACCAACCTACCAGCCAGCCAGCAAACCAGCAAGCAAGCAAGCAAGCCAGTCAGTCGCCCAGCTAAGCATTCGTTACTCAATTACATTTTCATTAACTTGGTACACGATTTTTCGAATAGCCAGCCACCTTTAATCATAATGATTATGATTTTAAGTTGTCTTGCCCTTCAGTCTCTTACCGTTGCGCTTTTTTTTAATCTTTAATACATTTATTGTTGTTTCATTGTTTAGCTGTTGTTTGTTCCAAAACCCTTCCTTTTTTTTTTTTGCTTTCTTGATAAGCTAAAGTGCTGGTGTTTGGCCGATGTTCAGTGGCTGACAATGTATTATATTTTCTATATACAATATATATATAGAAATCAAAAAAAAAAATAATAATAATAATAATAATAAATAAAAGTAAAAAAGTAACAACTAAACAAAATAAGGCTAAAAAAATTGTTCAATGTTGATAGAAATTTCTTTACAAATAATTTCGGTTTTTTTTTTTAAATTTCCGTCTCTCTCTGTTTTGAACAAAACAGGGGGAAAAAAAGAATAATAAATAATAACCATCGGTGGCTGTTTAATTTAAGTATCAACCATTTTTCTCTTCAATGTGGCATTCAAGCCCAAAGTCAAGTTTGCGTTGCGCTTGTCTTGTAATCAAGTAGAAGATGTCCGCGAAAGGTTGGTGAAGAGAGCGTTGGCCGGAAAGTGTTATTTGATCAATTTTCAATAAATTACACCGCAATCAAGTGCAGAAAATATTCTGATGGAAAATTTATTAAAAGTAGATGAAAACACTCGGACATAACTAACACATAAATATTACCAAGAATGCATATGAAAACCCTGCCTGTGAACGATGATGTATATGAAATTTTTTTGCATTAAAACTCCCAAATTGCTTATAAAATACATGAATTAGTTCGTGTATAAGAGATTGATTTTCTCTTGTAATAATTTTCTGTCGTTATAGACATAAATTATTATAAATTTTATTTGAAAATCGAATTATTTCGTCTCTTCTTGTTGTCTTTGCCTCTCGTACCTATGTGAACATCTTAAGGAGTTGATGAAGTTTCCGCCAACTTACAAATTGACTCTAGACGGTAGTAAACAAGCTGCAGTACATCATATATTTCATTAAACGCAATTACTATGAAATAACTGTTAGGTCAGGTGCAAGCAACTAATTTTATTACGAAGCAGTTTTTGACATAATGTTTTGTGATTCACGACTGGCACTTAATAAGCCCTCGGTTGGACTTATTAGCGAAGAATTCGTAATCCCATCAGGATCTCATATATTCATATAGGGTTTTCGTTTGCAGAGTTAAAGTGTTTTCCTTCTCTAAAAGCGCACACATGACTTATGCCAACGATGTTCGAAAGTAATGAAATAACAATCACGCCGCTTCCACAACCAATGTGGCAGCACTAACGTCTTTGCCGTTGCTCTCTAATTCCCAGATATACATAACTCTTGAGCTGATGTTGGATCCAACCTCTTCGCTTATGCTATGTTAGCTCCACAGACGAAGTACACCTTTCTGGCAAGCATGTAAATCAAAGTGTGCATCCGCCCGCATTTCCTCCGTCTGTAATGAAAAGCTGAAACGAGGTAGTGCGTAGGCCACTAATTTAGATCCTGCAAATTAATTTTCAAATAAATTTTGACATTCTGTTTAGTCCGTTAAGAATCTGGAGGAAGACTCCTTTAATACTACACCGAAATCGACTGAGTTTATCCAGATTTCGGATCTATTCAGAAGCAAGAAAGTCCGTCCCATTTCCCATCATCGCTGTAAGCCTTCCTGAACACAAACAGCTAGGAGTAACGTATGAACACGTAGTCAAGTGCAAGCCAGTAAAAAAAAAAACATTCAAGGCAGGTTAGGACTTTTTAGTTGTTGTAGGCGAAAGCTTAGGTGTATTCTAATAATAAAGGGAAAGGTAGCATTAAGAGGTGTATCTGCGCAAGGTCAGGATAGAGGATTCTGTGAAGCTTCTTTGTCTATTTACTCAAGCGACTCTATCCGTCAATTCGAAGTCTGCTACCAGAACTATTGCGCTCTTAAAATTTTAATGGAAAGCTGACACAAGTTGGCGGCTGTAAGTGAAATTAACTAAGGCCGAAGAATTCAAATCCAACTTCTATTGGCGATATCCACATTTGGAAACTGACACCAACATCAATCAGAGCCAACTAAAAATGCAGTGTGTGCGGGCGCATTCAGTTAACAAAATCAAATCTCAAATTTTCCTCAATTAGCTCGAGGGAGTACTAAGCGGTCACTTTCTTATTTACTTCAATAAGAGGAGTATTTTTGCTTTTCTTTTCTTTGCGTTCTTTGCCTTGCGGGAAGGAGTCGTACAATTTCCATAAAGAAGTTCTTTGAAAAAGTGTGTGAAGTTAAGTAGAAAGCCTCTCAAAATCATACTTAATTAAAAACTTATTATTATTTTTTTTTTTTCTTCCTTAATATGCACATAAGCAAGCATTTTGATGGCGCCACTGCTGAATGGTTGTTTTAATGATGATGGGCGACCGAATGCAAGCTGATAATTTAAATGCATACATCTAAAGCCTTATGCATATGCCTATCGATATACAAACAATTCCTTTCTTCAATTTATTTTGGAATTTTTCTTTTTTTTGTTCTTAATAAACACTATAAAGAATGCTTGCGTTTATCAATTGTTTATTTGTTTGTATATCAGCCGCAGTGATTTTCATGAGCTGATTGTGCAAATAATTTATAATTAACTGTCCATCTGCTGCTGTAGCCTGTAATTGGAAAACAATGCGTGCTGTGCGTTTATGGCAAGTTATTGGCAAAAAAAAAGCAGAGAAAATATCTAAAATAGCCAATGAAAAGACTTTTGCATTAAATTTACTTTTGCGAAAGTAATTGCATTTTGAAATTGTGAAAAAATGCCGGCCATAAATTCATCTAAGTGTCATGCCAACCACCGTACGGGAATTTATCAAAGTTTAGCTTAAGTTGTTGCCAGCATACCCAAAGGCACATTTGCTGTGGCCTTAAAGCTTTTTTCCAACGTTAAGAAGTCCGACGACGACGACGACGACGGCGACCATTTCTTAGCTTAGAAGGACAGGACAACAAAACCTTTTCGTAAGCATTTATGTAAAAGAATATTATGCGCTGCTCAGACTGATACGCATGGAGAGAATTATTAATCTCTTCTGCTTCTATAACATTTAACTACAGTTGGTCGTAAACGGTTAAAGTAACGGTTGGTCAGTATGCTTCATACGTGATACGCCAGTGTATTTTTAACTCCTATATGCTATATATATAAAGCTATGGAGAAATCAAAATTTTTTATAAAAATAAAAAAAATATTAAGTAACCTAAAGAGATTACAAAAAAGAAGAAGAAGAAGAAGAAGAAGGAGAAGTTTAATGAAACCATCGCAAATCGCATACAATAAAAAGTAAAATTGTAAATAATTAATACGAAGAGCATTATACACGCCAACCCACTCCTATCATCCCCGACACAATATACCGAGAGTTTTTATCTTCTTTCTCTTTTCAACTTACACAATTTTCCCAAAAAAAAAGCATCTTTTCAGTTACTCTGGCCGCCGAGTGTCTTACACGCTCAAGAATCAACCTTTCCTTCACTGCCCCCTTATACACCTTAAAATCAATCTCTTTATTATTATTTTTCTTTAATCTTAAATTCACGTCTAGGGACACACTACATCATATAAAGCTTATATGTGTTTAGGCTTTTCATACGAGAAGAAAACCTTGTATTGCAGTAATCGTTATACACATACTAAACGAATCTATAGAAACTTTCGTTTTGCTTTGCCTGCATGTTCTGCGTATTGCATTATTTATATGAACACGAAGTGGCTCTATTTTCACTTATTGGGTGTTAAACACCATCGAAATTAACGCTTAAGTTTGTGAAGAGTAATGCACGTACATTCGTAGTTATGTAGATTATATGCGTGAGTTAATATATTTGTTAAAAATTCTTATGGTAAATATTTTCAATTTAGTTAATAGTATGGCTGCTGATGAGGAATAAAGATGTTTATCGATTGTTTCTTCTTTTTTTTACGGCACGTACACTACACCATAAAAAATTATAGACATGTAACTTGTTTGGTCCCCGCGATTAGTTCGTATATACATGTACGTACGTATATACGAACACGGATTTTGCTCTTCTGAATGCTCAATATTTTCTAGTTTATTAAAATCATCACTGCAAGCATAAGATTCAACCTCCCTTTGTCTTATGGAAGCATTTAAAATACCTTCAAGCGTTTTAGATCAACAAGTGAATGGACTGCAAGTTAAATTGCTAAGTTGGGAGAGCTTAAGATGAAATCTTGCACGAACAACGGTTGCCTCGTCTCGATGGAAATGCATTCGTTTTTTCTTTGGTTAATCAAATATTTTTTACTGAATTTTTGCATACCATTGATCAAAGAAGTTTAGTTAACATCCTTCTGTTATTGTTAAACTATTTTAAAAATCATGATTTAACAAAATTTCATTTGCGTTGCTTGTGTAGAATTTATGCCGTCAAGTTCTTTGAGGATTTTGATACCTGAACAAGCGAGGTCAGCTTAATCTGATATTTGTGGCTGCTTTTCAGACTCCTACAAATAGCAGACTTCCTACACCACTTCGCCTAACACGGTTACTCATTCAGTTACTTAATTTTACTGAAAAATTTAAGATTAGTTAAAGCACTCACAGTAGACGATATGCAAACGTGAGCCTGTTCTTAATTTAGAATTATGAAATTACTTGTCAAAGGTGTTATTATTGTCCAGTTACTTGCGTCGTAACAAATCACAAGTTATTGTTTTTCGCCATAGAAGAGTTTGCATTCATGAGAGCCTCCTATATGTGGTGCGGTGTAAAAACCAGGTCTATTTGATTCAAATTCCTAATAGTTAATTTGATCATAATTATCTTTAACATATAAAAGCTTATTGACAAAAAATAGACCGACGTGGTCCAAGCCCGGTTAGATTGATTGTGTAATTTAATTTCCGTTTTTAACGCATTTTCATCAAGAAGTATCGAAAATTAGGTCTTTTAACTATGTAAAGATTTACTTTCAGTAACATTTAATATCCGATCCAAAGTTTTTACACCAATTTATTATTCCGTAATACTAATAGCAAGCGATTTTTGTCGTGAAATTCTGAAAATTACACTATTTTTTATAAAATGACGCACCAAAATAAGGCGTTATATGGGTAGCGGTCGAAAAAGTGATGCCATCCGAATCATTTTTAATAGCGTTCGTCCTTGAGCTAGAACACGTCAATGTGTCAAATTTCATCAGAATATCTCGAAAATTGCGATTTATAGGCTAAATACAAGGGTAAAGGCTGACAGACAGACAGACGGAAATATGGGCAGACAAGCTCAGATCGATTCAGAAAATAATTTCGAATCGATCGCTACATTTAAAGCTGCTACTCAAGTTCTTCTGAACATTACATACATTAACATATCCTATATCGCAAGTGGTGTAGAGTACAAAAAACTGTAAATGTTGGTGAGAAAAGCCATTAATTCCACACATTTGAAATGCTTCAGCTGAATTAAGAAACCGAAACCCATTGCATTACATAATCAGTCACATGTGGACCTAAGTCCACCTGAGCGAAACTGTTTAACATAGTGGTCTGTAATTACACAACAATTCGCCGAAAGGACAAAAGTTCGCAGCTGTTCCCAACTCACCTAAGAATCGGCGAACCTGCAACGAAAGCATGGATCCAATACAAATGTGTTTCGACGGATGTCACTAATATCCAATACTGAATTTTCTTACGCAAATACGGATTATTTGATCAGCTTTTATTTCTGAAGGTGTTCATAGTGGTATACTTGGTATACTGCTCCGGCGTACACCTGTGAGTTGATTAAAACACTCTCTTCTTCAGTAAACGTAAAGAGCGAGTAAAATTCGCTGATTTTAGCATAAAAATTCGTAATAATGAAAGGAATCTCACAAATACATAGATTTATAAAATGTTTACATACACAAAGAAGAGTCAACAAGTCAGCACACAATCAAACAAAAAAAAAAGAAAAAAAAAGCGGAATTATTGTAGACTCCACACACGTAGGGCAAATTACTTTAGAGATCTCGCACAATGACAGGCAACAATTGCAATTTGTTCGCACAATCCCGCCGGCGTAAGTATATATAAATGTATATGTACGTATATATACATATATATATATATATATATATATATATATATATATATATATATATAAAGAAAGAAATATATATGAACTTTAACTACAGTGGGCAACACCATTTATAAACCAATGGATTTCGTTCATGAGCCAACTTTTGTAGGATTTTGTAAATAATTGGTTTATATCTAAAGTGTTTGAGTTATTGAACTGAAGGAGCGTTAATAGAATCTTTTCCTTCGAAATGTTAGTATATACATCTTTAAAAAAATCTAGACTTAAAACAAAGCTTTTTGTCTTATTTGTAAATATTTACAAGTATTTGGTTAACGCCTTTTTCTCCATATGCTAGAGATAAAAAAACGCCGAATTTTGGTTAAAATTGAGTTAAATTTCCCCCAGTCCAGCGGGGGATGTCCCCTATTCGTGGGGGATGTCCCCTATTCGTATAACACGGACACGTCCAAAAAGAAGAGAGGAAAGGCAAAGAGGTGGGGAGGTGGCCACAGCCTAGTGGGTGTGCCTGCCCAATCCGTAAGTGTTATAACTTTACCTACTGAGTACTCACTGCAGCTACGAGCAAGCATAATGAAATTTGAATCCGCGAATCGCTGACGCGATTCTTATCTAGTCGACCGCATGTGGACAAAGGACGGCTACAAGGGACTTTGCCTTATTGAAGGAGATCTAGTCATGCTCCACTTACGTTTTAAAACAAATTTTGTCATTCTCTAGATTGAAAGAAGAAAAAGGCAAAAAGTAAACCATATTTTTGGACAACATTATCATTTTTATCTAATTAATAACAAAAATTAAATGTATGGTAAAGAAGAAGACATTTGTAAACACTGTTTTTTTTTTTTTTTGGTTCGTCAAAAGTTGTTTGTTGTTATTGTTTGCTTCTTTTTTTAGTTTTCATTTTTTGCAATATTGTTGCTGTTACCGTTGACTACCACGCAACTTTATAAGCTTTCGTTTCAGTTTGCGCGTCATTAAAAAGGCGGGCGGATGAGCGGTTGGTCTTTAAACGAAGACTCTGTTCATAATCTATGTATTCGTTCTGCCAACTCATCTCATATGACAACAACAAATTTGCACATGCTCAGTGCGCACAGTCTGCACAGTGAAACCTACACACGCGCTTACACATTCACATAGTAACACAAACTAATAACCAGTCAAGGAAAAAAGATTTTTAAAAAAAAAATAATAATAAAAAAAAACTGAACGAAATTAAAAGATTTGTAGCATCTCTTAAAAAAGACCGAAGAAAAGAACTAAAAGAAAATCAAGTTTTTAAACAGGTTTCTTTTCTTTGATAAGACTTTAGCGATCTTTCCAAGCTGTGTGTGCACAGTGTGTTATGCTTACTTTTTTCCTTTGTTTTGCTTTTTTTTACCCTTTGAGTTTTTTCTTATACATTTTATGTTATTTTTGACATGTTTGGCCGCCATACTGAATTTGTTTAGTTTTTAAAAGTCTTTAAGTTTTGCTTTCAATTTACTGCTTTTTTAGTCATCACTGTCTATTGAAACTAAAGGCGAGTACGTTAAACTTTAATAATTTATCTTTAAGTGGCAATCAAATCAACGTCATCGTCATCATCATCATCATCATCATCATTATCATCATTATTATCATCATCATCAGAAGAAGAATCAACATAAACAACAACAACAACAACAACGACAATAACAACAGCAATACCAACCATCACAATATCAGTTTAAGTGCTTAACCACCATCTCAAATTAATTTTAACTTGAGAACGATTTAATGAACTACTTCTTGTATGCATACGCGCATACGTACATGCATGCACATCAAAACATATACCAGACAGTAGTCGGGGTAAATGAAATTTACATAAAAATTTATGGGTTCAAGAAATTATTAATAAACAATTAATAAAATTAAATAAAACCGGGCTTCTTGCCTTACCTTTTCAATGCGTAGCGTATTTGTCACATAAACACTGCAGACTGTAGTATACGAATGGGTATGTACGCGTATGTAAGAATTTAATGACGTGAAAAACTGCATTCGGGGTATTGATGAAGTTCAACCCTTATCTCTGTAAAAATATGAAAAAAGCAAAAATTGATTAAAATAAAGATCACTCCCATTTTTGCATTTGATTTGTAAGTAAATACCTAACGAAGTTTCTGAGACGATGACAGTTCGAAGGGCAAACGAAATGATGGATTGACGCACGCAAATGGGTACATAGACAATGATTAAAATATATATACATTTCATGCAATCTCTTACAGGTATTGTTGTACAAGTGGGATAACAAATTGGTCTTCAAATTTGTTTTTTTTATGCTGCAGGTCTGCATGAAGCAGAGAAAAAATCGTAACAATATTTTGAAAGCACATTTTCGAAACTCCTTCAAAACTGATAAAAAAATTTTCCAATTTTTTTTTTCCGATCTAGTCTAAGACAAGTGTGAACATTATAGTCGAGCAAGGCCGATTGTTAGATACTCTGCATCAATTAGCCTAACACAGTTACTAATTCGTTTTGGTAATAATACATAAAAAATTACCCATGATTTTCATGCAAAGGCATACTTTCCTTGAAAGCCCGCATATTGGACGATGCCGAAAACATAACATGACGTGATCCAAATTTTGTAAATTTAATTTACTTTCTGATAATTTTATTATTTTTCAGTTCGCGTCACAAAAAACTGGAAAATACATTGTCCGTCCTTACAAGTGCTTGCTTTTAATTATAACCCCTATATATGTTAGAGTGTAAAAAATAGACCTACGTGATCCAAATTCACTACCATTGATTTTTTTTACTAAATTGCTACTAAGGACCAACTTTCATCCGCTTTCACGAATGAAGAATATACTGGCTTTATAAGGTCTCTGACGCTTCCTTTTGGATGGGTATGCCCTCATCCTTCAGTGGTGGGGTATAAAATTATGTCCATCTACTAGAACAAATTCATTGTCTTGTCATTTTATTATTCAGATTTCTTAATTAATCCGCGCCAAGACATTACTAGCGTTTAGTTCTTACCATAGCACTGTGCAAACTTTCTTCTCCAAAAGAAATTTTTTAAAATATTCTCAAGGAAATTTCTTCAATTAATTTCTAATTAAGTTGTCATCCTGGTCGTCGTTATCCCATTAACGCCTTAATTTGTAATGAAGTAATTATTATTATTATTATCGTTACTGTGTTAGCACAATCGCAAATCTGATATAAGAAATGCTTTACATTCTTTTCACATTTCAATGGCACCCTGAGGGCATTATTCTCAAAATTAGCGGCAGCCACCCTTAATTTGTATTATGCCTAACATTGCACAGATGAACTTGAATGTTTAAATACTTTTTCAAAATTATGTGGAAACTGTATAGAAAAAGTTTAAAAAGCTTCTTTTCAATTTGAAATTAAAACACACGTATCCCCCGTTTTACACGGAGAGAGCTCTCGCGCAAAATTATGTAAAACGTAAGCAATCATAAAAGGACGCTTGTAATCATTAATTAAAAATTAAAAAACACACATGAAGTAACACACTTAATAATACATAAAAACAAAACAGCTAAAGAGACTATAGCTCAACATTAAATAGCCAAGACCACTTCGATTGCTACAATTATCCATATAATGACTTTTCAAAATAAGGTGCTATATGGGAAGTGATCGAAAAAGTGATCCAGTCCGAACAACTATCAATAGTGATCTTCCTTGGACCAAAACGCGTTGGTGGATTGAGCATAGGAAAGCAAAATGGACATACGGACATCCAAGGTTTAATGGATTCAAAGAATCAAACGGTGTAATAAAAGATGGGCTTATTTCAAATTCTTTTGGGTGTTGATTACACCCGCGCAAACTTAATATACCCTTGTGCCACAACTGGTGGAGATTATAACGAATAGCTATAAGAATAAATGAATAACAAGTGATAAAATAACCATGGAAACCATAAATACAATGCATTAATCAATTTCTAAATTAATTGAAGACAAAGAAAGTGAAAGAAGAAATTTCGATAAGCTACCATGTCTAGTGGGCATGGCGGATATTTTCTATACAATTATTTTCTATAAAATTTTTTTATGCTATTCTTGTAGGATCACCAATAGAATCAAAGGAAGAAATTTTTATCGTTGTATCTCTTATAATTTACAAAGCAAAAAACCTTTCCTTTTGTTTTGGAAAAAATATCAATCGATACCGTTCTGCTTGTAAAAGCTTCCCATGTGTTTGTCAAATATGAAAGCGATGTCTTCACTTTTGCAACTTGGAAAATCTTCACCAACGACAGATAGATACAGAATAGATACAGATAGAAACAGAATAGACAGGACAGACATGCTGACTCAGAATGGAACTGATCAGGAATGTGTACACTGTACAGGGTTTGTGAAAATTTTTTCTGAGTGATGCGAACAGAAAGAAAAGCAAAAAGACAAAACAAAATAACAAGACCATAGAAAAATAAATATTCGTACATTTTTATATTTTAAGTAATTTATACCATGAGAATTAAAGTTAGCTGCCTTCGAAATCAAAAAAATTGGTATGATTTGACGTTTGTTTGTTTTTTTTTTTTTTGCTTTAAACTTTCAGTGTAAAATGGGAAACGTGAGAAGTAAAGAATAAGTGCGCTGCTTGCTCTTAATAACAAAATTAGAGCCAATTGTATAAAATGCTAAAACAAGGAACTACAAGACTTGACTATATATACTAATTATCAACTAATTATATTGATTTTCATTCTTTTTGCTATCATTTAATGAGTGTATTCGTTATCAAAACCTTTGCCCAAAAGCCGGAAGGAATCATCAGAGATTCCATAGTGTATATATATATATGTGTGATCAGCGTCAAGTATTAAAATGAGTTAAGCATGTCCTTCTGTCTGCACAATATATGTGGCAAACGTTTTCCTGGTCGCACGCAAGAAGCTATGAGTTTCAAATTTGGCAGAGACATTGAAGATCTTGAAAATGACCCGAATCGGTCAACGGCCACGCCTAGAGTAGAATATAACTTGAAGCCACTTCTGCGAAAGATAAAGGAAACTGAATCGAGAAGTAATTGACCTTCGATCTTCTCTGTGTGCAGCTTTTTTCCAATCTTGAATTTTGAAAGATTAGATGAAGTGAGGGGTTAATATTTACCAAGAATAACAAGTTACTATCAGTTGTCAAATTTAGACTTAAACCTGAGAGTATTCCGCTCGGTTTTAACATTCGATTTGCGATGGCCAACTACTAGTTTGTACGCTTTAAGACTTTACCTCAATTTTTTCAACCAACGAACAAACGGAAATTGCTAAATCGATTCAGAATTTTGTCTTGATCAAGAATGCGTGGACTTTTTCGAATGCCTTCGGGTGTGTTTTTGGGCTTAACAAGCGCAATGAAATATGTTGTATACCTTACCGTTCGATCTAAGGAAATAAATGAAGGCATGGAAAATCCTTGGATAAGTAGAAAAAAAAATGTTCTTCAAATGCTCTTCTGCCATGTATTGCAATAAAATGCAAAATGAAAGAAGATTTTCGATGAATACTAATCCACAACGTATGAGCCTAAATATTTGTTAAAGAAAGAGTGAGCTTAGATAGTGTGAACTTGTAGAAATCCTTATCCGGAATACATATATATAATCAGTACATATATATAATCTAGTTCGACTAAGTTGTGTTCCGCTTCCGCAAAGACAATGAAGTTTGAATTTCGTTTTGCTTTGCAATATAGTTTCTATAGTGCATTTATGTACCATAGTACGTATGACAAAGAAACATTCTATACAGGATTTCCTTTGCTAATTAGGATGCAAAAATTTTACAAGCCTCTAAATTACTAGTTAGATCATTTCAAAAATGAAAGTATTTGGCATTTCCCGCTGCTACTAATTCTGGCACAAAAAAAAAATTTTAATATACTCCTGAGAGAGGGCAACATTGATTATCATGCTACGACGTTACTGCCTGCGTTACTTTTGCGCGTACATATATAAATACACATATTTACATATACATATTTATGGGTGGATCTGTAAAAAAGTATGTTTATGCAAGTAATGTTAGTGTTAGCCATGAACGCCCTTGATATCTGTTTTATTTTAGATGGACACAATTTTAATGTGATTTCCACTTGAACCACTTTAAGGTAAGGTTTATTGTTATTGTTGCCGTTGCCATTCCAGTTGCCGTTGTCTTTAAGGGCAATCAAGTCCCTTCTTTTTTTTTTTGCTGTTTGATCGTAGTACGTGAGTGAATGCGTACCACTGCCTGAAACACAACCTGACTTGTGCTTTTCCCCTCCTTCTCTCTCTCTCTCTCTCTCTGTTTCTCTCTCATAGGTTAAATTATTTATGCTCGCATTTTCGCCAGATAATTATCGTTTATCTCTGATTTAAAGAGCTGCACAAGAAAAACGGAGTAAAGTGGTTTTTATGCATGTTTTTGTTGTTTCTTTTTTCTTATTTACTACATTCACTTTTTTATATTCCGAATGTTTTGTTTTGTTTTGTTGTTTTTTTTTTATGCCTTTTTAGTGCATTTTAAAATGACCACCTTAGTTAATTATAGAGCTTCTGGTCAGGGAGCTGATGTTGTAAACATTTTCTTATTCATTACGTATAAATTGCATATGCGATGTGCAGACTGGGTTACATCAAAACTATTAACAATTTTTGTCTTCATGCGCGTACACATTCTCACACAATCATAACATCTACATAGTTTTTATGTAGTTTCTAGGTGTGTGCTTTATGTTTTACAACACACGTGCTCAGAGCATAAAGCAAATAGGTTTAGAAAGAGAAAACGAATAAAAGATTTAAAAGAAAAGATTTTACATAAACTGTAGCATGTTCCTCGATGTAAGTTTGTGCTTGACCTTGATTGTGTGCACATAGTTTGATAATCTTTTATAATAACTATTTACTTTTACATTGCAAGGATGTATTGATTCAAGGACCTGAAATGCGCTAAGGTACCTAGCAAATCATTACTCAGTTAGGATATGTGGCTATATTATGAACTTGAAGTTAAAGAAATTTTATACCAGCGAACGAAGTACAAGCATTTGTAGCCTCCTCTCTTGACCAACATAAAATTCTGAATCACTTTAACCATGTTTGTCTGTCCACGTTAATGCTAGAAAACTTAAGATCACGAAAATTGAGAAAAGAATCTGAAACTTGCGACATACCTTTTAAGCTACCATGTGGGCTACAAATCACGTTGGAAAATGGGCTTGATTAGTTTCAAGTCACAGCCTAAAAGAGATGTTGATAGACAAGATGGAAAGGATAAAAATTATGTCGGTTGGTTGGGTGTCCCATACACAGCTAAGACTTAACAATTTTTATAGAGGGCAAGAACTAAATATAAGATCCATTTTTCTTATATTGAAGAATATTCTATTGGAAAAGTAAGACTTATTCTGTTATTTTTAAAGAACATGAAGCTGTCTTACATCGTAATGTTCGTTCGCTTATGAGACTTTATTTCCTCAACTATTTTATCTTCTAAATTCATTGCCACTGAATGTTATGCTTTTCATTCTTTTTTTTTTTTTTTTTGCAGATGATTTAAAATAAATTAACGCTTTTGCTTATAATGGTTTCATATTTAATAAGCAGGAGTCATCTCACAATCGCAGTCCATTGTCATTTAGTCGGTCTCTGTACATCTGAAAGTCATCAATCACGTGCATGAATAATATCAACTTTTTGCAGTTATTTTTATTTCATGGCGAAGCCAACAGTTTCGTGTGCATTCATTGATTTCCCATTAATTATAATTTCTGTTATTGCTGTACATATCGCTACTTTTAAAATCATCTGATAAATCTTCAAGTCTTCAACGGAAAACTCAATCACATTGCTTTTGAATGAGCATATGAGATGATAAACATATCTACTAAGTTTAATTTTATCATAAATACAACCATTTTCCGATTAACCGATGAATGATGTTAATAAGCTTTTTTATCCCCAATCGGAGACGTTAAGTATCTATCATCGTATCTAAAAATAGCCATTAAATGTTTCACTTGTCGTCAGCCTACGATTGTTTCCCAACTCGCTTACTTGTACTCTATAATAAATTGCGATCGTGAGGCGTTACGTAACTAAAAGAGTATTAATTGTAAAAATTGTACATTTTACGAAAAGAGAACTGCTCTCTCTTTTAATTATCCCGATTATTGAAGTCTTCAGGAAAATTCTGGAAAATTCTGTCCATTTCCAGAATCCTAGCTCCCAAATATGGTTCGAAATAGTTTATTGAGCGGGAGCCTTTTCGCAATCTATGATGCTATCAAAAGAGAATTTCGCTCTGACATGACAGTACCGTCGTCGATCGACGGTGGAAATTATATTGTCGAAATTTTTCCTACCGTCTTCTGCGTCTTCTATCAAAGCTGTGCATTCACCAAGCGCTTTCAATACATTTCTTCCTTATTGGAAATCGTCCAAAGTACAGAAGTGGATTTTATCGGTAGGGGGGTACACGATCGCACGTCACTTAATACTAATATAAGTCATCTTCGTTTTAGTTCCTTTGCTAGATCAGCACGTATATATTCAATGATAAAAAAGAGAACCGAATATGCGCATGCTTGCATGTTGAAACATCTTGTAACTGAACGGACTGACCTTCTCAGTAGATCTATCATGTATTACGGAATCTCTCGTGTAAAATGAAAACTACTTGTGTCTCGTGCCCCCCTGACGTTGGATACAAAAGTTGAAACCAGTAACTTAGGCGAACGCTATATAAGCGTTCCAATCTTTATCCCATATTTCTATGAAATACAACGCTGAAGACTTACTTCAAAAATGTATTCTTCGTCCACCTCAAACACTTTTCACTAACTTTTTTCTATAATTCTGACCTGACTACATTGTGTCGACGAAGCGGCAAGCATAGCTAGGTCAGTTGAGGCACTACCTTAACTAATCTATACCTAATCACGGTTAAGAGAAAGTTGGTTGCAAGGGAATAAATAGCAACAAAATGTTCACAAAAATTCTCCACACATGTTTAGATCTAAATGGTTCTATTAAATCGAATACACTCGGCATCGTGCTTTTACGATTTATTCGTAACACTTCGCAGCTTCTGTTGCTAGAATACTATGATTAACACCCAACAAGCAAGGGCGAATTGTGGGCACACGCCCACTAAATGCCCTATCACGATGTATAAAACCAAACCTATTCAAACGGTCAAATTTGACTTCGAAAGGTCATGGATAAAAACATGTTTAATTACTTTCCAGCGCCACAACTGGATCTAAACAAATTCTCCACGGATTTATGTCCACGGGCTTTTTACACTAAAGTCAAAAAAACTATATATCTTAAGTTTGTGTAATCTCTACAACCGGACAGTCACCGTTTGGCACAGTTTGCATCTGCTGAAAACATTCACTATTCACTGTGTCTACGCTTTTTGGTGTTGTAAACGAAGCGACGTGCTTAGTATGCCGTCATTAGCGGTTATACATATTTTTATAATTTTAGAAGAAAATTTCTTTTTCAAATAAAAAAAAAATTTTTTTTTTTTTGCATTTTTCTTCTTTTTATTGAATTTAAAGGAATTCAGAAACTGACAGCAGTTGAAGAATAAATTGAAAAATGCTTTAAAGTGAAAAAATCAATTTGTGTTTTGTTTTTCCTTTTGCCCATGTGAAAATGAAAGCGTTATAGAGGGTGCTGAGAGCTGCTCGTCTGACATAATTTCCATTTTTCATGTTCAAGCATGTTCCCCGTACCTATTTACATATTTGTGTGTGTGCTTTTAAACAACGACAGCAGTGTAAATTTGTTACTTTACAAAAAAAACAAAAACAACAACAACAATAATGAGAAGGAAAAAAGCGAAAGAAAAGAGGAATGAAAGAAGTTTAAACTTTAGACCCTCCAGGCCTATTAATTCAAGCATTCAACACTTCGATATTAAAATAAAAATTAGTAAAGGAAACACTATTTAAATCACTTCACTTTCTGCCCATATGTGCAAAGTTGTTGACTTGGAAATAGGGATGATTCTGATGTGAGAAAACTTTTTGGGGAAAAGTCTTTCAAATAGTTGTCACTCCATCTGATATGGTTGCGTCGTGTACATTTAACACTTGCTATACACACTCACTTGTAGGTAAAACACTGGCGGCTGCCTAACATAACCTAACGTAACCCCCCAGCAAGTGATAAATGAGATTTTACTAAGTATAGAGAAATTTTCGATTGAAGTTCATCGTGTTCTGTCGTCATTGCTTGGTCTGTTTGTATTTTAATTTGATTTTTATTATTGTTCTGCTTTCTTTTTTCTTTTTTCTTTTTTTTTTGGTTTTAATAAGATTTTAATGTGTTTCTAAAGGAAACAAAGAAAAAAAGAAAACCCACCTGTTGTTGGTCTACCGCCACTCGAATTTAATGATATTTGAAAATGATGCCATATTAAGTGACCAGTTGAACTGAATCATTTATATACATCAGCGTTATCACAGGCATTGAATCATTTGTCGCAGTACTCGCAATGCATTGTTATATCATATGACAACGAACGAATAAAGCGAATGTGGACGAATACGAATGTACGCATAAACTTATACTTCAAGCGCAGGCACAACATGTTTTCTTATGCATAATTTATCATCAAAGGATATCTGTTTCCTTCTATAATGCATACAAAAGAAATAAGAACACACACATACGCATGCATTCACATTTATTTTAAAAAAAATGTTTATAAGATTGATATACTTTTCCGAAAGAAATTAACCTAATGTTGGATTTGAGTGCCGTGACACTCTTATAAACATTTTTATTGTGAAATCATATATAAAAAAGAAAAATAAAAAAAAATAATTGCGCGTAAAGAGCATCAAAGTAAGTTAGATTTTAAAAGTTTATCGATATCCAGCAACTGATCTTAACATTCATATTGCGATTGTAAACCGACTTTTTTGAGCGCATTACCAAATATGGAAGATGCGCGCTACCAGTTCCGTTTCTACCGACAAAAGATAAGTTATTTAAACGGATCGAAAGTATATTTTTAACTATGTGCATCTGTTCGCTTTTATCTTCAATTAAAAACCAGGCGATTTATACTTATATTAAAGAAGTAGACTTCAAAAACCCCTACTGTGTGATTAGATCCAGAAGATTAAAAGGCCATGAAAGCAAGATATTAAAACTTTCCACACAACTCCTTGTTTTTGCACATGTCTCATAGTACCGTGAACGAAACGTTTCTGATTACTTAAAAAAGTAAGTAACAGTGTATGTATATTATTATTACTATTATTGTAACTAACTCGGCCAGAGAAATAAATTCAAAGACTAAAAGCACTAGCATGTGAGCCTATCGGCTTTATTTAAAACCCTATCGCACTTGAGATTTAAACCAGCGACCATTGAGTTGTTAGTCTAGATCCTTAGCATACTCGGCCACTCAGGCCACATAAAAAGATTTATCTTTCGACAACAAGAGTAAAACTCAATTGAAAAATAATTCTTGGAATGTAGCGAATAAACTTAATAGCTTTTATACCAACGGAATGGACTTTCCGTACTTAATTAACAATAATTCTTAATCTAATAACATAATATTGTAGAAATCAACAGGAAAAAAACTGAAGCTGTAAACTATTTGCAAAGTCGTATATGTAAATGGTATCCTAGGACAAGAAAAAATCATTCAACAATCTATTATTTCGCAAGCGCTGAACAATAACTTTTACTCTAAATAAAAAAAAAAAATGTATATCATATTTTCGGATAAAAAAGACATCGCATGACGCGTGACGAAAGCAATCATAACTCACGACAAAGGCAAGTGTAAAAAAAGTTTACATCAACATTCCACATAAAAGAACTCTAAGTGAACTCTATTGGTCAACTACACTTCGGCAACAAGAAATCCGTCATACGTGTATATGTACTTTTGGTAGCATTCGTTTTAGGTCGAATTCAACCTTCTTGGTTGTTTTTACCTCATTAAGATCATATTGTGACCACATTTTACTCGCAAGTAACATTCGTTCATAGATCTTTTCAACAATGAATGACAAGAGTCTCATATTCTTTCCGTTTTCCGTTGCTACACAGCTTTAAGATTTATTTACTTGAATCCAACTCATGCATAACTTCATAAGGCTTGCGCTGATTTATTAATGATTTTTATAATGTAAACTGAATTTCATTTAACAAAGCATTTAGTTTTATGTAAACCAATATTAAACATGTGAACAAATACATACACAAACTCATAAGCTGCATTAAATATCTTTGTAGCGGCTAAAGCTTCATTGCTAAGAAACAACATATAATATTATGTGCGATATTAATTTTATTACTTCGATAAAGTTTACTCATGTATACAAGACCTTTTAAGAAATCTGTGCGAATACGGGAAGTGAGTAAGTGAGTGCATTTGTGTGAGCTCTTTTTGAATGCAAAACAAACATTCTTTGGTAGTTATTCCTTGAAAATTACCTAAAAGGAAGTCCACAATAATGACAGGTATTAAAAATTCGACTTTGTCTTGCTCTCTCCCTTCACCTTCTTCGATATTTTCCCGTATTTAAGTTGAATTATGAATGATGATCTTAAAAGTGCTATATTGACAGCTCTAATGATCGGTTGTCTATAAAGCGATTGCTGTTGTTGTTATTGTTATTCTGCTACACATTTGTAATTTGTTTATGTTGTTAGTTTTGTTTTTCAATTTCAGTTTATTTTTTGATTCACAATACGGATTACAAGGAGGTTAATAATGTATATATTTAACATTTAATACGGACAATTTGTCGCGTGGTTATCTTAAGTGTGATGATTTATGATTTTCACAAACAATATTTATAAATTTATTGTTGTTATGACAAATGAATTGAACAAAAAATAAGCTGAGATAAAACAGATGGATTATAAATGAAAGGACTAAATGTTATGGGAATTCACTCAGTGAGTATGTATAGTGCAGTACACAGTGCCGTGAATCTTGTTGTGTGTTTTCGGCATACAATGTTTTGTACGCATATTACATACGTTACCTCAGAAGCTTTAAAATTTTTATTTATTTTCTTTTTTTTTTTTTGGAAGATTGGAAGAAAGCGAACTTTTGTACGAACAAGCTGAATATTCTGCAAGTTTATCTCTTCTTATGGACCCCACATGCAAAGAAAACTTGAAAGTGTACGAATCTCATCAAATATTGTTTCTAACTACGCCAAAGTAGCTAAAAATTCAAATACATAACAACCTACAAGATCGTGAGTAATGTATGGTCACTCCGATCGTAAAAGATACAAGTGAGAATGCGTGTCCGTCTCTTCTGGGGAATCTTGAATACTTATTAACAGCCTTTATAACCTTAAAAACCAAATATACAACAAATGACCGCACACATGGGGGCACAGACGATCACGGAAGCACATTCAGGAACATCGTCCCATAGTCTTACGCTCGTCAAATAAATCGATATTTTAATCAACCTCTGACGGATACGACTACATGACACATACCTACATGTACAATACCTATATATATAACGCATATAGGTATTGTACAGAGTACAAGTTTAATCCCAATCGGACTGAGATATGACCTTAAGACTCATTTCATTATTTCCTGTGGCGTTTCTGAAAATTCATTTGGGGTGGGAGATGGTCATGATATGAAAATTAACCCTTTCCACAAAATGTATATTACTAAACAGGAAGGAGTTCCTTTTGCCATGGTCTGGGTAAACATTTTGTAGTTTACAGTTTCCTTAATTTAAGCGCTATCTTAACGCTCTCTCTCTCTCTCTCTCTCTCTCTGTACTGTTGAGGGTTCATTCATCTATAGGCAAACTATGTTTGTTGAGAAGAAAACAATCCGCCAGATATTCTTCGAGTGACCTTAACATTTATTTGACCGATCAACGCGGATCAAGCAACTAAACTCTGGCTATGTGATGATGTAATGAATCCTGTTGATGACATTGTTTTGATTGTGATCTTTCATCTGACAACAGATTAACATATCAGTTTCAATTGTTTATACGTTATGCAGTAATGTGCACTTTTTCTTTTTTTCTTTTTTTGTTTTTTTTGTCTGCCTTAACATATGCAAAATTCAGACGGGCCACTCAAATTCACTATGCAGAATATTTGTGCAGCATCATCACAATTGTGTTCATCCAGAAAACAAGGAGAATTTATAAAGTGACACAACAGAAAATCTTGGATATTGTACATTTCACAGTTGATATGTTTGTGTCTAAAGATACATATAGGTGCATATGTACATGCATTTATGTTTGGTTTCTTTTTTTTATATTTATTTTTATGTTTTTTTTTCTTTTTGGTTTTTTAAAGTGAAATGGTAATGAAAAACACTTTGGCTGTATTTCATTTCATTTTATATTTTTCCAACATTTACGTTTTAGCATTTCAATGATATTCAAAGCACAATAACAACAACAACAACAACAACAACAACAAATGTGAAATGATGATGGTTTTACAGAGATCCGTAGAAGAAACACTGGTAGCCAGAAACATAGAGAGAAGCCAGCAAGCAAGCAAGCATGTGCTACTAGCATCACTAGCGTCACTTACTCATTCATATTATTGGCAATTCAAGTAAAGGACAACTTTTGTTTTTTCACTTTGACTGCACTGCACAAGAACTCTTGCCTTTTTGCATACACACAATGCATTTCGTCGTCTGTCCTTCTATCTTTGTGTTTGTCTGTCAGATCTCAATATTGACATGAGTGCAACAAGATTTTCTTTCATCTGTGATTGACACAATATTAGCATACACCTTGTACCAAAACAAACGGCCAACAAAAACGATGAGTTTAAATATGCTTATGCTTTTTGTTTTTGTCTTCTTTTTTTTTTGTATTATTGTGGATGTTACGTTATTATAATCAGTTTATAACGTACAAAAACACACACATATGCACGAAATCAGATGATATTACCAGATATTCAAGTGGCAAAGGTCAGGGTCATAAATGTTTTTTTGGATTCTTTAAAAAATTTCATATAAGTTTCAAGAGCAACTTATGATTGGACAACGAGCATTCTATATATATTTAAACTCTTGACACCCTCGGCTACAAATGTGAACGTTTAGCTTTTTTTTTAAGTATAATTGCTATCATTAATAAAAAGAAGAAAACTTTGATAATAAATCAATCATTGGAATATTTCTCAAAGACCAGAATATAACTCTTGTCAAGTTGACAAGATGTAAGATATTGTTTTATGAATTCATGAATTTGCCATCTCCGCCTATTTTGCACCGATTTTTATCTCCTTATCATTAATTCTGAGCCATAAAAGGCTGGAAACCATCGAACGTTATGGGATTAGTGCAGTGGATGCTTACGGGA
Source organism: Glossina pallidipes (assembly GCA_000688715.1). Classification (NCBI taxonomy): domain Eukaryota; kingdom Metazoa; phylum Arthropoda; class Insecta; order Diptera; family Glossinidae; genus Glossina; species Glossina pallidipes. The sequence goes on along the minus strand of JMRQ01006282.1, from coordinate 241,655 downwards.
CGCCTTATATGGAATTACTCGGAAACGGAGTCCTTTCTGGTTGGTTCTAGTGCCGAAAGGGTTGTCTGCTAATATTATTAAACCCTACCGAAATGTATGGATTGAAAATAAAATTTTTTTCTGGGCACGGTGTTGGTCCCACGCGCAAAATCGATGCGCATATGGATCAATATGTTTACAAAAATATACTTCTAAATACAATGACACAGTGAAGTGTTGCTTGAACCGGAACGGAATAGTTGCATTGAAACGACCACCTCAATGACCTCATATCTCAATCCCACTGAGAATTCACGGAGTGTTGTAGAGCAACATATTAGTAGAGTAAAACCAAAAAACCTGTGCGATTGTGGAAATCCCAATGACTTGGTACGCAATTCCAGTGAAGCCTTGTATGCCTCTGGCGAACTCTATGCCCAAAAGGTGTTGAGCTGTTATTAAAAGCAAAAGGTGTCCAATTACATTTCAACTTTTAATTGAATAAAGTTTTTTACTTTTCGATCTCTTCTTAATTTTGTGCCCATACTTTTCTCGTGTTAATTGAAGAAAAGATCTCCAAATGCAGCAAAACGACCAAAGATCACCAGGACTACTGGTAACTCGTAAGACGAAGAACAGATTGAAAAAATAAAAACCCAAACAAATATTCGTCTAACAAACGTACAGCAACTACATTTGCTAAATTCGTGTCCACCATTGTACACCAAGATTATCAACATTTTTCGTAAATATGACTAACCACTCACGAGAGTGGTCCCTCGTTGGTGTGACAGGATCCGAGAGAAGAGAGGAAAGAGAAAGAGATAGGGAGATTGTGGCTGCAGGTTAGTGGGTAAATGTTGTGCTCTGCTCAAGTGAGCGCATTTAGATTTCAATCCACGAATAGTGCTTGTGTTGTTCTCACCCACTAGCCTGTTCATGCGCAGAGGACTTTTTTAATATCTATATGTTTTGCATTCCCTCTGTATATATTATCTTTGTGTTTTTCTCTGTATCGCGCTCTCTTCCTCTTTCTCAGGGAAAATGCAAGATTTGGTCAACGCAAGATCACTCGAGCCATAACAATATATTCGTTTGCTCGTCTTGTTTTCATCAATAACTTTTTCGTATTTATTGCAAAAATTTAACCCATTTGGTCATGAAATAGGTTTACATAGAAGGGGCTAAAGATTTATTTAACTGTTCTTTGAACCGTTTTAAAATGTTGCCCAAAAATTGCAATTAGACTCAAGGGGAATTCTACTACTTTTTACGACATTATTAAGGCATAATTTGCCAAATTGCTTAATACGAATATTCTAATGCCATGAGGACACCATGACAGCAAGGATATGAACAAATAATTGCAACTTGTATAAAGAATACTCGAACGATGCAGGCGAACTATTACTAAGTCGAACACGTACCAAGTGAGAACGAATCTAATCGATTAATTGAAGCAAAATTAACGGCCTGCCTTCCCCCCACAAAAGCACTTTTTCACGTCTGTCTGCGCGTATCTTTGTATTCATATGATCATCAATCATTTGCAAGGTGAGAATTTTTAAATTTTAATCATGATTTGTTTGTACGATAAACACAGTAAATAATAAAAATGACTAAACTATCCTATAATGAATCATTACTTTAACGTATTGTAGCGCGAATAAAGATTTTTTTTTTTTTTTGCATACTGTTTTTTTCTTTTTTGTTTATTGTTTTTATACAAATTATGTTTATTTAAATGTTTGACAAATTAACTGCAACATGAAAATTTATTAGCAAAACATTAAACAAAATACAATAAAAGTAACAGAAAAAAAAAAAAATCATCTTAACAACGACTGAACACATAATACATACGTACGTAAATATGAGTGTATGTGAATAAGAAACACACAAACGAGACAAAAAAAAAAGGAAAAACACTCAAGTAAGTTGTCAAAATAACTTGTATTTGTCATTTGTCAAACAAGGTGATATCAAAAATAAAACATTATATACAATTGCGTCCAGAGGAAAGCAACAGCAACAGCAACAGCATTTGAACGCACAAACGCGTCCACGACGTACGCTTGCATACAAGTACATCCATTGCATATGGAAAGGTCTACATTAAGATTATCATTATTGTAATCTTATGTCTTCAATTGATTCTTGTTAAGAACTTTATAGGAAGAAGGCAAAAAAATCGATGAAGTGCATGAAGTGCACATCCCTTGTATCCACGTTTTTCGCGTTTTCATATGTGTACCGAAAGAGAGTTGAAGAACTTATAAATGAATAATAAGTGAATAGATAAGTTTGTATAAGATAATAAAGAAGGAAATATTCTTACGTTAAAGAAAACTTTTCGTCCGTCCTTCCATTATTTACTGGCTCGTATATTCTTCTCGCTTAACCAAATATAAGAACGCGTCTCAAATACAATCGCAAAGGAAACAGTCTGCAGAGGCACAACGAGGAAACCTCAACAGACACCGCTTCATCAAAAATCGTCAGGCTTGGAGTAAAAAAAGTTTATTACAATCTTGTTGAAGACTACATGGCCCTCATGCTCAACCAAGCTTCAGGAAGCAGCTTTTACATCGCTTGCTATACGATGTAGCGGTTTATTTTCTCAGACTTGACTTCGATAAGAGTATTTGATCCGACTTTCTGTCAGTTCCCTGGAGCTTTGCAAAGTGTTGAAAGGTTGCTTGTGAGTTTTGTTGAAAGAAAGTATTACTTAATCTTTGCCTTCAGCACGTTCACAAAATCCGCAGACGTTCCGTAGGGATGTGCGCGTGTCCCGGGCGATGGAAAGCAAACATTAAGATGATTATTATTTCATTTTAAAGTTTCCAGCCGCCATACAGCGTTTCTCTCTTGGGGTATCAGGTTCATTTTTTGAGCACAACCATTTACGGAGGTCGGCAGATTAGAGCAGGCATTGTTTTCAAAAATCGGAAATCTTAATTAAAGTCTAATTCGTTCTGTAACCCTTCGTCTTTTTTCCTTTTCTAAGTCTTTCGGAACTGGTAGCTAACATAACAACAACGTGTTACCTTAAAATGTATTGTTCTCATAGAGAGAATAGCAGAAGTGGTAGGAGGAGGTTGAAAATTACATTTTTCAAATACATTTTGACACAGGCAGAGAATGGCATATATTGAGTGATGGCTGAAGCCAGGTGCTGCCGGTTATAATTGTGTGTAGCGAAAAGTTTCGAAAAAATTCCTACCTTTTTTTTTCAAGTTTCGCATAATTGAAAAAACAAAAAAGAAAAAAAACGAAACGAAACGAAAAACAATTCTTTTTGTGTAGAATGTTATACGTGAATGAATTTAAATACATTTCGTAATAAAAAGGTGTGAAAGCGAGATAGAATGACTCTCTGCATAATATTCGGATAACATACGCAGATACAAAGAACAGTGTATTCTCGCTATTGCACAATTTGACAACAATATAAACGATGTACATGGATGGCAACCAACAAACCGCAGACCTAATATCTACGCCAAATAAATAAATAGTGTTAGATAGTTTAATAGCAACGAGATACACAGCACGCACGGACACAATATTTTTATATATATTTACGAATACTTAGCAACAATACGTTTCTATTTAATATACATATGAAGTACCTAAACAGACGTACATACGGACAAGTATTATAGGTCTTGACAATTATCTAAATAAGTGTGTGTGCTTACATGTGTGCTTTTGAATAAACATGAAATGAAAAGTCATACAATGTTTGCGCAAACATTCACCGCACAGCGCAGGCAGATAGACGGAGCTACATAAATATTCGCTCGCCAATTCAAGCACACTAATTTCATAGAACATTTATTTTGAAATATTGTTTTGATGTGTGTGTATGATTTTTTTTTTTTTTAATTTATTGATTGTTTTTTCCCTTTTGTTTTGCTTGCGGATTTCACTTATGTTGCCAAGGTCAGGAAGTTTATGAATTTCTGCACATTACCTGCATTGAGCTGTGTGTGTATAGAAAACTGTAACTTTCTTAAGTATTTCATGCATGCTTCCCCTATGAGTCATCGACACTGTCTGTACGTTTCGTTTTTTCGGCAAAGGCGTCAGAATCTGTTCGTTCACCTGTACAATCGAATATTACTTTATGTCTGTAACGTGGGAGTTTTCCAAATATGCAATTGCATATATATATCTTATACTTTCTGTTTCAAATTGGTTTAATATTTTCCTTTGCTTTCGCACCCTACACCATTTGTGGTAAGGTATAAGCAAGATCCAGAAAGGCTAGATAAGCTGTGCTCATCGTTCTACCAATCAACTTGCAAGCATTTCATCAATCCTTCTACGTATGACTATACGCTTGCCTGTCCGTCGATCCGATCATGCATTTTTGTATTCAACCTAAATTACAAAATTTTCGTAATATTCTAATTAAATTTGGTACAGCGAGTGAGTACATGTTTCAGTTCAGGGACGGTGGCTATTGACAATTGATTAGCATGAAATTGATGGCGTATACGTAAGACCCAGAACGATTTGAGAGGATTTCATTTGTTGTTACAGTAATCGACTTAAACAGATTTTAGCAATCTTCTTAGGCACAATCACGTGCTGATTGTCCGTCCATCTGTCCGGTTTGTATTCAATTTATTTTGATTAAATTTTGTACAGCAAGTCAGTATATAGTTTAGCCCAGGGACTGTGGCTGTTGAAAATAGATTAAGTTTCATAACTTTTAAGACTTTTAAGACCTCCTACAAGTCCCTATTTGATTAAAAAGAGTTCGTTATATAAAACAAAATTTCAATTTTTTACATCGCTTAGCAAGAAAATGTCGTTGCAAATTATATTTTGGATTTGCTAAAGGGAAAGTGTCGAAAATTTTTTCAAAAATCTCTTGTTTTGGCACTGACTTATCACGTTGTTAGAAGGACTGTAAATTTTAAGTGTAATTAATAAAAAAACAAAATTTAAATTTCTTGTCAAAAAAAGTGGCTTTATATGGCAACAAGGTGTACTAATGGTTTTATGAGGAAAATTGGTACAAAATAAATTGGATAAACTGGATTATAAAGATCTTCTTGCCGCACCGTTTTCCACATAAGTGTTTACACGAAAAATAAACTCCTGTGTGCAAACATACAAAAGACTGTTGGAAAGTAATTTTGACTTAACTGGCTTAGTATATGTAATAGGCGATCTTGTTCGACTACAATCTTTGTCAACTTGTTTTCTAGTCCGTCAATAATTAGCGTGATTTTGTTGTTTCGCTTGTAAAACAGAGAAAACCGTGTAAAAAGCCCCCGCTAAGCAAACGTCAACAAACTATTCTTAGTCAACGACTTAAGTTGTACTAGTTTTGCAAATTTGGCTCTTGTTAGTAGCCTGGAATTATGAGACGCATAGAACTTAAATTCGAAAGGTGTCCTTCAAGCATTGCTCTGTTTATTGCATGAATAATACTTAATTCACTTTTTCAGACGGCAAGATGAAATTTTGTCCGTGTGCTTTTGCCTCCCATAGATACTATAGCGATAGAAATAATCTAATCCTGCCTCAGCAAATTTCTTTAACCCAATGTACCTTTCATCTTGATAGTAGATATCTATGATTCGTTTTAAAACAACGCTTAAGCTTTTTTTTTTATGTACTCTTTTTCTTGTTTGCTTTGTTAATGGTCGAAAAGAAATATTAGTTTTTCAATCATATTTGATAACCTGACTGACACTTTTGTGTAATACTTTTGTCGTGTTTGTTGCTTATAACATAGACACTTTGAATATAAATAATAGAAAAGTGCTTATCGCAAGAACAGTGCAACGAAAGAAGTTTAATATTTTTTTGCTTTTCTTTTTTTTTTTAACCTTTTTCGTTAAAGAATAAAACGCTAGTAATCCAAAGTAGTTCGTTTTTTCTAGAGTGCATTAAGGACGCAGTTTTCCTGGGTGCAACAATCAGATAATCGAGAAGAGTTGTGTTCTCCTGAGGCGAATGTTTGATCGTTCTAGATCCCTTATAATGTGTACAAAAATTTCACATATCTGTTCGACATCCACCTGAACAAAATTATAAAAAAAAAATTCAAAATATTTTCTTGCAAGCTTGGTAGTTGGTCAAGTAAAACCTATTCTGTAGACAAATGATTTTAAGAAGTATCTAAACCAAGTTTACTGTGACTGTGGATTGCAAGTTACGAATTCCGGTTTCTCCTACGATCTAATCAAAAATCTTATCGTTATTTGAACCAGAGAAATAAACTCTAAAACTAAAAGTAGGCTAAGCACTTTTTCATATAATAGTAATTATTAGGATTTCAGGTGAGTGTGAAATTGTTCGTTCAAAGTTTCACTTCATGGGCTTCTAGGGATTGTGTGTTACAATTTTATTGCTTACTGGCTTGTCACACACACTTTTGCACCTCACTGCGGCTATTAATGAGCACGTTGGCTTCAAGTAGCAAATTCTATATCTATTTTTCTGATCACTGACACTGTTAACTATAGTAGAGTGGCAGACAGCCACCATGTGGGCGAATGAACATGATTGGCACAAAATCTTATGCTACACAAAAATAGAAAGGCTTTACATTTTCTTTTTTTGTTTGGAGTAAAATAAAATACAAAATCGAGCAATGGTTTCTCTTCTACTTTTACTCTTCTAAGAAAAGTATAAAAATATTACGTTTTTCTTATTAGTTGTCTTATTAAATACTATTGGTAAGCCTTGTTTAAAATTAGTTTACGCTTTTGGGCTCCACTATTCTAATGTCGACTCACTGGGTTTGTCCTATGATCAAAATATTTTCTTATAGGTTAGTTGTTCCACTGACCGAAAAATATATGCCATAATAACCCCATACGTTAACTTTGCCAGAAGTGTAATATATTGCATCAATTATTAAAAGTAAAGAAAATTAACATGAAGCAAATTATTAATTATTCTCAGTTTCTTTCAATGTATATAACAAGAAGAAAGAAAGAAATTTTTCGGAATTTGCTTCTTAGGTATCTCTTTAATTTGTTAAACCCTACGCAGGTCGTAATGCAAAATTATATTAAGCTTGTGAGGATGTCTGGAACACTCAGAAGGACTTGAGATGGATCCACTTTTCCACTGAGATGGAAGCATTTTCTGAATCGATGTAAACTTCTCTTCCCATCTGTGCCTTTTGTTTCCTTGTTTTCCACGTACAGACCGCAATTTTTGAGACATTGAGACGGAGATCAAACCAATTTTTTGATCACTTCCCATGTGACGCTTTATTTTGACAAATGGTTATGTGCATAAGGGTAGTGTAGGGCATTTAATAGTGGGCAACATAATTTTAATTATGAAAAAATAAATATCAAACAAATTCCAATAAAATTTTTGAAAAAAAAAAAACAAGAACACTCAAGTTATTCAACAATAGCTCTTTGACTAACTTGAGTATATCTTGTGGATAAACCTATACTTACGTCTATATGTGTATTGCTATGTTTGATAATAATAATAATAATAACAACATTATACTTTGTTTAAATAGCTTTTAATATAAAGATAGTCTCCCTGTAAAACGCCTTCTCATTATAGTCAACGCGCCTTAGCCGCCCCCTAAATTAGCGCAAACGTACGTAAATACCGGTAAATGCACACAATAAGCGGCATTTGAAAATTTATATTTTTAGTGAATAAAAGTGAATGAATATCAAACGAACGGCAAAGCGAAAATTTTCCAACATTATTAAATATAAACTTTATGACGTCTAATGCTCTAAAGCTAATACAAACTGCGGGCTCGTGGCATTGGTATTCTTCTTTTTCTTTTTCTTCTGCTTTTTTTTTTTTTTTTCTTACATTTTCATGGCAATTTTCTTCGCGGAGTGTATCAACAAAACTCCAAGAGGTCTGAACACTGTGTAAAAACAATAATACAATAACAACAGCAACAACGACAACAACTCTATGTATAAAAGCAAAGTTGCTGGGACTAAAGCAGACGAATAATAGACAATGAATAGCTACTAAGCAACAACAGCAACAACAGCAACAACAACAATAGCAACAACAAAGAACAATAGTTATAGTAATTGCAAAAAGATTTATAAGTATGATGGTGTTAGTGTCGATGATGGCTCGGAAACGTGGAAATAGTATGCAAAACAACGATTAAATATTTTGCTTTTTAAAAGCGAAATTATACTTTGACACGTCATAAACGTTTCCAAAAATGAACAACATCGTGGTTGAATGAAAATTAACTTGCTTTTCGAATATATTTTTTATTTTGTTGTTTACTTTTTAACCGAAATAATAAAAAAATATTTTCGAGTAGTGTGTGAGTTGATTTTGATTGAGCAATTTCTGGGACATGAGACTATAGCAAAGGATGCCCGTTTACAAATATGAATTTTGAATGTATTTTGAATGCTTGGTAAACGCCTGGTGTTTGCTTAAGAGTTTTAAGCCTTTAACGTGTTGAATTATTAAATTTTTGTTGTGTCGTAACATAAAATAAATAATAAATAAAGTAAATGGAAGAGACAAGTGTGGTGACCTAGTTTCCAATATAGATTTTCGTTTACTTTTTGTTTTAATATTCGATAATACACCCACAACTTAATCATGAACAACTCTATATAAGCGCTCCACGAATTCTATTTACTTTTTTTGGTCTGTTCTTTTTGAACTCATTACTTTTTTTTTTGTTTTTTAAGCAAATGGTTGTCAAAGCATATCAATCACTGTATAATATATCTAAATGGAATTTCCGATTAAACTTAAAATTAATTATCGCTCATTTAATTAAAGTTTATTTAAGCGAAAAACTAAACCAACAACCGAAGAGGATACAACAAGTACACGTACATGTCTACTTAAATCAGAGATGAGCGCGTGAATCAATATTTTTACAGTCACCTGTACTCGAGTTGTCAAATGTTTGCAATGCTTTTTAGAAAGATAATTATCGAAGAAGACTAAAAAGGATATGTAAAATCGATTTTGCTATGCTTGTCTGTCCTTCCGTACATTTTAATTTAATCTAACATAACATCTATCGCAAAACTATCACCGTCCTCAACTAGAATCCAATTCAAAGTTCGCCCAATGAATTCTGTGTCAACGGAAACTGTTTGGACACCTGTTTAGGTGTCATCACAAAAATCGTTCCGCTGCTAAGACGATCGACAACGGGGTGATAATCAAGTTCACGTTTTAGTAGCATCATGTATCTTTGTAGCACACAGCTTCGACCTTCTTAAAGGTCAGAAAAGTTTCTACATTTAAAAATGGTAGTTTGGCATGGAGAGATCGTACTCTTATTCAATACGATATCGTATCGGTGACAGCACACTTTCGAAATGGCACTTAGTTTAATTATATGAGGTCTAGAGTTAATTCCATATCGACTGCTTTTTTAAGAGAAACGGACATTTGTTGCCCGTATTGGTGAAGCCGTGCTTTCTTCGCGTGAAAGTATTATTTTCAAGACTTGGGCAAGGGTATAAATTATCCCGCTAAACTTTTGTGAAATTTAATCTTGTGCCAAGAAAGACCTAAACACACAAAACATTACTTTTCTTATTCAAGTTGAAGAGAACCATGATGAATGATGAAAAGTGAACACGTCTTAATATGTGAAAGGCAAACGACCATAATCTAGTTCCGAAAAGCCATTGAAATCACCAATCGACACCATAATCACGAATTACTATCAGTATCCCTAAAAGGAGATCGAACACAATGACACCCTGATTCCATCCGCTACGTGGGGAAAAATCTGTCTAACGAAGGTTAGCAGCATTGAATGGGAATGAGTTATGCTTTCCGCAGAAATCGTCAAATGTTAGAGTTCACTCAACTTCAACCGATATCTTATTGTGTGTTTGAGCAGCCGTTGTACTATTTCCCATGAAATATATTCTCTTGAAGAAAGTCCCTAAGGTTAGGTTGCTTTTTTCGCACAGAGTTGATATTTTTCTCAGGAAGATGGTAAATGTGGTGGTGTTCAACGAAGGGCAATGATTTAAATAAAATATTTTTTTCTTTCTGTGAAAGAGAGTGTTTTTAGGAGAATTATGTATGCATCACACTTACAGCACTTCTAGTTATTATCATTGTTTATTATAAAGTATTGTTAGGGTATCAAAGAATTCACTCCAATCCAAAAACAACCACTTTCTTCTTCTTTATTCTTTATCTAACTCCCCCTTTCGCATCCCCCGTATGTAAGACGAAAAAATTGAAAACTATTTTATGATCTGATCATTTATAACTCACCAATCACTCACGAGTAATGGCGCGCCCTCATTCTCTTATTACATACATACAACGTCCGTGTACCTACTTAACAGGTTCGTCTTCCATACGTCAATATCGAAAATCTTAAAGCGCCTCGAAGGCGTGCAGTACAATAAAATAAAATTGAAAGTTTTTCAATTGACGTAAACATCACACAACGGTTGCTGTTTTCACGCATAAAATTGCTCGCATTGCTGCTTAAGAGAACATCAATATTGTAGGAATTTCTTTATTACATGGCTGTTACCTGTAGTCGCCAGTAGACGATATTGCTACCACTGTGAGGTGAGCTCATTTCCTCAAACGAATGTGAATTTTAACATATGCTGCAGTCTGCTTCTAAAGAACTTATGCTCAAATTTTACAAGTTTTCAGTATTTTTTTTGTTTCGGTTTACTAGAAGGAGGAACATGAAAACTAAAACAAAGGGAACTAAGAATTCTTGATTTCGTAGACAACAAACAGACTGCTATTAATAAATTTTCAAACCATCACTTGAAAGGAAGAGGAGGATGTTATCGAAAAGAGCAATCGTAAAAGAAAAAAAAAAACAAAATATGATCAGCTTTGCTTTTGTCAAGTATGTATGCATTTAGCGGGAAATTTCCACTACATCGTTTATCTACTTTGGTTATTAGATTTTGAGTGAACCGACTTTTTTTTTGCTATCACACCTCCATTGACGTTTATGAACGGAATAAAAACGCGTATTCCTACAAAATATTTTAATGCTTTCCGATAATGCTTTCTTCTCTAATGGCCTCTCGCATTTTTCTTGTTTTTCCTTTATTCGCAGGTACTGTAAATGCCAACGGCGAAACCAAACGACAACGAACCTCATATACCCGCTATCAAACCTTGGAGTTGGAAAAGGAATTCCATTTCAATCGTTACCTGACCCGCCGAAGACGTATCGAAATCGCCCATGCGTTATGCTTGACAGAACGTCAAATAAAAATTTGGTTCCAGAATCGGCGCATGAAATGGAAGAAGGAGCATAAAATGGCATCTATGAATATCGTGCCCTATCACATGGGTCCCTACGGTCATCCCTATCATCAATTTGATATTCATCCGTCACAATTTGCTCATTTGAGCGCATAGGACGCGTGGCACTTTTCGGGTACTGGTTAGAGACTCAATCAGTTGTATCAGGAACCATATCAAGCGGCGGCAGCAGCAAGTGTAGCCGGCGGTTATCAGACACAAAATTCGCAAGATTTAACTAGCGGCAGCGGCGGTAGTGGTGCTGGTGGTGGCGCTGGTGGTGGTGGTGGTGGTGGTGTTAATCCTCTATTCGCTACTGGAACGGCAGCAGCGACCACATCGAATGCCGATTGCGTTAAATATCCGCAAGAGTTCTGATCTCAAGTTATCATTGGTCCTCAACAAAGGCTGTCATACTCTGCGGACAGTGAGAATGAATATCGTTATCGCTGCAAGCAGGAGCAGGATTTACACGGTGGAGATCTAACATGTCTGACGACGGCCGATCCACAAGGCTTAGAGTTACGTGACGATAATGAGATCGGCTGCAACTTGTACTGCTGCTAAAGGTGCAAAAAGAACAACAACAACAAAACAAACAAAAAACAAAAAAATTGCAAAAATTTCTGTCTTCTAAGCTAAGATAACAACAATTTTTGCTTAGCCGCTGTTGATAGCTAATCTTATTAGAAAACGTTTTCTAAATGAAACATAAGATGTTCCGAATACAACTGATATGAGGTTAAGAAAAGAAAAAAACGAGCCTTACTTTTTCCAACACAACAGCAACCTGTCATTAGAAACGTCAACAAAGCTTCGAAAGGAAGCCAAAGGTTTTTAGTGATCACTCATAGTATCAGCTCGTTTTTGTTGGCTTATATTACTGGCGTTGACAGTTGCACGAGTTTTTGAAATCAAAATTTGGAAAACTGTTCGCAAATATGACAACTTTTTCTCATATTTTTTTATTTTTTTTTGTTTGCCATTTTTCATCAATAGAAGCCGGTATTGTAAGCCAACATTTTTCTCTCTAAGCAGTATTCGAAAAGCCTTTAGTTATTAAGTTAACACTATTAGCATAATTTTTAATTTATTTTATTGTGTTTTGTATCAACGCTCCCATCCTGCTTAGGTAGGCGTGTTTTTTCTCACTTATTTGTTTCGACTTCTGGTTAAACACCTGTTACTTATTATTATTCTTATTATTTATTATTTTCTTTTATTTTTTTTTTTTGTTTTTGATTTTTATCGTCTTCGCGTACTTAATTTCATTAACAAGCAATTTGATTTTAATTATTATATTATATAAAAAAAAAAGAAACAATTTTGTTGTGTTTTAAAATTAATTATTAGAAAAAAAAAAAATCTTTTAAAGAAACTTTTGAAATTAATTTAAATTTTCCATTTTACTGTAAATTATAATTAATATTGTTCTGCTTCCTTTGGCTCTGTTATGCTTTATAATAATTTGAGAAAATTAAAAATTCGCTAAACTAACTAAAGATAATTAAAAGATATTATCGAGAAAAAAAAAGGAATGAAAAAAATTTGAATAAAAACAAATTCGGGTGCACAGGGCTTTCTTTTAACCCATAGATTAAAACTAACATCATCTCATTTTCGTTCGTAACACATTTGGCGATGTCATTGCAATGTCAATTTGCTCCAGTTAATTGAAAATATTCGCTTTAACACGACTATATGCGAGATATGCATAGCGTTTCCCGTTAAACTTTTTGTTTTGATCTTTTCATCTGTTCGTTGCATTGTACAAAGTCTTATTAGTTTATCAGTTTTTTTTTATTTTTTTCTTTTATAATGTGTTTGCAATAAAATAAAAATAATAGAAAATTCATATTTATAAACAATTGGCGGATAGTTCATAAGTTACGGTTATGTGATTATTTTGTTTTGTATGTATGCTTGTGTGCGTGTGTGTGTGCATGTATGAAAAACATATATAGAGAGTAATTAAGCAACGAGAGAAGGAAAAATAAAGAAATAATAGTTACATTTGCCTATCGCCTCTGATCCTCGATATTCTTCAACTTTGCTCTACACTGCTTGCCAGACTGACAGAACCGTATTTGAAGCAATTGAAGCCTTCAGATAATCTTTTTAAAAACACTAATGCAAACAATTTCCATTCATTCCGTACTTGAAAATAATTACTCTTTTTCTGAAGTGTGCCGTAGAAACTTACGCTTGATTTGAAGTAAAAAAAAATGTTATTAACATTTTTTTGCCTAAACGAAAAGTAGTAAAAAATTTTTATCAACGTGAAGAGGAATGTTGCGTATCACTTGTCGTTATGGGACCAGAAGAGTGATGGGATTGAAGATTGTTGCATGACTTTAAGTGAATGGGAAAATATTCACTCTTTTCGCTCCTTTTGTTTCTCATTGTCTTCGCTGTTATCGCAAACTTCATGTCTTGCATTCACAATTAGGAACTGACAGTCTGCGCATACTTAAGAATACTCATAGATGTGCAGTGGACATTTTAAGTGGGCCCACTATCACACCGGAATCAGACGTAAGTGCTCGGCGGGTACTTACTGCGACCTTGAGGAGAACTGAGAGAACTGGTGACTTTAGTGATTCTCAGTAACCTGAGATTTTTTATATTTGGTGAGCAGAAAGTTTTTTGAGAATTTATGCTTTTTAAAGCAAACTTTTCCGTGGACTGTAGCAGTCAAGAAGTGCGATCATATTATGCAGGATCAACCATTTTAAAGATCCGAAAGTAAATTCTGACTGAGATCTGGATCAATATGTACATAGTTGTACAGAGCACAGGAATTGCTAAAGCTTCTTACGAAAACAATGAAACGACGTTTCGCTTGCGATTCGTGCATGTGCAAGAGAAGGTCGTATTTGATGGCTTCGCAAATAGGAAATGTGGCCTCTTTAGTGGAAGGAAGGCACAGCAAAGTTTTTACATTGATTGGGGCGCGCAAGTGAACTGAACAACTCTAAGAAAAAATTCTGCGCAGATATATTATTTAATACATACGTCTCTCTCGATTCTTTTTTTCCCATCTCTATATAAACTTTGTTATCTCCAGTCCCGTCATAATTTTTGGTAATTTTTGACTTATAATTGCGTTCCATATATATTCGGAATACACACACCACTAGCGGTGCTTAGGTATGTTAAGTTTTTGCGGATGTATGCAACACCCAGGAGGACTTGAAATCGACTCACCTTATATTATGTCGATCAACTCAGAATTACTTTTTGAATCAATCTAAACTTGTCTGTCCGTCTGTCCGCCTGTCTGTTTTTTTTTGTGTTAAATGCGCAGGCCGCAACCTTTTGAGATATTTTGATGAAATTTTGTATTCTGATGTGGCTTGGTGGAAGAATGAGCGGTTTTGAAAGTGTTTCAGAATAGACCGCTTCTCATATAACACCTTATCTTGAAAAGTCATTGGTATCCTGTGCCGCATTATATTTTTTTTTTATATTTAGAAAATTTTTCGTGTTTTTTTTTAATTAAGAAAGCATCAGCGGTCCGATCAGCTAGTGTATAAAACCTCTGAATTATCATAGCGCTGCTATCCGGCTGTTTAAGTTTCTTTCTTTCTTTCTTTCTAAAGCGAGCGTTTGATCATTTTGGAATAAATTCTATGTTCAAATTTGACTGACTTGTTAGAACTTGTTGTGAGGCAAGTTTTCTCTTTAGAGGTTTTTAAGACTGGCACAAGTCTAGATACAAGTGCCCATATAAAGGGAGAACACACCCTAGCTCTTGTCAGTTGAAAGACAAGTTATTGTTCTCTTTCTAAAATCCTTACAATTCTGAGTAAAACTCGTACATAATCCTATACTTGTATTGATCAATATATTTATTAGTATAAGAGAACGTTTTGTAAAGACTTTTTCCTGTCTTCAATTGATTCGAGCGTTTTTCTTAAGTATTTTTGGGATTATTTGCGGACCGGGATATCTGCGTAAAGTTTATTATCACTCATGAACACTTCATGAGTATAGCCTATAGAGCCCTCTGAAGAGTGGCTCTGTAGGGTTTTCAAGGGAAATTTCAATGGCAAAAGTGGCACATCGACTTTCTTCGGAGTCAGATTTACGTATCATAAGAGATATCTTGCTAATGTTAAGAGAAATTCCTACGATACGATGATTATATGATTTGTATTAGATCTGTATAAGAGAAAGTAATATCAATGTCTGTCCTTAGTAATGTAAATAGAAACTTTCGAATATAAATATAAATATTTAATACATTAATGCTAAGGTTAGTGTATCGTCTGAACGATGTGTTTTTTAGATAATAAGATCATTTAGATATATCTTTATTATAAAATTGTTTGTCTAGTAAATCGTTTAGCCGAAATTTGCATAAAATATTTGTTTATTTAAGTATTGTTTTTCTCATAACAATGATTTATAATTTTTTTTTCATCATTTCATACAAAAAAAAAAAAAAATAGAAGAAAAAACCAAACATAAAAAACAAACAAATCATAAATAAATGTATATCATATAAACCTGTAGATGATAACAAGTGGAGTCCAACAAAGAGTCCTCTTGTTAAAATGATAAATTTTGAATGGAAAATATATAATTTTCGGCTTAAGCCGAATCTCGAATAGCCATTATGAACACTTCTTCATTATAAACCGTATTATTAGCAGAACAACAAATTTTGTATATATAACATATATAGCCGTTGAAGTAATGTTATGGATTAAAACAAAAAGAAAGAAAATTGTAAAAATAAGAAAAATAAGAGTTAAAATAAATTTTAATTCTTTTTAGAGCAAAACTGTGTTGCATTCCATGTAAATTTAATAATAATTGAAAGAAAAAATATATATATATGAGATAATTAAATAACTAAATTGTAATGTAATGGATCGATCATACCTTAAGATAGTACTACAAAGTCTAACGTTTTTCGATATAATAATAAATAATGAAATACACTTTAAGTTCACAGATACAATTTGTTATCAATAATAAAAGCGAAAATAAAATTATGTATAGTAACGTAATACTCTTATGAATAAAATCTCTCTATATTGAATTGAAAAATTGAACAGAAAATAAAGAAAAGAATAAAAGAATTTTCATTGAAAGTGATTATTTCAAAAATCTAAACATATACATGCGATTTTCATTTTATCGGATATGTGAACAAAAGTTCTGCGCGAGCTTAAGAGTGAAATGTGAGACTTTCAAGTTTCCCAGTGGTTTGATGCTCACCTTTACAATAGACAAACTGAAGTATTGAAATCGAGAAAACACTTAAGCCCGTGGAGCGAGTGTACAAAGAAATTTCAAATGCAAAATACTTCTTTAAGACAAGCGAAAAGCTGTAAGGTCGGTAAAGATTTCATTAGAAACTAGAGAGCGAATTAAACGCTAAAGAAAAGGACTGATAATTAGCACAGCACTGCAGCGACGAGGTAACGTTTTCAATATCTTCGATGGTATCAAGCAGGACAAGAGATGCAGCTGTAGCAAGCAAAGACAAAGAAGCTTAATTAGTTTATAAAATTTTTTTTAGGATCCATTTTTAGCTTCCATCAGCAGAGGCCAACATACACTTCTCTTCACTACAGTATCGCATTTATTCCCCCAACTGAGCAGTTGCTCACTCGATGCCTCATGAAAACTTCTACAATTTCATTTTCCATCTTTCACATCGACTAAAATCTCCGCTTTCTCCTTACAATTTTCTGTATTTTATTCATTTTATGGGTAGGTGCTGTTCACCTCAAGCACTCCGAATATTAATTCCTTTTAGCAAAATCGTGAAGATTCACTTTGATTTGATCTCTTATCTAATGATATAAGGTTCTAAGACATATGTGATCGACGGCAAAAGAAAAAGTGTGGAATTATTGTTATAAACATACAGTTGTTTAGCGTTTGCTACAAACAGGAATTCAATTTTTATCTCCAATAGCTTTGACTTTGAATTTTATCTCCAACACGGGACGTAACTTGACACTTGACAGAATTTACTAATTTTTTCCAATAGTACATACGAGTCGCCCTGTTATTCATGGTTGCGATTCAGACTAGAATTTTTATTCTTGTAATGGCATCATTGACCACTAGGTGACACATTTATGTTATGAATACAAGATAAAACCTACTTATGCCCAAAAATATTAGATTATAATGTACAACCAACTAACCCCTTTTCTTCTTCTTTTCTCGTTTTTTAGGAGTTGTACAATTCTTCAACAAATATTTGAGTCATTCTGTAATCTATAATTATGATACAGACTACAATATGCATTTTCATATCACACCTAACGGTCTATAGATGACACTTGTGTGTTCATTCAAGTAAGCAGTGTTTAAATACAAAATTTGCATGGTAAGTCGTAAGTGCCCGGGTAGCTCAGTCGGTAGAGCATTGGACTTTTAATCCAAGGGTCCAGGGTTCAAGTCCCTGCTCGGGCGTCATTCTTGAGTGCATTTTTTTTATTTTGCGTGAACATTTTATTTCTATTTTCAAATTGTTTTTAAAATTTTACAAAAGAAATAACACAATGAAGAGTAAGTGAGATGAATGAATGAATAATAAAAATTCTTATAATCCAACAAGTGCTAACTTTGGTAAAATGAGAATAGTTCTTATAATGCAACCAGTGCTAACTTTGGTAAAATCGGCGAATAATTATCGGCAAATTGTATAGAACCAGAAAAATGATTCATTTTCATGTTTGCCATTTCATACCTCACTTCTTTCAATGAAAATTACCTAAAAGAGAAGAGAGTACGCTTATCGATCCGGCGGTTTTGCATTGTAGCCGGACAGTATGAATTAATTGACAATCGCTGTTTTGGTTTGAACGAACGGTGAAAGACGGATCGAATAGATTTCCTACGGTGTGCAACGGAATGGCAAGGCGTTTTGGTTTGCCTAACAATACTGAATATATTAGGTCGTATTGAAAATTCTCTGCGGTTTTCTCTGCGGCATTGTGTTGATGCCTGTATGTTGGATAACACTCACCTAGTTGTCTCGGAACGAGCACATGCTTAAAAGGTGACATTTCAGCTTACATTTTTTGTAAAGATAGCTGTCTATCTAATTTTTGATTTGAAAATGAGTGAAATATCTGAAGAAATACGCTATGTGATGTTTTTTTTGCTACAAAAAAAGTAAAAAAGCTGCAAAAAAAGAAATTTGCGAAGCGTACGGTAAGAATCGTGTGAGTAAACGAAGGTCCCAGAGGTGGCTACCTCGATTCCGTTCCGGAAATTCCGATGTCAAAGACGCACTTCGCAATCACTGAAAAAGTCGATGAAATTTTGCAACTTGTGGAGCCAGACAAGCAGGCAAGCTGTCAGGAAATAGTGGAGGCACTGAACATCAACCATATGACAGTTTGGAATCATTTGAAAAGAGCAGCCTACCAACAGAAGCTCGAAACCGCGGAAAAACCGCGGAGACTTTTCACTATGATCCATTGCATGTCAACTTTGATTGGAATCAAAACGAGCGAACAAAAAAATTATATCCGCCTACGACCGAACCTTCTAAACCTACTACCGCCTTCATCTTAAAGTAGAACATACAAATTTTTATTATTGTATTGTATACGTAATGGGCAAACATCATATCAAATATGATTAGCGCGAGAATTTGCTTCTACTCAAGAATATATATACTTTAAGAAGCTTTATGAAGCTTCCTTCTAGGTGTTTGAAAAGATTTGGACAATCTTCGAATTTTTCATATCGGGCACTATTTTATAAATCTAGCGTGATTGATAAGCGAAGCAATTTTGTTTATGAAAAGGAATGAGAAGATGAATGAAAAAATTTTAGGACTTGAATGTGAAGAGCAAAACAACAACTTATGACTTGTAAAACACACGCCACTGGTTGCTAATTATACCAACAGCGCAGTCAAAAAGATAAGAAAACTATATTCTGCTTAGAGCAAAAAGACTTCACGTAGCTTTTCCTTAACTGCGGACCAGTAAAAGTGCAAATTGTTGGTATACGGGGGTTGGCATTTTTAGGTGAATTAGAATGAATTTTAATTCAATATCAGCTATGACTCGTAGATGTGCAAATGTATTCATATGTGTGACTTCTTTTCAAGGTTTAAAGTAAGAAAGCCGTTCGCAGGTTTCCCTATTTAAAAAATTTTAATCTGCTGGATTCAACTAAGAGTATCTATACACCTGATATCAAAATTGCGGTTTTCTCCGGTCAATAAGCAGAAATCGCAAGATTACTTGTTAGCTGATGGCATGCCAGTGTTAGTTAGGGGACACTATTTTTGCAATAAACCAATAAATGACCTTGACAAATATACCTTCACTGTCAGTTAGTCGACATGTCTCCAAATAAAACAAGTGTTAGCTCAATTTTTATAAACCTGCTCAAGTTGAGGCGGAGTTGCCAAGGCTTGTTTTCCGGCAAACATGACTTTCTTACTTGTTTTCTCCTATTATGAAATTTTTATTTGTGTCACTGTAGCTACCATTAAAAAACATATAAACTCTCTAATTGAATTCTCATGGAATTCTCACCTCAGCTTTTTCATTTTTTCACACACACTTACACTTTTGACACACTTAAAAGCAAATATCACGACTGCGTTGTTTAAACAACTTTTCGAATAATAAGCGGAATACAAAAACGGAAGAATATAAAGGCTCTAATCAATATTTAGATTTAAACGTAATTCCAAGTTCACATATAGAAAATGAACAGCAAACGCAGCAGCAAAATCATCGCATAATCAATTAGCGCTCATTAGAAAATATATCAAATAACTAAAGTAACTAAAAGTAATTTTTGAATTTTAATATTTATCATTTTCATACAAGATTTCATATATATATGTATATATATATATATATATATATATATATGTATATATATATATATATATGTATATATATATAGGAAAATATATATGAATATAATACCAAGTAAATAAATACCAAGTAAAAAAATTATATTTGGTCGCGACCGAATCTTTTATACCCATCGCCTCTTAGTACAGATAAATATGTAGACTTTATAGGATTTCTGGAGTTCTTTTTCGAACGCTGCAAACGTTTCGACAAGAGAATAAAATGTTATTATTCAATAATATCAAGGAGACCTAGTTGATTCTTTCCATTTTTGCACAGGTTCTGTAGAATCAACCATAGAATATAAATGCAAAAATAAAAATAAAATTAAAAACAATAATTTATTAATTTTTGAAAAAGAAGTGATTTCAGACTACATGGTACTGTGAGAAAGACGTTACACAGACAGACAGGCAGGCAGAGGGATGGACATGCTCAAATCGGCTGATCAAGAATGTAAAATACTTTATGTGGTCTTTAAGAATTCTCCCTGACTATATAGAGAAGAACTTGTTTTAGTAGTATCATGGGCTATACATTATATCTACAAAATTCCATTTGCTAACATTGAATTACTTATATTATTGCCTACTATTAAAATATATCTTCTTGTTTTATCCTATTGCTTTGAAAATGTTATAGCAGAGGATCATTAAGTTTTACGCGTATACATACGTAGTTATAAAAACATACGTTAAGTGCATTCACTACTCCATCAAATTATGCAATTATACTAATTTTTCATTCCATTTGCGACCTACCCTCCTACTAAAGCATATGCGAAGCACTTGAAACTATAGTTATGTGTCCTACAAAAAAAACAAAATTATTAATCTATTTAATTATACCAATCTCCCTTTTTGTTAGACAAAGCCTGACAAAAACACAGTTGATACAATCGCGACAAATTTTTTCAAAGATAAACCAAGATAGGCCAATTTTTCTGCAATAGTGTTGGCAAAAAAAAGAGTGATAAAAATATAATAACAAAGCTTAACAAAGCGATTTTACGTTTCAATCATCGAATCGATTGAGTGATATTCACACATTTAATAAAAAAGTTGCGATTTTTATATATTTGCTATGTTTCGTTAAAAAAAAGCACAAGCATGATTTTTTTCCATATCTGTGCATTACGCTCGCCGACCATTAGTTACTCATCTTACAAAAGTTGCCTATGAGCCATTTGCCGAGGGTTTACTAAGACGCAAAAGCACGCCGCGTACTTTATCCATGATATGTGGTGGTGAATGCGTTGACCAGTCCTGCGTGTGTTACTAAGTAGCCAGCAATTGCCAGCAAGGCAATAAACGCAATTATACCAAAGCTAACACCCAAGCAGCAATTCTATCTGAATTTAAGTATAAATATTGCGTTATGTGAAATATTCCTCAATGATGCCTTTTGCCTGTAACTTTTTTGTCATCTATCCCTAAAAAACTTGCTCACCCTCTACTCGCAATCCTTCATGGACGTCACGGTGCTTGGCTGATGAAATAAAACAAAATAAAAATTCCCTTGGGTACATGAACTTGACACACCTGTTTTCTAAGAGAGAGTGTGAGTGGTACAGTGCCTACAGGGCGGTGAATAAAGCTGTGCCGGCCTCAATTGAAGCCTTGTCTTTAAGCTATGCGGCATCGTAAAAATGACTACACTGACGCGTGCACAGTATAGTTTCTTGTAGCTTTGAATACATGTCGTTCTGCGCCAAAAGAACGCCATTTAAAAGGTTTTCTTACACTAGAAGTAAATACATTTTTTTTATATGTGTTTCTATACTATTATGTTATGTACAGAGTCGATAATTACACAATAAGTCGACATCACCAATCGCCCAAAATTAGTGAAAATCTTCAGGTACAAGAAGGAAAGTATTTAAGTTATATATATACATATACATGTTTATCTACATAAAAAAGGCTGGAGTCTTTTGTTTCGTTTTTTTTTTTATTTTTTCACTCATAACCCCCGGACAGTATACGCCTGCTTGTACTCCTGATCAGCATCAAATTCTAAACTGATTTAAGAATGTTCGCCTGTCGGTTGTGTTGCCTGTGGTGAACATTATCCTAATCGCAAAAAAGAAGCTATCGGCTTCAAATTTGGCTGAAACATTAAAAATTCTTGTAGGCAGGTTGTTGCTGAAAATGACCCGAATTGGTTTAAAGGACACGCCCACAGTACAATATAACCTGAAGATACCTCTGCTCCCAAAAATAAAAAAACCGTTTAAGGCATGAGTGTCAGTCTGTCTGTTCATTTGTCTGTTAATTACTGCGGTAAACATGCACATGGTCGCAAAAATGGAGATATTTGCTTCAGACACATGTTACACGTTGGCGCTTCTATTCTACAAAAATAGAAAAAATTTACCGCGCCCACACAGTATTACAGAATTCGGAAATTTAGTTTTTTGCTTTTACTTTAGTCTATTTTACCAATAATGGTGTTGGGTGCAAAGGATTCGTTCGTGGCCGAACATAATTTTCTTAATTGTTTATTTTTCACCTTAAATGTGCAAAGTAAAGCAAAAATAGTAAGTTAACGATGCACATAGTGTAGTAATAGGAAATATTACACAATAAGAGCAGTCAACAACTCTTAAGTTATCTGATTAATGAGGCCTGAGATTTCCATTTTATTTATTTTTGTATATACATATATATATGTATGTAAATAGATACTGTATATACATTTATATATATATATATATATATATATACGCAAAGACTATATATATGTTTACATATATATGTACATTTGTCAACAATCAACGATAACAGTAATGATAAAAACCCAGCGACTTAATGAGAAAAAGCATAAGTGTCACCACGCAAGATAGACATATCAACGCAAGCGAACGTACTAACTGATAAATGGGGTGTTGAGCGCTTATGGAAATATAAGTATAAAAAGGATCAAAATATGAAAAATCAACTACCAAAACCGTAATATTGTACTTCATCTGCAAAACAGTAAGGAAGCTAAACGCGAAAATGGTTGAAAAAGAGAGCCAGAGAGAGAGAGAGAGAGAGAGAGAGAGACAGAGAAAGAGAAAATTTGTTAAAGAGAGAAATTTTACAAAGCTAAAAATCGAGGAATTTGTTTCTTTGGGAGGGGGGAGGAAGGCCCTAGTAAATATAAATATAGTCAATATTTCGTTTATTTCGCGACTCCAATTCAAATCGTTAAACAATGATTAGTAGTCGGAAATAAAATAATTTCAAGTCTATATATACATATTTATATATCTGTATATATCTATATATATATATATATATATATACGTATATACATATGTATGTCTTACTGAATGGACGACCATGAAGATTTTATATTTAATAATTTTCGCCCTGAGAGGAGAGAAGCAGCAAGCAAGTTTTCAAATAATATCTTATAGAAAAGGTTACGTGAATGCTGAGAGAGTTAGATTAACGCAACGATGAGAGCAATTGAAATATTTAACCTAAAACCTAGTTTTATAACTGGTTCTCCTCATCAGTTGGTTGTTTGTCGTCTATTTGTTGTTTGGCTTATTTGAGGGTTACGGGTTACCCTCGCTTGCACGTGTTGTTGTTGCCGTTGTTGTTGGTTTTATTGTAGTAAAGGCCGCATGAGTGCTGAGCGCATCAAGCGTATTAAAATATGTCAGTTTCGTATTTGTCGTTGAGCAAGCAAGTAACTGAAAATAACAGCTTAAGTATTAAATGCAGTTGTATTAGAATCATCAATGTATAGGACACGATTCACAACCGGAAAATATCGCATTCACCGACGCTACAAGCAAACAAATAAGAAAAATTGTATTAAAAAAAAAAAAAAAAAAAACAGGAAAGGAAAATTTATAATAATTAAAGTTGAATATCGCGTTTGTATTCCAATTTGTGAAAATTATTTTTAAATTTGCGAAACTAATAGAGATTAACAATAACAAACTTACATTAGGCTTTATATCGTAGTCGCTGTTTCAAATGCCGCAGTAAAAAAAAATCAATGAAAAGTTCCAGGGAAAGCCGCTTAAAGCAATAGCATAGAGAATGACGGGTTGATTTCTGTAGGCTTAAGTGGTAAGAAAATTTTTGATAATTTGATTAAACTTGTGTGTTTTTGTGTAAGTGTGTTGTCATATGAAAGTGGCTAAAATACTTTTTGGTGTTTTCAACGTGTATCTTAACTGCGCATGTGCGATCCCTGTTTTTTAACATGACTTCATAGAAGGACCTAAAATTTGCTGTAATGTTCTGGTAACGTGGACTAGTGCTGGTTGAACGGCAACGGCTAAATTTTATAGCTATTTCGTTTTTAGCTATCGTCTGCACTCGTTTTATAATGCACATCAATAACAAAAAAAAATAAAAAAAAGACTTGAAGCTAGGGTTACCAGATATCTACTGGATCGTATTCTTACGAGTGAAGGTAATGCAAATCGAACACCGTTAATGCAGTTAAAAAGCCTTTCATTAGAAACCTTGAGAATATCAGAAATCGTTTTCAATCAATTCGCAACCACAAACACTGATATTGGAACATAACTGATGTTGTAAAAATTTATGTCATACATTCTTCACTTTAAATAGAGGGAAACGCGAGCGAAATGGAAGTAAAACTGTCCTCCGTAAACTGTCACACATACATCTTATGAAACGTTGTCTTATATCTTTCATTCATAGATGTCATATATGATAATATCATCTCCCTTCTTAAGCTTAGTTTTTCAACTGATTAGAAAAAGTTCAGATATGAAGACTAGACTAGACTTTAAGTATTTGATTGTAATAAATTTAATTTGAAGGCTTTTTCTTTCCTATTGATGCATATATATAAAAATTGGTAACCTTGCCAAGGGGTCTAATACACTAATACATAGACTATTTAATATGCGTACGTGTAGCTGTGTGCCTGCTTGTGTTTTATAAGTGCGGAAAAGGATATCCCATTGAAAATTTGTAACAATTTCTTCAGTAATCGCAAATGCTGATTACTGCTGAGATATCTCATAACATTGTCTTCAAATGGAAGCAAATTAAAGAAAATTTGATTATTCACTTAAAAGAAGAAATAAAAATTTAATTTCCAACGCAAGGATGTGTATATCTTTTCATATTTGAATTGAATATCCATATATATATATATATATATATATATATATATCAGCAGCACACTACTATAGATGTATATCAGCACTACGCAATAAAGCTGAAGGAAATTATATTTAGGCTTTTCAAATAAAAAAAAAAAAACAAAAAATACAACCCTCTCTAGTAATTGTCACGCATCTACTGGCCATAAATGTGTATGTGTGCATAGCTTTTGTATTCAAGTAACATAAAAATATGGCGTCTCATCAAATGAATTTTTTTTTTTTTGTTTTTTCTTTATTGTTCCATTTGCAACTGCATGCATGTGTTTGTGTTTAAGGTCGTTCTTTCAATAAAATGAAAATGATACCAAATCTGTACAGATTTTATATATATGTGTGCATGCAAGTGTAACACAATTCTTTGTTCTCTTTTAATTCGATTAAAGTCTTCAATGCACCGATCAAATCGTCTATGTATTTATTATATACGTAGGCACCGACATAACTGCAGTATTTCGTTTTAATGAAATGAAAATAATTTAAAATTATTTCTTGTTAACCAAATCTAGTACAATGTGCATTCGAAAAAGCGCCCTTTAGCTATACGCTCTTACAACAACCACCTCTTTACTGTGTACATATATAACAAGAACACATATTCATAACTTTCATTTCCTTTTAGAACCGCACCCAGTTAAAGGGGTCTGCTGTTTGCATAGCTGAAATTTTCCAAATATATACACATAAACACACACACACACACACACACACGTACATACACATAAACACACACCTGCACACACAACGCCTACAGTTACGTACATTTTAAATATTAAAGTTTTTTTCCCAAATTTATTGCCTAAAAACGTAAATTTATAGAGTGGATTATGTGTATGTGCGATATGCAAATATGCAGGCGATTTTTCGTATTGTCACGATACCGCCAAAGGCATGGCATTAAAACATTAATATGGAAGGAAAAAATACGCAATTAAGAATTTTTTACTTGCCCTTAAATTGTATTAAGAAACACACTTAAGTTTGAATTGTTTTCCGAGGGACCTCACTGCTTATTGAATAAAAATAGGTGAAGAAGCTCTTAAAATTTTAAACCTTAGAGATATTTCTCACTCTTTTTGATTTTAAATAAACTCAACTTCTTCCTACTGCCCTACCCACCATCTTTTCTAACCATCGCCGAGCCCTTACATATAGAGCCACTAAACCATCTATGTCATAAAAAAACCATTCAACGCCTTCTGCAAACTTAAAAATCATACTCCCGGAATCGAGGAACTAGTTTTTAATATTCTTCTTATCTTCTTCGGTCGGTTTCTCTTATTACTAGCGGGAGCACCATTTTACCTCCAGATTTTTTTTTTTTTTTGTTTGACTTAACCAATCATTTAGTGGATGTCCCTTATTTGTTTAATACGGTGAAGGTCAGATAGAAGAGAGGAAAGAGAAAGAAGTTGGGGGTGGTGGCGGCCCCTTAGTGGTTACATGCCCGATTGGTAAATATTACGGCTTCACTCACTGAACACTCACTATAGTTGCGACCAAAGAAAACTCTACAGAACTTCATATTTGAATATTGCGAATACTGACTCTTTAGCCCCGTTCTTAGTCGCCTACTCAGGCGGCTTTAAAAGAAAACAAGCAAAAACATTATATTCGTTTGCGAGTGAATCTTTTATATCCACCACCGTCATTCTAAAAAAAAGAAAAGAACTAAATTCTCATACTCTATAATATTGGGTGGGCACGGCTGATTTTTTCTATTTTCAGAAGAAACATGAAAGTTTATATCGTGCACGTGTTGCACATTATGGGTGACAAGCAAAGAACACACAAAGCGGCTCGTTATCAATACCAACCTGTGTGCAAGAATTTCCAATATTTCTGCCAAATTTGAAGGCGATCGGTTCATTTTTGTGGCCAGGAGAATGTTTACAACAGACGGACAGATGGACATGCTTAAATCGATCCACAATTTGATGATGATCAAGGATAAATATACTTTACGGGACCACCCAGAGCTTCCTTCTGGGCACAATAAAGAATTTTCCCAAAACCAAAAACCTTTCTTCAAAAATGAACTTTAGAGTTCAATATTCGATCGTAAATAACAAAATTTTGTTCATTCAAAAACATAGCTTGCTTTGTAACATTGGAAAATAGGTCGGCTTAACCCCGCTAAGGAATTGAAAGAAAGCATTTGGTATGAAAAACGTGTAAATTGATTGAAAATGTCTTAGAGGAGAGGAAGGGGCCACAATGAAGGTCTTTGCCGCAAGAATATTTCAGTGAGCTGAATAAAATTAAAATAAAATTTAAAAAGAAAAGACTTTTTAGACGGAATCAGAAGTAATTAATCTTGATTTACTGTTAAGTAAGTTATTATGATTAATTTATATCGTAGAAATTCTATAAAGAGAACACGAAATTCGTTCATTTTATTGCGTGCGACTTTGTTTTAAAATTCTAACAAACTTTGTGCGCTCTTTTTGACGCCAGTTTGTAAAGAAACATTAGTCATTTTATTAGTTTAAAACAACGGACGTCCCACAAAATTATTTTTTATGAATAAAAGAACCTTCACAAGAACTTAAAACTTACAGTTTATTCCTATATATTACGCTAACATTTTCTCATTTATTATTGTTAAGCAAAGGATGCAAATTTCTCGCTTTACAACTAATTGTCATGGAAGTATGAAAAAAACAAGTAAGAAAGTTATATTCGGCGGAGGCCATATCTCGCACACCCACCGCTATGCTTTTCACTTTGTACTCTCCAAGTTCTTTTATTTGATACCCATAACGCTAGTATTATTAAGAAAAAATTAATCGCGATGTCTTTTGTATTCATTTTAAAATTCACCCATTTGTAGGCAGATAATATATCTTCGTTTGATGAGTGCACAAAATAATTTTAAACATTCTGCCTTGTTTGTCTTATGATAAATAAGCATAAAACCTCGAAAAAGTGAAAAAAAATAAAATTTAATTACTTGTAACTTCGTGTGGGCGTGGCCGCGTGTTTCCATTTTTAGACGTAACGAGTAATGTGTTTCGCAAAATAAATGTGGAAAATTCCAGCCTTCAAACTTTAATAATTACCGAGTAACGAACAAAAATCCAAAAATTTTTGTTAAAAAAAACTGAATTGCGTCCAGTTTACACTCCACTGCGTACTTCTGCTCCGACCAATTCGGTCTATTTTAAATTCCAACTTGCGTGCGAAAATTTCCAATGTTTCTACCAAATTTGAAGTAGATATCTTAATTTTTGCGACGAGGAAAGTGCCAACAACGGACACCGTACAGACGGACAGACATGGTTAAATGAACTTTGAATTTCACGCTGACCAAGAATATATATACTTTATAGCGTCCCTGAGGGTTCCTTTTGGCTGCTACATACATTATGGAAAAAAACAAAATGAGTGTACTTCCATCTTACAGTGGTGGGTGTAAAAGTAATACATCTGAACGAGTAAAAAAGCTTTATTTATTACGAGACTAACTCCGTATGCCCAGCGTTTGAAATGTATATGAAAAAGGTAAGCTTTCATATACAGACGGTAGACAAGCACTTCGCAGGCTCCGAAATATGGATGCAATCTTAACCACCATGAATTGCGGTCATGCTTGCCTAGACGTCCATCCCTATCTGTTGAAATGATTTTAACTCTCTGCGAATTTTATGTGAAAGAGCAAAAAATTGAATTCTAATTGTTTCTTATCGTGCTCGTAAAACTAATTTGAGATTTGAAAACAAAATTAGGCAAAACCAACTCAAGAGTTCGTTAGGCATTACTAAACAATTGACAATTGTCCTCTTTACAGATCAAAACCTCTTTTATTTCGGGGTTTTAAGATCAATCCTAAATTGTTCCTTGACATATGTTCCGTCACGTGGGAAAATCCGCTTGGACTGATGTAAACTTTCTCCGTAATTACACCGGATGCCCACCAAAACCGCTTATACACACACAAGAGTTTATGAACTCGTATCGTAAAGTGCTACCAAGTTGTTTAAAGGTGTCATGGATATTACGATATACAATATATAACGAATTAACGAATTTTCAGTTTACCGGCAATCGTATAGCCTAGAAAATTTCGCAACGACAAATAACTACCCTTTTTCTGGCCGTCACACTTTATTTTGTTGAAAGGGACTTTTTTCGCTTCTCTATGGTATACGCTACAAAATCTTACGCCTATCAAACACGCAGGTCCCTTTAAGAGCATTTTAGACTGTTGCAAAGAGAATGACAAAATTAGTATATCGTCATCTATTTCTAATGGAAATTTAAAAATGTGGTCATAAAAATGTAATAAACTTACTGTTATCTCGGTTTGGTTAGCAAAAGGTATGAAGTTCCAGTTCTATGAAGTTTTATACGTCAATTTGTACGTCGTTCAGATTGTCTGATGTTGATTAATGAGAAATATTCATATGTACCTGTAATGTATTGAGATTCATTAGCGTTACAACCAGAATGACAAAGCGTACTTTGCTTCAGTCATAATGAGGTTAATCTTAACATTTTGAAACAAACGAAATCAACGAAATGATAATCATAGTTATTATAAATGCATATGACACTAATTTAAATTACTTTTAATTTACATAATCAATTTCAAGCGCTTACATGCGCATGCAGAGTAATTTTTTAATTTATGGATATTTTTAAGTAGAACGTGTCATTGATCTTTTGTGTATTTCAAATGCCATACTTTCTCTCGAGTGAGATCGAAACTTTTAAGTTTTTTGATACCCTGTACGACTTGTGGGGTATGTTAAGTTTGTGTGGACGTGTGCAACAGTCAGAGGGTCTTGAGGTAGATCCACCGTTTGTTCGTCTTGTTTTGTTTTGGTTAATCTACAGGCCACAATTTTTGAGATTTTTTGATGAAGTTTGGCACGCTGATGTTTTTCGGCTGTAGGACGGACGCTGTTGAGCGAATGTGATACGAATCGGGCCACTTTTTCGCCAACTTCTTATATAACGCTTAGGGTGGAGTATTTAATGGTACACCGTGGCATACTGCACTGTCTTTACTTGCTCATTAATATTATTACGACTTGGTGCCATAGTCTTTGCAAAGCTGATCTTATTAAAGTGAAATTATCCATAGCTGTGTTTGCACGAAGAGCTAAGAGGACTATTATAGTACAAAAGGCCTACCAAACAGTTGCTGCAAACTTGACATAAATCAGGGATTTGTTACGCCCCAATTTTTAGGGTCCTCGAACTTAGGACGGCAAGACAACAAGGTGCTGAATGATAAAAAGAAGATTTAAGAAGTCAAGGATAAGAAAAATTACATGCTTCAGTATATAAAAAGACTGGTTGACATACTAATTAATGATCACATATTTATATTATATCGCATGTCTACAAAATGAATAGCAAAAGTAATATATTTCCATACTTTAGTACGAGTACAAACAAAGGAAACCTTTCACCTATTCGAAAGACTATAAGACGAATCGAAAACTTCGCTTCACTATCTCGCATGATTATCATTAATTTTTGTAGCAGCAAACGCGCATATGTTGGTTCATTGATTGTATAAAAATGATAAGAATCTACAAAAAAAAAAAAAAAAAAAAAAAAAAAAAAACAAATAAGAGGCAAAAACACAAACACGCAAAAATGCATACAGGTGTAGATAAAGGAATAAGCAACTGATAGTGAAGTAATGCATGAAGGATATCGGAAAGAAACGCTTGTGATGTGTATGCAGATCCTGAATGGTGAAAAATTTATTACGCGTATCGTTTAGCCTATGAAAAATGCTCCTCTATAAATAAAATACAACTCGTTTTGTATAAAACTTCTTCAAGAGTTAGGGTAAATGTTTCGTAAGTGATGTGATAAGAAGTTTTTATACACAACGATCCCCGTACACACATTAAACATATCATAAAATATTATTTTCTCCTAATGGAAACTAAGCCCGTTATCTTTAGTGACGACGCTGTAGAATTTTTAAATGGTTCTCTTTTCTTTCCGCCCGAAACAGATGTAAATCGATTTGTGACTATGAAAACGATGTCCACCTTTTTCTTGTTGTTATAGGCTTAGTGAACTAAGTAAGTTGTATCC
Source organism: Glossina pallidipes (assembly GCA_000688715.1). Taxonomy (NCBI): domain Eukaryota; kingdom Metazoa; phylum Arthropoda; class Insecta; order Diptera; family Glossinidae; genus Glossina; species Glossina pallidipes. Next base: position 210,359 of record JMRQ01006282.1, on the reverse strand, counting down.
AATAATACGAAAATTGATAATAATTATCTGATATACATTGCATAAAACCATTCCTTAAAGTGACAAAATGTAAAACTCGGAAATTATTAACCACACAGTTATGGAGCTTACTAAGATATTTCTAACTTCTAAGTCAGAAAACCAAACTAATTACTGCTCACCCTATAAATTGCTTTTTTGGACTTTCTTTTTTTTTTACTGTGACCAATCACTGTAGGGGATGTTCCATATTCGTCTAACACGGTTATTGATCAGAAAGAAGCGGTGGTAGATAGCCATAGTCTAATGGGTCTGTGCCCAATTAGTAAGAGTTATAGCTTTATCGACTGAATACTGAACTTTGAACTCGCGAACACTGACTTAACATTCGCGAGTCTTACCGGCTCGGCTTCTCGTGCGGAAAAATCGAGAAGTGAACAGAAATGGATCGATGAATAGGTACAATTTCAGTGCATATACTAGCGGCAGTAAGTATACTTCCTTTCTAATTTACGAATGTAACAAATAAGAAAATGTCGTGTTCGTCTTGGATGCCCACTGCTTTAAAATGTGAAATTTGGAATTATAGTTTCTTTCTTGTAGCTCAAGGTCAAACAGGAGGATCCTAATGTTGAATTTGTAGACAAATCCGGCCAATTTTTTAACCAAATGTGAAAAGATCTCGTTTGCAGGGCTTTTTAACCAATGACGACCGGTTTTTGTGTCTACTTTTCTCACTCCCCAACGTGGTCAATGGTTATCAAAGAAGAACCTTTATGACAAGCTTCAACTTTTCACTCTAATTTTTGGAGAATAACAAAAATAATTCCCAACACTTGCCTGCAAATTGGTTAATGAATGTGATCGCCTTCAAGGCGCTTTATATTATGAAATTTTTACTTGTTGTTTGATGTGCACTGCTTCCCAACGTAGGCTTCTTGCTCAGGTTTCAAATAAATGGAAAAAACTTCCAAAACGCATGGCTTTCGCTTTTTACAACTACCAACTGAAGACCCAAAATATGTATGCGTATGTACGTATACAGTAAGCTTAAGCAAGACTAAGTAAGCTTAAAATAAATTTAAGGCATCTGCGTTGAAAGATAACCATCGTTTAATAACCCTTAGGTGGTTACTTAAAAAATGTGTTCCTCCACTCACCTAATTGAAATTTTTGATCGTGAGATGTCATCACGTTACAAAAACAATGGAATTCGTGCACGAAGTTTTTGGTAAAAGTGCAGTTTTGCTCACTTTAACTTTAACACGTGGCGCGTTTTAAAATATGCGTATGAGAGCAAAAAAAGAAAACCTAATTCAAGTCAACTCCACCTGCCTGTGCATGAGTAAATAAACAAAAAACCGTAAAATAGATTTAAAAAAAGGAAAAAAGCTTAACCTAAGTTCAGTGAAGTGAAGATAGAACAAAAGTCTCCTCGTTAGGCCGTTGTGGTTGTACTGTTGGCGAATGCTCTTTGCAATTATTTATGCATGTGAAAGTCGTGTAGCAATCATCAAGTGTGGAATGATATCATAGCAGTATCAAAGCACAACGTAAGCATGCGCGACAAGAAAAGAAAGAAACAAAGCAGAAAACAAGAATGTTGCGCACGCAAAGTCACTGGCCGCGCGAAACGCATTTTTTCTAAATTCCCGCCAAGACTTTTGTTTGTTGTTGTATATATTGTAATGTTTGTCTTCATTTTAAATAAACAATAAACAAACAACTTACCGAAAAAGAAATGACAAGAACAAATGACTTCAAAGACCCACATATATATATAAGGGCAAGAATTTCGACCGTTACCACCAAAAAAAAAACATCTTCATTCATGTGCATAAAAACAAAAAAAAAAAAAGAAGGAAAATAATAATAATCATGAAACCCCGCTTACTCTCTACTTTACACACTACGTATGCGAGTATTCCATGTATTTGGAATTATTTCTTTGGCTATTGGTTCGCGTAAAAAAGCAGACTTGAAAGAAACCTTGAAAGTGGCCTTACCTGTATATTAAGATACACTACAAGCACACAATTGTATATATTTTTCGGTAGATTTGATTATGATCATACAGTGGAGCAAACGTGAATACGTCTGCTGTAAAAATGCGAAAAGTACATTAAAGCAACTCGTAACAATTCAATATTTCAGGAATTTCTCCCAGCTCAGCTTCAGCTATTCTAGAATTCATTGACTTTAAGTGATTTTAACCTAAGCCTGATTAGATAAAAATCTAAGTGAAAAAGTCGGACCGAATGTGGATAAATTATTCTCTTGTTTGTAACAAGCAGGGCAAGGCCAACTATTAAACGCTCCATATCGCTTCGCCTAATACAGATATTGTCCATTAATTCATTTTCGTGAAAATACATTAAAAATTATACATTGTTTTTATGTGAAGGCATAATTTTCATGGACGCCCCCACAGTCTATGAACTAATTTTCATCATAAAATATCAAAAATTAGATATTTTTTGCCTTGGGTGGGCTTACTTTTCATTAAGATCCTTTTATGAGGAGAGATCCAGAAAATAGATCTATGTTGTCCAAACTCGGTAAGATTATTGTTTAAGTCAAACTATTATTATGCACAAAATCTCATCAAGAAATATTGAAAATGGGGTGTCTTTACCATATAAAGATTCAGTTGCCGCAGGCACAGTTATACGGTACAGAAAATTACCCCCTTCCATCCTAATTTTTCACACTAAGTTAGAACGCCCGAATATCGATTACTGATCGACTAATTCTGAAAGTTATTGAGTATGGAGAGTGGTTGCAAAATTGGTCCGCGCCGAACCATTTTCAATAGCACATGTCCTTGGGCCAAAACAACTTAATGTACATAGTTTCAGCAAAATACCTGAAAACTGCAATCTGTGGGGTGAACAAAAAACACATGGACGAAAATCAGCCGTACAGACGTACAGATAAGCATGGAGTCACCTTCTGAATCGATCTGTATAATAAAAAAAAAAAATGGATCTATCTCGCGCCCTTCTTCATACGTGCGCACAAACTTCCGACATTGTTTAATAGCAAAGTTTATTTGGTTCAACAATAACAGAGTTCCTCAGATGACCAACGCGAATAAAACTCGCAAAAGCGGACATTACACTTTTAGTAGACTATCCCACAGAGTAGCGAAAGTAACCTGTCCATAAAAAATAAATAAGACAAACGTCACTTAATGCTGTTTACGTCCATAAAGGTATCACCAAACTTTAGCTGGTTTTACAAAGTTTATGCTTGGTTACTATAACTCGTTTCCAAACAAAAAAAAACAAATTAATAAATAAAAGAAGCTTGACTTGAGTATCTTTCCGTCCCACTGGTCCCAACTAAAAGGGTCGTAGGTCGACCTGCATATATATGTATCAAAACATTTTTACCAGGAAACAGACCTGAATAATTCAAATCATGGTTAACTACTTTTATGTATGCAGTATGCACTGCCAGAAGAGTGTGACATATTCCAGGAGAAAAAGTTTATGTATTTTATTTTATTGCACAATCTCAAATAGCGTTGGACAAGGACCATTTTAATGCAGTTTTTTCAATTACATGCAATTTTCACTATATCCTGCAATCAATTACTGTAATTGTCATAAGCTATATCGCCCACGTTATCATATAGCTTTAATTTATTGACGATTTGTTTCATTTCAATTCAACCTTTTTTTGCTGTTAAAATATCTGTCATTCACGACGGCTCGGATTTTCTAATTCATTTAAGGTAACTTTTCGCAACTAACTTTCCGTTAAATTGGATTCCGTAAAATTTCGATTTCATTTTCATATGAATATTGCTTCGCCGGCAACGCGTTGTCAGACGACTTGCTGCAATTCAAGTAATTTTGAGTAAAATTTGTGCAATTGTGACCATTGTCGTTGTTTACACTGAGACTGTATTAGGGAAGAAGAGATATGCTTTTTTTTGTCTTGGATCGTTCATAAAAGGTGAATGTTTTGCTAGATGTACATTAATTTTATTGCCTTTTCCCGCCTATTTGTTTGTAAAAGAAAAATTTTTTAAATTAACCTTCGGAATGAAAAGGATATAATTCTTATATTTTGGTAATTTAGTGAATTTACATTTCTTTGCCCACTTACGTATGCATAGCACGAACTCATTCACAGACTCATTGCGTCTTAAAGATAAATTACATATCTAAGCAAAGCTATATTAACTTACAAAAGAATAGCTCAGTTTTCTAAGAACTACGTTAAGACCAAAGTAGACTTCATCGCAAGAATAGTCGTTTGTCGACACCTAAAATACTTCACGTACAGGAATTGTAACCAAGTAGTGTTTTGGATGCTTGCAATTCATTTTCAAACTCAGCAATGTGTATATATTTTCAAGATCAGACGTGAAGGAAAAATTCTCAAGCACTTTAGTGAATCATTAAGACTCGCTGTACATCGAGTACCTTTCACTTGTTCAAAACTTATTTTTCAGCAAAGACGATAAGCACACAAGTGTGCTTTAAAAATGCTACAGTAATGAACTGAGGGCGTGGGCGAGGTACTAGTGTTCCACGGTTGTATTGCCGGAAAGATTTTTTCCTTCTTTTCTTCGCTGACGTTTCGATAAACACGAATAACAATTACAATATGTTATCTGCTAATCACACGCAAATGTAAACTACAAGATATCTGTGTTTCGTTTTTTTAACTTTTCTCCATGCTCTACATTCGTCCGAGGTTTCCTACTTATAAATTTCTACTAATTTTTTGTCCACACGAGTACTATGCACCCGAGGGGGGAGAGGCTAAGCAAGTCCACTACCACTAACGATTAACTTGTTTTATTACATGATTATCAATGCAAGTACCACAACATGCACTTTCCGTTTAAAGCTGCATTGTATTCTAATTAAGTGCACCGTTAGGTTTCTCATCAAATACATAACAAGCGCTAAATACTGTAATCAATTTTTATATACACCAGCAGAGAATAAATGTATATTTACACCATTCCCTTGGTAGCACTTAAAGTAATTCACAGATCCGTCTGTCTCATCCTATTCGCTTTTTGAACTCTAGACTAGAAAGTTAAAATTTAAAATGTGTGGACTACACGCCTATTCTATATAGTAATCCATTTTAGATATTTTAAAAGCTTTGCAGAATTTCAAAATGAAAATGAATCTAATGCGGAATAATCAGCGACAATTAGAAAAAAAATATTTCAAAGTGATGGGTATTTAAAATTCGCTCTAATATTTTTATTATTTGTTTTATTTTATGAACACAAGAATACCAAGAAGAACGTATGCTTTCTCTCTTTTCACAGAAAATGTATGCCGTCTATCATGAAATCATGGACACTTTACCTTGACGTTTAAGGGGACGACAAATAAACAACCACCATAGATGAGTGACTATGTATTACTTCACTTCTATCTTGAAGAGTAAAAGAGTACAAAATATATTTCGCTTTCTCTACAGTGTACAGCTGCAGTTAGGCAAGTAGCTGAGTTTTAGTACCTGTGCACTCACTAAGCCGCTATAAGCGAACACACAAGCACATTAAATCTCACACATTATGCGAGAGTAAGTTAGTTATTTTATATAATAAATGTATGCATTTAATGACTTTTCCGCCGCTTTTAGAAATAATTTCCTTTGTTTGATGCGTTTTATTAACTTTGATACATGTTTGTTGATCTGCTTAAAGTTATAAATATACAAGACGTTAATCCAATTACTAAAAGAATGACTTTAGAGAACACCTTTTCTTTTTTTTATGCATATAAACTTAGCAGTTAACGGTGTGTGATAATTGCAAATGCACAGAATAGATGATAATTAGAAATAAACGTAGTTGTTACAAGTATTAAATAGGTAGATATTAGATGGATTACAGTACATAGGCAAATATAATTATGAGAGATATTGCAAGACCGGCAAACATTTATTTATGTCTATAAGAACGATAGAGCTTTCAATACATGGCAGCATATGATCTAAGTTATACAGCAGCCTTTTAATCCATACTTTCTAAATTTATTTACAGAAAATATATATATATGTATATACATATATATATATATATAATAAATAAAATAACTATATAAAAACTGGCAATGTTCAGGTTATAATTCCCTCAGGTATCTTGTGAAATACATAAGTATCTCTGATACCGACTCTTGCGGGTTTTACCAATGGACGAGTGAAAACGTCCTATCCTATGCGGATGTGAGACCATCTGCAGAACCAGACACGAAGTGTTTGGCGAACCCTTCATAACCCCAGACGGACTATTGTGCTCCGAACCAAAGACAGTTGGATTCGCAAGAAACCTAAGCCTGGGCCACAAGAATCTTAAGCTAGAGCCGCGGTCTAGTACAATGGATCTTGCAGGTCACGGCACGAATTGTGCAAATAACAATTCAACATAATACAATAGATGCATCAAACCTCGGAAATTCAATGGTAAACTGACAAGCAAATAAATTGCTTTCATCCTTGAGTGGCACACCATTGAACACCCTACACCACTCAACAGATACTCGTGTTTTAAGAGAAGTGGTTGAAAAACCCATCAGCGTACAAACTTTTAATAAAATACGTCAAAAATCGCGGCCTGTAGGTTGAAGGAAAACAAGAGGTGGAGACCGAGAGGCAAACTAAATTCAGAAAGTGATTGTGAATCGGTCGACATATTAAAAGATGGATTTATGTCACGTCTTTCTGGATATTACATACATACGCAAAAGCTTAATATACTCCTTAATATACTTCACTGGTATCACCAGTGAAGCACGATATAATGTTTATTATAATATAATGAACTTGAATTGGGCGTCATTTTCAATATTTGATAAATATCCGGTGGTTCTAATCTACGACCCTCTATGCAATAAGCAATGGACTCACGATTTCACTTTATTCAATTTTACGTCAGCTAAATGCACTTTACCGCCGGAAAAAAAAGCTTAATTGTTTTGCTTTGATAGACGATTGTTTTTCGTTTTTCTATTACACATGCAATCACTAAGAACTGATTTGGTAGAAGTGGCTGGCAGTAAAGTATTTCGCAAGTACTACTAAGCTTTCTAGAGTGATATGTGATACAAGACATACAAGTATGCATCTAAGTGCTCATAGGCACCCATCGCTTTATCAGCCTAAAATATTAAGATCTCCTTAGGCCGTATGGGTCTACGTCCTTCCACATCTCAAAAACTGGTTGTGCTGGGAAACGTTACTGTTAACTATCAAGGGTAAACGTATTAAGTCCACTTTCAAAGCAGACTTTGAAGCCTGTGTCTGCCACAATTCGTTATAAAATCTGTGCCGCCACTGTAATAAACTTTAACAGTGTTTAACATATAAAGTATCGTATTTGCGGAGGACTGAGAGCTAGGCGACCGTCATTCCAAATTTCCCCGATAAGCTATTGAATTTTTATCAATGGCAACTAAGCCTAGGGAAAAAAAAACGTTTATTACAGTTTTACGATTAAAAATAGCGAAAAATTGAGAAATTAAACGGACCCTGTAAGTATTTTCAAATTAAATTGTCAGTAAATTTTCCTCAAGAAGGAATAGAAGCATCCTGCTACTGGCAGTAAATTCATAGAAAAAAAAAGAAATTTTAAAATAAAATGGAAAAATAAAACAAAGAAAAGGACAGCAAAAAGGAGAAAAAAGAACGGAAGGAGAGAAACAGGATGGTTTGCTTGCTTGCTTGCTTGGTTCTAGTTTTAATAATGATTTGTTCCACTTTTCTTTCTATTATCTGTGAATTTTGCCAAAGTCATGTGCCATTTTAGTGTGTTTTGTATTCTTTCTCGCTGTTGTTGTTGTTGTTCTTGTGTGTTGTATGCTTACCATTGTACAGCGACTTTATTATTTGACTCTGTAACGCAGCCATACACAGATGTAAATAAGTATACACATGTATATATCTAAATATACACGAATACCCAGGGGTGGCTCTTGGTGGCGATACACATTTCAACCCTGTAGCGTTACTGGAAAAAAAAAATAAATAAAATGTGAAAATAAAACGAAAACTACGAAACAAGGGAAATCAGAGTTCAAAAATATTGTGCACGAATACATGCTCTTTGGGAGCAGTGTGCTATTGCGCAGCTCACTGATAAAAACAAGTAATTTTACGAATGTATATATGTTTTTGTAAATGTATGTAGGCACATATGTGTATCTGGAGAGGTGGTGATTTATACGTAATGTCAAGCTGAGCGTTATTAAAAATTCCGAGCATATTTCGAAAAGTTGTGCTACACACTGCGAAGTGATCTAGCGCGGGTTTGCTTTACTTTCAATAGCCAGCGAACTAGTAAATGAACATAAGATAAAATCTTGGTTACTTAACTTAAGGAATAATTGTAAAGTTGTTTATGCATTGGGGGCGTGTCGTTTAATCGAGGCAAATCTATTTTATATGTAATATTTATATTTAATATATATATTATGTTCACATATAGAAAATACATAAGGTATATGATATATATAATGGACTCTCAGATATATGGCTTTGTTAATTACTTGGCTTATAATTAAATTGTGGGATATATCTCCTACAGTTTGCAAGTATTCGACTCCAATAATTTAAAGTTCTCTCTTTTTTTTCAATATTCTACCTTTTTGAAACGCATCGTATTTGTGGGCAGAGGGAATATAGAAAGAACTATCGTTAAGCACAAACACGCTAACTTTCACCTTCAGTTTTTGTGAGTTCAAAAGTAGGCTGGTGGTGCGCGAATCTACAGCGCACTCACAAATATTTCTTTTCAAAAGCAATGGCGAAATTAGTATACCTCCCTTGTTTGAAATTTAGTATAAGAAATGAAGCAAGTGAAAAGGTTGTAGTGGCACGCGACCCACCATTAAATATCCTACACCACTTCGTTTAATATGATTTTTCAAAACAAGGCTTTATTGGCGGAGTGATCGAAAAGAAATTTCATCAGAAAATCTCGAAAATCGCACCCTGTAGATTGAACACTAATAAGCAAGACAGACTGACAAACAGGCATACTGGGAGACAGACGAACGAATTTACATAAATAAACTTTTTCCTTTAATAAAAGGTGGGCCTATTTCAACCTTTTACAATGGACGTAGAGTATAAAAGGTATGTACGTGGAAGAGGTAATTTTGGAATATCAACCGTTTCAAGCATGCATTTAGATCTCTGAACATCTGTTAATAATTACAAGGATATTAGTGACCACAATAAAACTACATTTGATTTGACCTCTGGAATAACTCGATAAATCTTTGCGTATAATTTCAGGTTAACATCACTTACAGGCGGTAAATGGGTTGTGAAAATTTTAACCTTCCATGATTTTCTTACTGTTTTAGAAAATTCGACCGAACATATGCTAGTAACGACCACTTTTTTGATTCGGATTAGCACTTGGCATGGGCGAGATACATTTCAGTGTTCTATCTGAAGTCTTGGGCAATCGCAAGAGCTCTCTATCAGATACATAACTAACACTTCATGTCTTCTCTCATGAGCATTTGCCAGCAATGCAAACCGTATGAGAAAACTTGCATACCAGCAAACACTAAATTTCTGGTGCGCATAAAGATATTGGATTTTTTCACCCGATTGGAAGCATAACAAATAGTTACGTCTGCACTTTTGATATCGATTTTATATACACTGCAAAGTATTGCTTGCCTTTACTTATTTTGCTCACTTAAAGATAAATTTGAAAAAAAAAGATTGAGATAATTTGGAATATTTTGAATGTTGTACTAACCTAAAGTCTCAGTAGGTTTTCTTTTAATTTCATATGGATTTTTTATCTGCTTCGATTATTAGAAGAGCTACACATTATCTAATCAATGTCAGGAGAAGAAATTGTTAATATAGAGAGAGAACCTATCAAATCTTCTACATAACCATATAAAATGATATCGTTTTTATTTCAAGCGTTCATACATCTCTACAATAACAATCATTTATTGCATAATGTTGTATGAATTTTGATTAAATTTTATCGCACAATCAAACTGAAAACTATAAATTTAGTTCTACTTGTTTGTTGCCTTAAAAAGTATGAAAGCAAAAAAAAAATAGAAAAGTTTTCATATTCAGCGCATAACATGTGTTATTTGCGTTACAATTTCTTTAACCTAAATTCCCAGCAAATTGATTTCGTAAAATAAAACATCACCTGCACATATGCAAGCACTTCTTAAACACATGTGTGTATGCACGTATGTGCGCGTGTAGTTCTAAACGATAAGAAACATAAAAACATTGCAACAACAGCAACAACAACAACAACAACAACAAAACTTTGAATATCTAATGATGCCATAGCAAGGGCTTATTAGGGAAAACAGCAACATATCGTCGCCAGAGTAAGGACACGCGAGTACTGTCAGATTGCAAACAACATGCATTGTACTATGAAAAAATAAACAAAAGACTGGATACGAGGCATACATCATAAAAGAAAGTTTTCATATTACAAGTTTTGCATAAACATTGTTCTGTGAGGCTCTGTCATACGTTTCTCTTATAGATTAGATTGTTTCATTATTCTCATACACTACATGGGAAGACTGGATGTTTTCTTGTTTTCACTTGGGCAGTCTCGCGCGCACACATGAATTAATATTTACGTGTTGCACGCCATCCAAATAGAACATCAATAGCAACTTGTAAATAATTTTAAATTATTTCAACAAAAAAAGGCAAACACAAAAGTGAACAACAGCAAAGCTTACTGCAATGTGAGCTAATTCTTACCCGATTTATAATTAAAGTCTCTTTCCTCTCTTTCCTACAGTCAAAAGGCAGTCCGAGTTTTCCATTTAAACTGGTCAGGGCCTATCCAAATGGTCATGGTTTTCTTTTTTTCAGAATCCTAACTGACATTTCTTAGTTGAAATGCTCGGACAATATCTTTAGTCGTTTATGAGATCCATTAAAAAGATCACTTCCCGCAAAATGATTATAGTAGCATTACGGCGAACGTATTGACTCGGTGTCGGGGTCTCTTATTGGAAATCATCGGCTGAAAGAGACCATAGACAGGGTATGGCACAGAATGGGCCAGGGCGTATGATAAGTAGGTTTCGTTCGTCCATTTATTTCTATAGAGGTAAGCACATGTATTTCTTTCAGATGTAATAGTTTGTGGAGTGTCCGTGGGATAAAAATTTAAAACCTTTAAAACCGAACTAACCAGCTCAGCAATTATAGGTTCGTCCGTCTCTACAATTTCCGTCCCTCCGCAAGAGTGCCGCTAAAACTAATAAAGTTAGTACTTCGATATTCAGATAGACAGTGAAAATTTTACAGACATCATAGCTGTTACACACATATTTACACATCTACAATCAAGCTAACCGCCAACCTTTTTTAAAGTTCAAACAAAGAACTTCGTGTTAATATTAAACCTTTCCTAATGAGTTGGCATTAAATCATCTGTGGCTGATTTGCTGATCCGCAGAAGAAGAAGAGCTGTTACCAAAGCAAAAAATCTAAATTTCAAGTCAACTTTATCCCTCCAGCGCCGTGTTACAACAATGTCCTCAGAGTGACTTTGGGATTCTGAGGATAACCGGAAGTCAAACGATAAAACTGAGCGTACAACGATGCGAATTGAGAGAGAGAGAGAGTGAGAGTCTGGAGATATCAATGCAAGATGAGGTAACGTATTACTATGATACAAAAACGCAGACTGGTCTGCTCATAATTCTGCTAAATAGTTGCCTGTAGTTAATGCATCAGACTTAATAATATTTTTCGATTACAGACAAATTTCAGATCACCACTTACAAGGAGCTATAAGTTATTATGACGAAAACATTTCAAAATTTTAATTTGTTTCTTTTCAGAGATTGTTTGTAAAAATTTTAAACGCACCATTCCTGTGTTCTTGCAAAGGTTTTACTGTCAGACTTGATCCTCGTCGACGTCTGTATCCTACTCAATTATTGACGATTTTACCATTGTTACAATCAATGAGGTACTGCGAAGAACAGGTAAAGCAACCATCTTATAATTTGCGGCTCGAGACTTTACAAGTGGATGTACTAAACGACTGGGCAGTTTTCAGTTCGAGACTTTTGGGCAATAGTTCCTTCTTTGGTCAGCCCATCTCGCATAATGTGGATTCTTGACATGCAAGGGCTTTTCGGAAGCAATATTTGGACATTTTTTCAATTTTTTTGATTTGCCCTACATCTACCCTGTAGATCCGAATTTGTTTTGAGTTTTAAACGACAAATTCGGTTCTAGAGAGGTTTGTGTAGTTCACTTTTCAACATAAAGAAAATTTTGCCAGTCATCGGAGATTAAAAATGATATATAACTTGTACATAAAAACGAATTTTGGTTTTCATTGCTTCCAGTGCATCGTCTGTACTTTTTGAGCCCTCTTTTCTTTTGTCAAGCCAGTCAACTCTACCAGTGATCAACGTAAAATACAGCTGAGGCAACTTGTGGGGATTTTCGAGAAAAGTAAACTCCTGTTTCTGTTCCCAATGTCTATAGAGCCTGACCTGCTTTGTAAATGGTTCATAACTCATTCGAACCTTTCAAAATGGTTTTAAGACGGATGCCCTACAGAGTGAAAGGCGATTCTCCTAAATCTTACTCCCTAAGAATATTCTTTGAGGTAAGTAATAGATATGCCATAGAAATCTGTTTAAGTTCTTGAGTTTCGTTTATTTTGCAGCAATCACATCACATCAGCAATTTATGTGAAGGGATGAAAATTTTTCTGAATATCCGCAGCTGAAAAGGAACTCTCATGATCTACGGCAATACCTTTGCACGAAATATATCTACACGCAAGCTTATCTGTTAAAGTAAATGAGGTAGCGCCACAACCTGCACAAACGAATGCCTTAATTGTCAAATCGATTAACTCCATAGTAGTGAAAAGTTACAAAAATGATTGTTTACATATTTTTACACCGCATGCATAGTAGCGATAGCAGGTATATTTAACTTTTAATTGCTTTGTTAAAAAATGTCTTAACTAAATATTTATTACGATTTACATTAGAGTATAAATTGACTTTTGAAATAAATTATCCATAATTATCCATAGCTAAGAATATTTGTAGTTGTCTTATTATTAGAGAAAGGTTTGCCGTGAACATATATACAAATAGGAGTCAATCAACTCCTTTAATATTAAAAATTAAAAATCGGAAGGCACCTCGTTCACTGTGAGACATGGCCGTTTCTTATCACAGCCCGCCATCACATATCACATGACAAATGTTTTTGGGAAATTTGCTTTATCTCCGTAAAACTTGTTCCATTTGGTACCTTGTAACCACGCAACAAAATCTACGGCTATGATGGATGTTTTCCCCAGAAGACCCAGGCAGCGGACGGATTGATCGCATATCTTCTTTTTTTTTAAAGACGAATCAGCCGGGAAATGCCCCCTGTTTGGCAAATGAAGCATTCGAATACCTGCAGTGACCTACGGTCTACGATCCGCAGACGAACTCAAGTTTTTCCGCAGCTAATTCTTAGCATCTAATAACGCGTAATTTTTGCCAGAGAATGGCTTTGCAATGGCCGCCAAAGGCCGCAGTGTTTACATCGCTTACTAAATCAAAAAGTCGCATATAAGTAAATTAAGTTTTATTAAAATAAAAAATATTTTTGGTAGCAAGTAACAAACCTAAGCTTTTAATGATGAAATAAAAACAAAAAATGAAAGGAGAAAAAAAAAAGAAAAAACTAAAAAAAAATAACTGAAATGCGTTGTCACGCAAGAACATATTAAATAATCTGTTCATTAATCTAAAAAAAAGAGTAAAAACAAAAACAAGTATTAAAAAATTATTTGAGCGTAGAAAATTAATTTGAAGTTGTATTCTGCTCGATTACTAGAACATAAGTAATATAAGAATAAAAATAAAATAAAGCGTTTTTTCTAACTTGGTTTCTGAAAACATTATCTTTTATGAATATTATGGAAACAGATAGAGAAAGATATGAAAATTAAGTAAAAAAAATTGTATTTTCAAATTAAAGAAGAACTTTTTATTAATTTAAAATAATTTACTAAGTATTCCCTTCTAATTAACGCCCATCTTACGAAGTGTTTATTGATTGAATGCAAAATTAAGCAAACATTGTTTCTCAGCATCTCATAGCCTCTGACGAAATGTATATTTTTGCCGTCTGCAATAATTTAATGAAATTTTAGGATTATTTTATATGGGAGTCTTTTATATATATCTTGATATGTTCTTTCCTCTTCTCTCATTTTCTGTTACAAAGATCTCTTTCAATCTCTCCCATTCTCTCTCCATCTCTCTCGTTCTTTTTTTTCTGTTACAAATGACTATTCTACCATTTATTGCTCACTTTCTGTCATAAGTGACTGTAATCTCGTTACGTTATTTTAGCGGAACTTACATACATCACTCCAGCAGCATAATCTGTTCTTTATTTAATTTTTTTTTCGCAATTATTCACTTCGTACAACTTCTTTGTGTGCACTTGTAAAAAAAGAAATAATAATCAAAAAAAATATAATAAAAAATAAAAATCTATTGCTGACGACACTACTTTCTCTTCCTATTAAAATGGTGCGCACATCAGTCTGTCTCTTTTTTAAATAAATGCTTTCGTTTATACCTCTAGTTCGATATAATCATAAGCTTAAAATATTTAACAAACAAGTAAGAACATCATAATCGGGCAAGGCCGACCTTTAAATACCCTACACAACATTGTCTAACACAATTCTTATTTTTATTATAGAATACAAAAATTATATCTTGTTTCTATATAAAGGCATTTTTTCAAGTGCGCATTTATGGGGAAGCGGGTCCAAAACGCAACCTAATGTACTACAGGTTTAATCCTTACATAGGACAGGATCCAAAAATAGGTGTAGATGGTCCAAATTTCGTAGAGTTCATTTTTGTATGAAGCTTCTATAATATTATGGGGCCATTTTCTATCACCACATATTAAAACTTAGACTTCTCTGCTTTACAAAGAATCAATTTTCGTGAAAGACCTTAATAGGGTAGGATCCAAAAAATCAACTTTTTCTTTAAAATTCGGTCCCTGCGAAACCATCAAAATACTTTTAAACTACGCCTATTCATTGGCAAGAGAGAACGTGCATACTGTTAATTTCCGGGGTTATCTAAGGAATAGTTAAATCAATCAAAAGCTTCCCGGTAACGGTATCAATTTTTGTATGTAACACGCAGAAGGGCTTAAGATAGATCCACCTTTCATTATACTGGTCGATTAAGAATCGTAATCTGAATTGATCTAAGCCTGTCCGTCCGTCTGATGTCGGTCCATATAAACATATGTTCAAACTACAGGTCGCAATGCTTGAAATATTTTTGAAATTTTGTACAGTGATGTGATTTGGCTCAAGGAAGAACGCTATTGAAAATGTGTGGGATCGGACAACTTTTTCGACCGCTTCCCATTTAACGCCTAACGCAATCAATTGTAGGATGGCGTAGGCCATTTTCTTGTGGGCCACGGTTCACTATAGTTTTTTTGCTTTTTTTTATTATTGTTATTATAATTTATTTATAGCAAAGAAATAAAATTTAGGACTAAAATGTAATGCGAGCACAAGGGAACCAAGACTGTTTTATTGATTTTTTTTTTTTTAAGCGCAGACTACATGGTTAGTCTACACTTTTTTATAAAGTCAAATCTTTTATTGGTGCTAAGTTCTCCAGTTATATTCAAGACGTACACATGTGATGATATACATATATGTTGGAGAAATTCACATAACGAAGGAGTCTAAAATTTTTACTTAGGTGAACTTGACTTAAGTACTTCTTAAATGTTAAGTTAGGTATGTACATATCTTCATGCAGAAATATTAAGTTATACATAGTCAATTTAAACATTACTCCTTAGTTGTGATGGCAGAATTTAAAAGGTAAATAGGTTCCAGCAAATGCAGTGTTGGAAAGAAGCTGAGAAATCATTCAATCGACAGTGCTTTTAAAGCAGTCAAAAGAGAAGCAAACTAACTATTCGTTCTCTTTTCTTGTTTCTCTACTTAAGCGGATTTCCAACTGTGGTTTTTGTCTTGAATCGATGTACATTCAGCTGCATTTGTTTATTGTGAATGATTTGACGGCTAAGCCGATTCTGTGCTGACAAACAATAGTTGGCACCACATGTATCATTGCAAAAACCTTCGCTTGGCAAAAAAAACAAAAGGAAATATTTGGTTGGCAGGAAAAAAATGTTGAAAAGGTTGAAATTTTATCTTCTTCTAATCATTTAATATATGCAGGAGAACTCAAAAGACGGCGGAACCTATTAACATTTTCTGCATTACTTTTGTAAACTCTCTTGGAATCCATATAAACTTTCAAAGCCCTATAATTTACTTTTAGTGTTAAAAGTTTCAAAACGTTTTTTTTTTTTTTTTGGACTTAAAAAGAAAGGAAATTACTTTTCCTTTTTTTTCTTTTCTTTTTTTTTAGAATTATTTTTGAGAACTTATTTTACGTAAACTGTTTCAAATGTCGAAGTGTGTGATGACAAAAAAGAAAATGTACCGAGAAGGAGGAGAATGATTTTGTATACGACTTAAGTGTAAGTAAAGAGAATAAGGGCGAAAAATCAACAAATCATTAATCAATCCTTTCATGATGTGACGCGGTGCGTGTCCTTTTATGTTACAAACGAATATTGCAGAAAGAAACAGAAAGAAAAGGAATTTTTAAAAACAAAAATAACAGACAAGATAGACAGACATTCTTTCATCTTCTGCTCATACGATTCCTTCGCATTTTATGAGATCTTTAAGAAAAAAAAAAAAGAAGCGCATATGAACATTAATATGTGAATAATATAAAGTTACGCACTTATGTATAATAAGAAATATGAACATCACCAAAAAGAAAAAAAAAATGGCGTCAATGTTGAAGGAAAAATTGAGCAGCCTACCAACGCTGATTAGATGACAGCCGCTCATTCAATTGAATGAATGAATGGATGAAATGTTTTCTATTTCATTAGCTAAACTAAGAAGACGGAGAAAATACAAAAAAATGGGGTAAAAGTTTACAACGGACCACCAAACTTCATTCTTGCTTCAGATATGTGTGGATAAAAATTTTCTTAGGGACACAATGGTAAGCATCTCAATCAATTATAAACGAAATTAGCTTCTTTTAGGTACTTTTTAAGACCTTGCTTTTTATGTGGGCATGTTCTTTCATTATGAAAACACAACAAAAATAACAAATATCTCCCAAATTGTACGAAATACATGAGTGCGCGATGTACTATAAACGTAACTGTGCAAAAACAATTTTGTTAATGTATTTTGTTATGAGGAAGTTGTTGTATGAATAGAATCAATTAAATATATGACAGCAGACCTACATCACTTTGGCAGTCCAGGGCATCTCCACATCATTAATTACATATTTGGACTCTCATTACATTACATTATATCGTTTTTCGATTTGTCGAATTTTTATCGAAGTTTTCTTCTCACCTGCGCACAAATTAAAACAAAAGAAACCTCTCATATATTCCTATTTCCTAATAAATTATATGAAAGATCTTTACTTCGATATATAAAAATGCATACAGATATTAGGCTGTTAGAAAAGTTATAGCACTTGGGGGAAGCGATATCAAGTTATGACTCTGTTCAACTTGCTTGATTACTGTTTAATTATTATCAGCAATGGATGTTATTATTAAGATATGCCGAGCATTTCAGAATGCGGGAATCTATAATGAATTAAGATCCATTTGTAAGCTCGATGATCCGAGAGATGGTTATAACATCAGTCATGGAACGAAACGTTCGATTTTGTATTGAGTATTCGTATTTGTTGATGAGGTTGTCGATCTTATATAGAAATATTTATCAATAAATGGAAACTCGACTGGCTGTGGAGCGGGAAAAGCCTTCTGAAGACCTTATACTTGCTGAACTTCGTATCTTAAAAGAGTTGAATCACAACAATTTATTAAACTCTCCTTAGTGCTTATTTATTAGAGTCCGAGGACCATTGTAGTGAGTAGTAGCCATAGTGAGAAGCAGTAGTGCGTAGCACTAGTTTATTTCACGAATGTCCTGATTTTTATGTTATTCAACATAAAGTTATTAGAGCTATAAAAATTGAACATTTGAACATAGCGTACTGCTATCAAGCACTACTAAATTGAGCGCCGAACAATTAGTTTAGGACATCGACTTTCGACAACAACTGCTTTGCTGCCGTAAACTATAGTTAACGCTTATTTTGAACAATAATAGATGCGAGCGATCAAAGTCCTTTTTAGGGCTAGAGGGCATCAAGGGCATCAAAATTATATTCAACTGGGACATATCCTTGCATACTCATCAAAATTTTTAATACTCTACAATATATGATTATCGCAGTCATTTGTGCGATGTTCGATGTTTAGATTAAAAATATATATAATGTACAAGCTCTTTCTACTGTAACTTAAGAATAATGAGTGAATAACAAGTAAGAATGCTATTGTCGGCCAAAACTGATCGTTAGATACCTTACACCGTTTTGCTTGAATAATAATACACCACAATGCTTCCAAATTAAGCTTTCTCTGTAGCCTCAGAACACGGTTTGCATTCATGACAGCCCTTATATATGCTGCGTTAATTAATAAGGACAAATTTTCATTATAAAATATTGGAAATATAAGATCTTATTTTTCGTTAGAACCATTATAAGTGTTGGAATCCAAAAAGTCCAAATCCGGTAAGGTTAATTTTTATGTCAAATTATTATTATGAACGAATTTTCATCAAGAAATAACGAAGATTACGCGGTTTTATCATATAAAGGTTCAGTTTCCTTAAGAACAGCGGGGTGATCAAAAAATTCATCATTTGATGCAAAGTTTCTAGATAAGATTAGAATGCCGAAATACTATCTTTAAGCGATTTTTTCGCGAAATTGTAAAGGTTCGAATATTTATACCGTATACCACAAGGATATATTAAGCTTATGCGGATGTATGCAACACCTTGAGGGATCCATCTTTTCCTATACTGATCGATTCATATTCACTTTCTGAATCAATTTGAGCTTGTCTATCCCTCTGTCCGTCTTGTTTCCTTGTGTTCAGCCTACATGCCGGTCACTTTAAGTATGCTTAGGTTATCTATAGTATGTAGTGTTGTTATCAATACTTTTGCATCTGAAGTAGATATAAACCTAAAGTGCGGTTTCGAATACTTATCCAAGCCATTTGAAAGTCAAAGTAAAAAACGCGATCCCAAAGGAAAACTGTAGACGCCTGGGGACCACATCAAAGAGTGATACATAATTTCCTTACTTGTTTTTAAGCAACAGTATTTCTTTGTACATGTGATGCCTTTAAGCTTTTAATGTCTTAATATATAACAAGTACCGCTCTTCGAACAGTAAGTGTAAACTAAAATTTAATGATAGCTTAAGTTAAAGAACAAACACAGCCACCGCCATTTTAAAAAGAAAAAAAATCCATATTTGAAGTAGAAACTCTTTTTATATCTGTTTAAGTTGGAATACCAAGCATTTGCTGAGGGATTATTGTGCAAAGTTGCACATTATGTATGTGCATGACTATATTTGTACTTACATACGCGCGTAATTTTACGTATCTCCACATGTTCATGTCCTACATAATTTTTTTTATATATTTTTTTTTTTTTTATTTTAGTAAAACTCTTAGAGACGAAGCAGCGTTTCAAGCCAGGCGGCTTTTAAATTGCTCATCTGCAGCTAAAGCGCACCAAATCGGAATTGAATTTTGGCATTAATTCATTAATCATTATTTCAATCATGAAATGCCACACAACACCAGAACATGGTTGAGATGGTCGCAAAGAGCGCTGATGTTGTTTTCTTCTTCTTTTTTTTTCTTTTGATTTTATTTATTGTATCTTGCAGAGAAATGTAAATTTTTTTGTATCTCTTCATTTTTTTTTCATTAACATTGTTTTTGTATTTATCGCTCCGAGAAGAGTAATAAGCTGACCTTAAGGCGTACATGTTATTGGAATGAAAATGAAAAACCACAGTTTAAAATTAGCCAAAGCCTAAACGGAAACGCAAGTCCCTCTATTTCATGAGAAGGTGCCATCTTCAAAAATATGCCTATAATTTATGTTTTTAGCATCTTTTTTATATCCACCGCCGCAGGATAGGGATAAAAATATAAAGTTTACTGTTTTGTTTCTTCAGTGAAATTCAGGCCCCAAATTGAATGTATTCGTCGAACATATTTGGCTACCACAAGATGTTAACTCGACTTAACCATGGTGCTTATGTCTTCTCAATCAGTTAGTGTCATGCCTAAATCATGTCGCGTATGCCCTTGTACTCAATCATTCTTGTTGTTATGTCTATCAAAATTGTGGAATTTAGTTCATAGGATACTGCTACTATCTCACTATCATGTATCAGCCTGAGCAAAACTGTTTTTATCTTACCATTTTTGGGATAAAAGGGAGAGTAACACATGACGACTATAAACGTCATGATCCGCCCATCCGTCCTTGCCGGATTTCCTCATACAATTTGATCATTACGGATGTGTATTTGCCATAATAAGGTACTTTGCAAAATATTTTTGTCATTTTGTCAAGTCGTTTCATTGCAACCTAATTTCATATTATCTCTGTGCTTGACGAGTGTACGAGTATATCGCTAAAGATGTCGATGCAGTTAACTGGTTTAGCAAATATTTAAGCAGTAAAAAGAATGTATTTTTACGAGGCATGTTCAAGGTAAGAGGTTCTGCGGCTTGCAGTGTAGCTGCTGGAAATTCAATCTAACAAAAAGGAAAAAAGTTCGCTTAATCGGCATGGCTTCAGCTACTAAATTACGCCGGAGATTCTAGAAGCATTGACTAACTTTTGTGTGATTGGTAAATATCTGAATGAAAAAGTTCAATTTTCTATAAAAAAAATGCGATCTCTTTTGTTACTCTGCTTATCGAACGTTCGCTATGATGCTCGAACCTCTTTAGGATATTATGTTGAGAATATTGGAAAAACGTGAAAATTGTCGGAGTTATTCTGTACGTCCTTTTGAAAAATTTTGTTTAAAGAAAACAAGGTTTCAAGTGCCTATCTACTACTATACAACAACTTTCGGAACATCCAATATTGGGGCCATTACAAATGTTGTCACGCCTTTCTCCATCTTTTTCTTGTTTTTCAATCATCCATCACTCTTAACTGTTCAAGAGATCATTTAAAACTATAAAAAGCAAGCAAAAATACTATACTCGGACACAGCCCACACACCATTTCTCCTAATATAGTTACTTATATAACGACTTTTTAAAATGAAGTGGTTCGATTCGAACTATTCAATAGCGTTCGGCTTTTGACTAAAACATGTCGGACAGGCGCACATACAAGCTGTGTGTTGCGTACATCCGCAGAAAGTACACATATTTTACATACTTTTTATATACTTTACAAACTTTGATATACTTTTACAACTTCAAGGGTATAAATCTTTTTGGTAAGTCTTAACTCTATTCCTCAAACCTTAAGCGTAATAATACCCCGCCAACAAATTGGCTTAAATCCCAGGTCAAATAATATATTAGGACTCTTAGCAGTGGACCGCGAATTAATCACAATTTTCAGTTGCAAGAGTTTTTATTATTTAGACACGATTCGAGATCTTTTGCTTCCACTGTCGACTCGGCCACTTATTTAGCCTATTACTTAACTAGTATTTCGTAACTTGGACAAACTACTAATACGATGACTGGAAAATATTAATAGTTAGTCGCCTAGGTATGGTCATATGTTGCCGTTAACATTTCACATTTAAGTTCCGAAATCTTTCTATTTACATATATAACAAGACATCATCAATTATATATATAATATGATATTCATACGATATACACATTTTAGATGAGCGTGACATCCATAGTTTTTGTTTTATAGTGAAAAGGATTATATGGGACTACACCTAATCTATTAAAGCATTTTCTAGCAAAATTCAAATGTTATCCAAACAATATATATTGGGTATAAAAATAAATCAGAGATGAAGTTTGGCGTCATATATCGAGCAATACTAATAAGATTGCATCATGCTGGCGAGAGTTCAGAAGGCGATATATTACACTATGAAATTGGGAAAAAATTCTGGAAAAATTCTGCATGTTTTGCCAAGTATTGTTCATTGTTATCAATTATTTTCGTCCACTTGCCAGATAACAAAGATAGCTCCCCATTTTAAGAAGCAAACTCTCTTTCAATTCATTCTACTTTACAACTTCAAACGTAGGAATTTAGAACTTTATTGCGTGCTAATTCTTGAGATGGTAATAAATGAAAGTAAAAGGAAACAGAAGGAAGAAGAATAAGTAAAGAAAAAGACGAAGAAAAATATACACACAGATTATATCATAAAGTCGACTTCAATCAATATGAAGACAATTACTTAAACCTTTGAATTTTATCCAACTCCTGCAACCCTGACTTGATTACAAACGGTGTAAGCGAAGTAATTGCTGTATATGGCTGTAGGTTCAGGATTGGTAAAATAATTTCAATCTTTTTCTTTTTTGGCAACAAAATACTTATTCCCTATCAATTTGATATCAGCTGAATTAATATTGTACAGTACGTACACTGGCACTTGATGACGGGAACAGACATTTATACTCAATCACAGTTGTCAGCATGTCGTTCTTGTCGAACGCAAAATCCCTAAATGACAAAAGAATTTATCTACACACAATATGTTAACAAACATAAATAGACAGACAGACAGACAGACCGACAGTCAGAGAGTTTGCAAACTTAGACACAACAACACTTAACGATTTCTAAATATCTTCTAGTTAATTAATATGATAAATTCTTTGATGAGCGCATCTCAATAAATCGTTTCACACTCGTTTCTATTGAACTTTTCTTATTCAACGCGTGAACATAAGAAAATATTTACACAGTGATAGCTTTTTGCATATTCGCTTGTATGTCTCACTTTATACTTCTTCGTGAAGCGGGAATTTATGAAGTGCTGTAAACTAACAGCGCATAATCCTACAAAAATTTCTTAACGTTCTATGAGTTAATGATTAAAACAAGCTAACTCACGACTTTCTAAGTAACATAGAGCTGCAGAGTTATATTTTCAATACTTAATGTTTCAAGCTTCCATTGTGTGTTTATATTTAAACGGCATATTGAAAATTGTTAATATTGAAATGCATACTTATAGATATGTATTTCAGAAAGAAAATTCCTACATAGTGTATACATATAAATGTACGTACGTCGTTTTCTTTAATATTTCTTATGCTGATGAGTAGCTTAAATCAACAAACAAAGAAGGAAATGGAGAGTCAACAGACAATGCAGAGCTAGGGGTTCGGGCATATGTATTTACATTGTATTTGTTTGAGTGTATGGACTTATAAAAGAAGGTTTTATTTATATTTGTATATATATATATATATATATATATATAGTGTTATATATATATATATATATATGTATATATGGTGTTAGCAAATCATTAATCAAAGTTGTGCAGCAAGTGAACTTCCTTTGCCGCTTGACAGTCGCAACTGATTGCAAGAGTTTGTGTATAGGAACTCTTAAAACTGTATATGTATATGTGCGGTATGGATATGTTGTGAAGCCCACCCTACATAAAATGTTCAAGGCAGACATATTGTATTGCTTGTTATTCTTTCCTTTTTATTTTCATGTTGTTTTTATTTTGTTTTTTTCTTATTTATGTGTTCGTTGGTCACATTCTACAGAAAGCAACATTCGCTGTCATGTCAATCATGTGATCAGCACCACGCTGAATTATTCATCTTTCTACAGTTTGGTCTTTTAAATTTCGTCTTTTTTTTAATTCTATATAAAGTACAAAATAAATATAGTGACGTTTTTTAAGCAATGACCGCCATGCGCTAAGGCTGAAAGTTTTCCTTTATACGAATAAATTTTTACCTTTACCTGTACAAGGGAAATACCATAAAGCATCCTTAATTTGTAATGTCGGTCTATCTATCTTTCTTTCTGTCTTTTTCTGACGCTTCCGCAAATCTTGGATGTTGAGAAAATTTAAATTTTAATGGGAACTCGATATGCATTAGTAGTACGTCTACTGTTGCTGACAATTAAAAGATATTTTAAAACTGGATATTTCAATGCATACATATATACATATACATATCTACAAAGAAAACTTATATTAAGCCTATTGAAGAGTTCGTTGCGTAAATTGTCCCCCTTGTCCTCCTTGTACAATTAATGCGTTTGCTGGAATTCTGTATTTTCGCTTGATGTGACAATTGGTCAAGCCTAGGTCCACGATGAATGTGGCCTTTTTCTTAGTGTATGCCTTGGAAACGCATTTTTATTCCATAAATATTCGTCTTGAAATACTTGATGCAGAATACTGTCGTACTTTTTACTAAGTGCCCCCTTATGGATACATTTAGCAAATCCTTACTTATTTTGACGCAGTTCCTATTGAGGAAAAGATATATATACGTATAAATATATCTATATATTTTTTTTTCTGCTTTCTATTGACCTAATGACTTTTTCATAACTGTTATTGAAAAATAAATCACTTAACTATCGATTAATTACTATTGGAGTTGTTTTTTTTTTTCTTTTATTGGTGGTCTATTCCATTCTATGATGGATGTAACATAATGTGCGCGGACTGCCGCTGGGTGGCATTTATTGTAATTGTTTCTCTATTAAGTTTTCATTTTTAGTAAACACAAATGCAGTGGACACATCATCGATTGAAAAGGACCATTAAGTAAATAGAAAAGCAATTAGGCTTTTCACTAGCCAAGCCGAATAAAGGGCTGTTCCGCGAATGGATGCTTAGTCATATATGAAAGAGATAGTTGAAAAAAATTCCATATGCTAAATAGCTTAAAGAATATTGAGCTTTTACTAGAGATGAAATTTCGCGTACTCATATCACTCATTTAATTCATTGTCGTACGTTCTCTCCCTTACAAGGCTCTATACACTTTTTCAAACTCGCAGACAGTTAGAATTATTTTATACAATTCTTGCAAATCGTAATTTTTTTTTTTTGTGGATGCTTTAGAAATATGCGAAATCTTTTGGGTGTTTTTATTGTTAAGAGCCAACGATTCTGCACGTCATACGGGACCTCAAAATATCAAATGATACGATTGAATAACAGCAAACAAGTCCATCGTGCTTAGTTAGTTTCACTAAATCTGACTTCATTTTTTCAAAAGGCTTTAATGGAAACTTTCGTCGTTAAGGGTCAATGTTGTGGACAAATGAAAAAGGGAACGGTTTTACATAAACTAACCGCATGTAATAAAATAAACCTTTTAAAGTCCTAAAGAGCCTGTACTACCCCCAAGGCTACGGCTCCGTGCTCTGTCTTTCTACTTTCACGTCTTTTTCCGTTTACCTCGCCATGTTTATACACGTACATGTCCTGAGTAAGTGATCGCTTAAAAAAAATGCACTTATAAATAGACAAACGGGATGGGATATAAACTGAGCAGGAGGTTGATTAAAAACTTTTTTCATTTTTATACGAAACACAATATTTTTTATGCTCTGTTCCCGCCCCTACTCCCCTTCTCACATCATTCCTTGCTTGATACTATCAAATACTAATAGATTTATTTTACTGAGTATATATATATATATATATATATATATGTATAAATATACGTTAATATTTGACAGGTTTTCAAGTAGCCTAACTTTATCCAAACTAACCTCTTAACTTTATTTCACCTGTTTTTGCGGAAAGCTAAAGCAACTTTTTATGGAAGCAAACTATTTGACTCCAAACTTGAGACTGCAACCACGACCATTGAGTTGTTAGACGAAATGTTTTGCCTATTCGGGCGCTCAGACGGATTCCCCTCTGAAAGAACAAGTCTAGTTTGTAAATTCTCTTCTTTTCATCTTAAATAATTCGTGAAATATTCAAGGGGCGTATTTAAAAAGCTTTATTGTAAAACAGATTTTTTATGTGACTCAAAAAGTCTGTTATGCGGGTGGAGCCTGCGTATACTTGAGGCCCACTTAAGTTTGGCTCTTGGTAATGCACTATTATTGACTAATTCATTTATATCCTTGAATGGTAGCTAATAGATGTTTCGTCTCCCTAGTACACAGATATTTTAAAAGAATCTGCATTTGGAAGGCCTATTATGATGAAGACTTAGAACTTTAATCGCGTCTTTCTCCAAACTATATCTTTTACCTGAGCTGATTACGGGCACTTTTAATTCCCAACCGGTCAACTATTGCATGTTGCAATTGTGTCTTCATAATAACATTTTTAAGTGAAATAAGTAGAATTTTTTCCATTATTCAAAGCTTCACTCTGACTACGTGTTTTCTCTTTGTTTCTCGTCTTTTCAAAGCAATTTTTTATGCAAATTTATGCTAGAATCTTAAAAAATTTATGAAATATAAAAAGGAATGTGAAAAGTGGTTTCTACAGAGATATTTCTGGAGATTCGTTTTTCGTATTAATTGAACTTAACTTATATATATAGACAAGCACACATATTTATATATATATTTATAATTGTGGACAGAAAAATAGGTGAGAGGTGGCTTCCACAAAGCCTACACAATCTCTTTACATATCGCGAAACTGGTCAATGTTAATGTCGGTAATCCCACGTTAACTAGTTCTTGTGTTAAAAAACTGAAGGTTTTTCTTTTGCTTTAGTAGTTTTTTCGTGTGCGCATTCATATTCAAAGTCTTCATTAAAGCGATGATATGTAAAGCATTTTGCAATATTTCACTGTAGAAATAGACTGTAAGAGTAAGTCGCAATATGTATAAATTTTTTTTATCGCATTAGATGGGTTGAGCATGTCATGCTATCGAAGAAGGAAAATGGCCAAGTCCATTAAAGTCGAAATCAGGGGAAAACGTACACGTTTATTTGCCATTTATTGAGAGAAGTCGAGCAATTAAAACAGCTTTTCCCGCTTCCTATAGTCGCATAATAAATTTGCAAAATCGAGATCCCTTTAAGTCGTCTATTTTTTTGTTCACATGCCTACATGCCCAGATATCTATGTATATATACAAATATACATATATACATAATTATATGATTATATTAATTTTAAATTTATTTTTTAAATTTCTTTCAATGTGAGTTATATTTATTAAAAGTACACTTTAAAGCATGACCATAAAGTTTACGGTAAGCTAATAAAGAAACCATTTTTTATATGAAATTATTTATTCACATTATATAAAGGCCGCATAGTCCACAATATATCCGATATAAAAATATTAAATTTTAAATAGGATGATAATAACATAATGCACGTCATTACAGAGCGAAAAACAATTGATGCGCAAACAATTAAACCAATTACTACATGTGCACGTAGGTACACGAAAAAAAAAAAAACTTTTTATGTACAAATAATAACAGATCCGTACATATGTGTTATATATGTACAGCAAAAAGTAACATGTGTTACTGGTGTTATTAACCAGAAGAAGAAAAATAAATATTAATAATGCAAGTCAGCAAAATGTCTGCAGCGTAAAGTTTGCTTTTTATTCGTTTCATTACTCAACAGTAGTAGTAGTTTAAGCGGCAACCTGCAATTATGTGCGAGCACAAATTTCTCAAAGTTCGGAGTGAAAAGAAAGGAAGAGTAAATCGCGTTGAATACTAAGATCGATCAAATCATTTTTTTTATATCCATATAGTTTTCTTTTACTTTATAACCTTATTGCTTTTGTTTACCTGAAGAAACTTTTCGCGAGACAAACAAACAAACAAAAAAAAAGCAAAAAAAAAAAAACAGCAAAAGATGTAAAAGCAAGCACGACTCCCTCCTTCCATCACTTTCTTGCTTGAACAAATAAAACAAAATATTGAAAATAGGCGGTCTGATGTCAAACTTGATATATCTAAGCACGTTCATGCGCGCACCTCTGCATATGTTCTATGGCTGATTTCACACTTTGAAGTCGATAATCTCTTACAAAAACCTATACAGTGAAGTGAACTTAAGTGGAACAACCTTCAATACAGATTTTTGCTCTTCAAGCAATAGCCGTTTAAAGTTTTAGAAATGCGGTTAATAGACGCAAAGTCATCCTCTGGTATGGCAATGCACATGTTGCAAAAGTTGTCAATGATACAGTTTGCACCTTGCAGCTTGAATGGAAAGCTCTGCCGCTCTTAACAAAGCGCCTTCTCATTGCCATCCATACCGTTCATACCGACGCAGCATAGTTTGGCTAGCATGCTGTTCCGAAATGCTGAAGAAGTGCGAAAGTGGATCACTGCCAAACCAATGTCGTTCTTTCGACTGGCTACCGTTATGTTCTCGCAAGGATGGAAAAAGGCTGTAGAAAATGATGGAAAATATTTTGATTAAATAGATTGAACCAATCTTTCTCAATAAAGGCCTTTTTCAAGTGAAGAAATGATCAACATACATTCAAGCATATTTTTGGGCAATGAAAGGTCGACTTTTTAGTACTATTTTCTGAATCAAGCGAAAAGTATACACAAAGTATTCCAAAGATTTACTCAAAATCGTTACTGAAGCAATTGTTTATATGTTAAACGTCTAGCATGTCTCCGTGATTGCGACTTCACTGTAAAATTGTACGAGATTAAAGGAAACTTTCATATAAGTTTAAAGGAGGGGTGTGTTTTCTCTAAACTGTTCTCTCTTTCAATCTCTTAGTATTCTTATCTCACTTCAATATACAGGGATATGTACTCGGCAATGGTATGCAATATGGTGGCTTAGTTCGAATGCTAAAAATTAATGGTTCGAGATGAAAGAGAGCTACAATGTTTCAAACGTGCTTAACGATACACACGACAGCACATATATGAGATATGTGTAGATGGGTGTGTATACAACGCTCATTTTAACTATAAACACAGACGGCAGAGAACAACCTTTTTTCATACAAACTACGGGATTAATACTAAAAACCAGTAAATCAAGATTTGAAAATAATAAGACAACAAAGAAAGTAAAAAAAAATACCAATGAAATCAATAAAATTTTGTAAGATTGTTTTTGCTGTTCGCACTACTACTGATGCAATCCTGCAGTACATTGTTGCCTTCAATGGCAGAGAATGAGCGACTAGCATACTGTGACTGGTTAAATGGATGACTAGGGGTTTTTTTCTTTACTTGAAATGAGAAGCACACACAGTTGTTAGGTCGTGTATGCGAGCGAGTAACTGTGCGAATGCGTGCGAAGCGAACAGGTTCGCTAGCTAGTGTTTTTTAGCTCTCGCACATAACAAAAGAACGTCTTGTCACGAACAGAACGAACGGATCGTAACGATTTATGAAAACGTGAAATGTCTAATTAGTGTGTTGTTGTACATATGTGCATGGGCAAGTGTTTAACGATAATTGTGCAACTGTGAATTAACTCAATTTAGAATTTTTGTCGGCGGCGTAAATCCGTCCGCGTGAAATTCGAGCGTGTTTTCGGTTCTCTTTGTGTACTTTCTGCTTCTATTGAAGAAATATAACAAAAAACCAAAAAAAAATTTTTAGTACATATGTATGTATATGAAAAAGTTTCATATTTTGTGTATTGTGTATTGTGCATATTAATAAAACAAAAATAAAAAAATTCAAGTAAAAATATATGAAATCTTGGAGCAAATATTTAGCATGAGCAAATAAATTAAGAATAAATGGAAGAAAGGAAAGTGTTTATATATAAATAAAATAAAATTGAAAGCGATTATTTAAAGTTTCGCAAAGAAAGAAGAGGTTAGAAAACAGCAATAAGTGTAAATATTTAAAATTTAAGAAACGATCGCATATAAATATGAGTTCATTTCTAATGGGATACCATCCTCATTCTTCGCATCATGTTCAAAGCTCTATGAGTATGAATAGTGGATTAGATCCGAAATTTCCGCCAGTAGCCGATGATTATCATCAATATAATAACCATTACTCGATGACTGCTAGCACAGGGCATATGATGTCTGGCAGTAGTAGTGCGATAGATGGAATGCCGTCGCATACTCACGCTACGCATACAGCGGATATGGTTAACGATTATATGGCAGCAGCGGCTCATCATCATAGCTCGGTCAGTCATTCACACCATCCGCATACGCATCACCATCATCATCATCATCATAACAATAGTGGTCTTTCTGGTCATCCTCAGAATACGAACTATACCAACTATGTCGCTTCAAATCCTAGCCATCATCAAAGTCTTGGATATTATAGTCATCATGCGGCCGCGGCAGCAGCAGCAGCTGCTGTGCATCATGCTCCCGAATATATACCAGCTGGAGCCGTTCATTCTGATCCGGCGGTTACGCTTGGTTCAAGTACGGCCTATGCCGCACCATTAACTTCGCCTTCTGGTAATGGTACGCCGACTGCCTCTAATGTATATTACAGTGGTTATTATGGATCGGGTGGCAGCGTTGGTAGTACCCATTCGCAGGCCCATTCCCCACATTCTCACATGATGGATATTCCACTTCATTGTTCCTCAACTGAACCGCCCTCTAACACGGCATTGGGATTACAAGAATTAGGTACAATATATGCAAAAGTAATGCAGATCCAAACATGATCATCACATATTTGCTTGCTTTTGATTTCAAACTCTATTATCCGGCTCTCTTTACGCTTACACTTGATTGATTTCGTATTCTTTCTTCGTCTTTTTTGTTGTTCTCGTTATTTAATGTTTTTTAGTAATTTTTGATTTGTATATTGTGAACGGTTTATTTATCAAAAGTCCGCCAACAGATGAAAAGACACCCCGCCCACCCTCCCTGACATCTATCCTAATGAGTAGTCGGGAGTCGTCCTGAAGTTTTCTCGAGAGAGCCATTATGGTGACCCCATTGCAAAAGTTTTTAAGGTTCTTCTTAAGGCCAGCAGATTTTTATCTGTTTTTTAAAACCTTCGTCAAATGGATATTATAATGAAGGCAAGACAGAATGTGATGCCAGTAATTAACAGTAATGCAGATTGGCGTTAGGCGTGAAAAACAGTATTCTAACACGTTAGGCTAATTTTAGAAAAAATATTTGAAAAACCGTCCTGAAGAGGAATTGGCAGAATTTAGTGTGATTCAGAAAAATTGGAAACACTAAAAAACAACAACGATACGCTGGATAGAATTTTGGACATACTTGAACACATATCGTTGTATTTCATTTCTTGTTAAAAGGCGAAGCATAAAAGAGACTAGGTAAGCGTCCGCAAAGTCCGCAAATATATAAAAACTTATTCCCTACGATGGCAAGAGAAAACAAATATTCTATTCAAATCTCCCTTTTCACCCATTGGGCACATAAAATGACGCAGTCGAACAAAATTACGAAATATTTAAGTAAAAGATTGGCTCTCTAAGATAAATGCACCTCAAACGGAATTCGAAGATGCATCGCGCTTTGGGGTTTCCTCGTAAGTTACTTTGATGAAACGAAATTTAACGCAACCTAAACCTTGCGAAGTAAGTCAGTGCAGATTATTATTTTAGTGGATCATTTTAAATTTGAGTCTATATCTGTTACAGATAGTGGGTTACTAACAAGTTATAGCTTTCTTTTCTCTAATTGTTTCAACTAATTATCTAATTAAACTATTAGGTTAAGTAAAGTTTCCAGAAATTGATTCAAAGCCTTAGGTTATTCGTAAGTCACCTCATGTATCTAGATGTTACAAACGGAAAGAACAACTAGTTTGCCTTCATTCTTATAGTCGCTCGATACAGGAAAATGTAATAATGTATAGGCGGGCTATTAGTAAATCTTGTCTAAATTGTTCTGGAATAACCGCAGAGTGACAACGCCATTCTTTTCTGATTAGAAAAATGTTATTTTTATATATATTGTCAAACACATAGGGTCATCATAGTGCGGCACAAAGTAGAAAACATTTTTTGCCTATCCGCTCAACCACTTGTTGAACTGAAAAGTTTATACTTTTTTTTTTTTTTAAATACTAATGGATATTTATGATTGCATGTAGACTCATACCGGCTTTCTTTTAGTATCACTTTTCGCTTTCATTGCGAAAGAATTGTTAATATTTTGCGTGTTTTTAATTTTGGCCAAAAGAAAGGAAACAATGAAGTAAATAATAAATAAAAAGAGAAAAAAACGAAAGGCATTAAGGTTGGGATGGACTTTTTAATACCGACATCTTATTTAAAATCAAGACGGTTCTGGAGATTTCAAATTGGAAATATGCTGTAGCACAGTTCAACACGTCGCTACCCGCACGGCGGCTATGTATGGTTAATATAATAACATTCGCGTACAGGCACACAGATGCGCCTGAGTAGCCGAGTAGGTGATAGGTAACCCATTGTCAGATTTTTTTATTTTACAAGTGAATCACATTGCAAGCATTGGCACTGCAAGGAAACATTTTAGATCATCTCTGCGAATCTACACGTTTTTGAAACGTCATAGTTGTAATTTGAACAGATGTGCTTTTTCGAAGCTTGTCGTTCTCATATCGTACGAAGACTTAATCAATTTTATATATTTCCAAACAAAAACAGCCTAAGCCCTGCCACAAATTTTATTTATTTATTTATTTATTTAAAAACAATTAATTAAATATTCAATGGGAAGTCAATTATTTGTATAACAAAACGTGTTCCTTTTTTTTTTTTTAGGTCTAAAGTTGGAAAAACGTATTGAAGAAGCTGTACCTGCCGGACAACAATTACAAGAATTAGGTATGCGACTGCGATGTGAAGATACGGGATCAGAGAATGTGAGTGGATTAGAGCATGCTAAAAAATCATCAGATCATTGGAAAAATTTGTTAATTTTAGGATGATATGTTAGATGAAGATCGTTTGATGTTAGACCATTCACCGGATGAATTAGCATCAAACGGCTTAGATGACGATTTAGGAGATTCAGATACAGAAGATGATATGATGGGAGAAACAACAGACGGCGAAAGAATTATTTATCCATGGATGAAGAAAATCCACGTCGCAGGTGTCGGTAAGTTTACTATTACTAATAATCTCGCAATCATTGACTAAATAAGCCAACATTAACTCTGAGACAACGTCGGCATAGAAGCTTTCCTTTCTCTCAAATAGTTACACAAACGCTTTTCTTTTAAATGATGCGATGATTTTTCACGCGGCATTTTTTTTAATTATAGAGCAAATAGCTGAAGCGGTAAACCATTTTATAGATACAACCAAAAATCCATAGAAACTCGAAATGATTCCTTTTTCTTTTATTCAAGTTAGTGAACATTTACTAGCGAACAAAAATGTATTATCACTTAGCACAATGTCTTTCCTTCACTTTCTTGCTGACGACATTATAGGCACGGCCGCCAAAATAGTTACACATAATCTAGAACTGAAGATGTAAGACAGGGTCACATTCAGCGAAAGATATTTTACATTTTACATATCTTTCTATTCTATTTTTGGGCTTCAACTAACTCATTACACAGAAAACAAAATAAAATTTAAACTACATTGTTCTAAATAGTACGTAAGAAGCTTCTAGCTTGCTATTTGCTGATCTTTAGACTTCTAAGTATAACAGAGGCACATGCACAAGTTCTTCCTACTCTCTATTTTTTTATATTCTTTCGTTCTCTGAACCTGTGCCCAAATTCCACTCTTGTCATTTATTACCGACTTACGCATTTTTTCTTATTAATCTTCTATATTGATGGCCATAGGCGATAATTTACTTTTTCAAAAACAAGACTGCTGTTACGCTTCCATCTCCTCTGTTGAATTTTCTTATTAGTAAGTTTTTTTTCAAACTCATTTTCATAGATTTTTAGAGAAATTTTTTGTTAAAGAATTCAGCTTGATATAGGTGTGTGCAGCTATTCGGGGCTGGGTGTAGCTGTTTGGGTTTACCGCCAAAACAGTATTTTTTTTTACTTTCTATTTGATTTGCAAGAAAATTCAAAGCGGTATGTTTCATAACTCGTTAGTGCTTTAAAATCTGTCAAGATTAATAAAGTCGGACGCACAGTTACGACTAATATATTTATTTGGTTGTCCCTAATGATTAATCTAAAAATTATTTGCCGCATTATGTGCAGTTAGTTGGTAAACTTTAAAATGTAGGAATAATCCTAATATTTCTTCAGTAAAATTATTTTTTTTTTTTACGTTTTTATCGCAAGAATGGCGTTACAGATTTGTATACCATTATTAAAATCTTCAAACCTTTAATTTGAAATAAGAATGTTTCGAAACTTTTCTTTCAATTCCTTACATGATAGTTTCACCATTTTCAAATAGTAATAATATTCTTTATTGTACCCTACATCAGTTACGGTACAAAGTTTGGTATTAGGTTTTGTGCGAATGTACGCGATACACGCGTATATCGACCCAACTTTTATTATGCCATGTCTCCCCTTTTGTCCGTCTGTTTTTTTCTATTCAACCTACAGTCCACAATTTTTAAGGTAATTTGATGAAATTTGCAAACTGACGTATTTGACCCATAGAGGAACGCGGTTGAAAACGATTCGGATCGGACCACTTTTTCACCCACCACCGATATACGGCCTTAATTTATAAAGTCGTTATACGAATAGCTTTAGGATATTTCACAATGGGATATCGGCCCACTGTAGCGTCTTTGCTTGCTGTTACATTAATTTACTAAGAAAATAATTAGATATATACATAAAATATTAAAATAAATCGTATTGAAACTCACATATAGCTGCCTTTAATTGGTCATTGTTTATACATGATATTTACATGTGACTTTAATATTACTTTTTCATAATTGAATTATTTTACTTACACATCAGCTTTAACTTTCATGTTTAACGAAACATTTTCCATTTTCATTTACAAATTGAAACATCGAATTAACCGAACCGAAACCTAACCCAGCCGAACTACTATTACAACAAACACAAATATCATATGAATGTATGATGTACCCTACTGCCAAATGTAATCAAATCCTACTGCTGTTTTTCTTAAACACATGGAAATATATTTTCATATTTTTAATTCAATTATCTACTTCGCAGTCACATACACACGGACATAATTATGAACACTAACTACCTAATGTTCTGTTACGATCTCCTTCCTCTTTTTTATGCTTATCTTTTCTTTAATCGTTAGCCTTGTCAACTTTAATAAAACATATTTATTGCTAATGTACTAATTTACAATACTATAAGTTTTCTATTAAAAACTACAATTAATTGCTTACATTTTGTAGGCATTTTATTATATCATTTACCACAGCAGAAAATTGCAAAAAATTGGCACATATGTAAAGGCGCTCTAACTCACTCGTAGTAACGAAACACAATAACAACAACGATAAGCCGTTCATTTCCTCTTTTTTTTTCTTTAGCGTGAAATTGTAACTCTAATCTGTAATTATCTCAATTCCTACATATTATTATCATTTCCTTCCTTTTCCATTTGTTCGACTTTTAACTTTAAGCCTGGCAACTCTAACGATAAACCTTAAATTGTCACAAGTGGCTCAACTTCCAAATATTAAATAAAAGTTTTCCCTTTAAAAACCCATTTAATTGCGTGCATTTCATATTTAATTTAAATTTT
Organism: Glossina pallidipes; assembly: GCA_000688715.1. Classification (NCBI taxonomy): domain Eukaryota; kingdom Metazoa; phylum Arthropoda; class Insecta; order Diptera; family Glossinidae; genus Glossina; species Glossina pallidipes. The sequence goes on along the minus strand of JMRQ01006282.1, from coordinate 174,796 downwards.
AATTCTTATTCATTACTTTTCTAACGTTTTGCACATCAGCTCACGCTTTTTAATGACTAAATTTAACGAAACACTTTACATTTCCTGTACTTGTGACCGAATTAAACGAGCGCATTAAAGAAACTAATAATTTGCACACACACTTGTAACAACGAGTAAGAAGACAAAAAAAAAAACGGGAAATTTTCTACGAATTGGAACGAAGGTTTCATTCTGCTTTCGAATGTGCCTTAAGACAAAAATGTAGAAAGATCCGATAAACCGACTTGTCGTCTTACTTATTATTATTGAAAAACAATGTAAATTTTATACTCCTATTGTTTGAAAAGGAATTTATTGGGATTTTTTCTGTTTTGTTAAATTTCCCTTTTGGTAGGAAATGGAAATTTAGACAAGTAACTCGTTGTTTTTTTACTTTTGCTAAAGCAGTTTTAATCACTTTCTGCATTTTTTGACATTTCACACCGATCACTATAGGATGAGTGTTATATGTGAATTGTCAAAACGTTTGCAACGCACGGAAGGAAGCTTGAGAGGCCCGACAAAGTACATATGTATATTCTTAACCAGCACCAAATTCTGAATCAGTCTATATAATCTCTATTTTAAACAAAAAGTAGAGCTATCGTCCCCAAATTCGACAGAAACATTGAAAGTTATTGCGTGCAGATTGCTATTGCAAGTGGGTCAAAGCGATCGGAGAACAGGCTTGCACCATTACGTAGACTGAGAACGTCATCATTGTTCAAAAGTAATAAAAAATTGTTTTGCTCATTACATCTAAACGACAGCAGATAAATGTACAAAAATTTGAACGTGTCCTCTATGAACGACACTGCAGAAGCCGTAGAAAAAAAGCGAAAGATTTACACGCCCACCCAAAGTTATAGCATATCAAAACTTCAGTTTTTTTTTTCAAAAACTTTTATAACACGCAGAAGGAAGCTTCAAAATACTCCAAAGAGTATATAAATTCTTGGCCGGTTTCAAATTCTGAATGCACCTACGCTCAACTGTCTGTCTATCTGTCCATATCTATGATGAATGAAAATATCGCCTGCAAATTTGCAACAGAATCGGTCAAAGGATCCGTCTACGCCGCTCACACGTCTATACAAACGAAATTGTCAGCGCTTTTGTTTTCCGTGTCCTTTGCTTGTTGCTCAAGAGTTACAACGGGTACGCGGTATAAATTTAAACTAAATTATCCTACAAAAATATATAAAAACAGCCACGCCCACCCAATATTATTTAATGTGCCAATTTACATTGGCAATCCAATATAATTTCTTTACTTTTTCTATTTCGTTCATGTGCTTTCTGGTAAGAAAGGGAAATTTAGAGAAGCAACTATTGGTATTTTTCGCGGAAGCAACGTAAATTATCCTTTGTATACTTCGGCAGTTATCGCTTCAGATACGTGCATGTGTTATGCACTTATACTTGATTTCCTCGTTAGTAAACACACAAATATTCATAATATTTATGGAATTTATAAAATGAGATCTCAAATCATTCAGTATTGAAAGAAGTCCGAAATAGACTTTAATGCTTTACCAAAACGATTGTTACAAGAGCACATTCATTCGTTAATTGTAAGAATCAAAAATAAGAAACTTTTTACTACTATAAAATATGTCATATATCTGTATATATGTGCCCAAGAAAGAGCAAGAAAAGGAGAGAGAGAGAGAGAGAGAAAGAACTTCTAAGACATTCATTTGAGTTGTGTGCGCTCATGACAAATGTCACAACATTAACATCGAATGACATGGCTCATCTATCACTCAGCTGGCATCATCGTTATTGAGTTTATTGTTAGGTAAATTAATCTAAAATTAAGATTTAAGTTCCAGTTAATGTTACTATGTCATACCCTTCTTTTAGACAGCAGCAAAAGATTCTACAACAAGAGTTTATCTCAGCGTTACGTTAGACTATGCAATGCTATTGCTTGTCTCATTGCATTTGCGTTCATTGCCATAGTCAATGTGAAACTTTTTTCAGATTTAATTGATATGCTGAATATACCTAATGGTTTGATGATAAAGACATTTCTAATATTTCTGAAAATAAACGAGTTACTGTTGTTGTTTATCCATCTCTTTTAGGTAGCGTAGAGAACTCATCTTAAGGAATTTATATTTACATACGAGCGTATAAAGACATATAAACAATTAATTACATGTTTACCTATAAACTTACATGTGTTCAAAGTCGAATGCTACGATTACAAGCAATTTAAAATCAATTAATCAAAACCCCTAAAAAAAGCAGAGTTGTTTATTTTATTAAAAAAAAAAAAAAACGCATGTTATCTACACGAGTGTAAAAATAAGTTTATAAAATTTTTGTCCGTTCATCAGATGGCTTAGAGTTGCTTGTTTTTTTTTTTTTATTTTCTTGCTAGCTTAATATTCATTAACGCTCAAATGCATTCGTCACCTAAATGCAGTTTTATATGACATGACAATGCAGGCATACATATGAATATGTTTGCATAGAAATATTTATATGTATACAATATTGCATGTTTGTATAACTGACCACATTGATCACTCCTCTAAAGCTTTGATTACAGTAATTATTTTTCTCCATTGCTGTAGGCTCTTTGGCATTGAATAATTGCGTGTTAACTAACTTTAAAAGCATATGTTTTATGATCATTCAGTTGATAAATATGACACATGCCAATAACTACATAAACTTTCATTATAACTTAATTACATATATGGATATATTAGCGAGGTGTGAAACAAAAAAGGCTCTCTACACAAAATGTGATTTAAGTGCCGGATAATTAAAATTAAAATAACTAACTTGTCTTCTTAGGCAGACAGAATAGGCAAGCAATAGCTAGAATGAATGGGAATGTTTCAAAGTCATGCTCTGGAGGTATGCTCATACATATGCTCGATATCCGCTGAACCGATTTATGCCGTGGATAAGCCTTCAGAATATCATAAATATTGAAATCGTATAAACAGAAATTAAAGGATTATAGAGAAAATATATACTTAGCTAAACTGAATGTAGTGCGATAGTAGTAATAAGTGGTGTAGTGGTGGTGGTGGTTACTATAAATAGAACAGCACTGCGGTTTGAATCGAACAAAGCTAACCTCAAACATAAAAACTTTGTTCGACAAATGAAATTTTTTTATTGACTGTGGGCATATTAGCTTGTGGGTTCTTACAAGACGTAAAATATATTTGAGCAAGATTTGGAAGCAAAATTTTTCTGCAGGTCTTAAATTATTAACTTAAATATGTCGCGTTTTCCTTCCTGTATATCACTACAAGGTGCACAAGATATAGGGATGTGTTAAGTTTGTACAGATGGATGCAACACCCAGAATGACTTGACATAGAAGCACCTTTTATTATATCGCCCGTTTCAGAGTCACTCTCCGGACTGATTCAAACTCGTCTGTCCGCCTGTTTGTCATGTTTTCTTTTTTCCAACCTACAGTCGGTAAATTTTGTGACATTTTGATGAAATTTGGCATGCCGACTTGTTTAGCCCAAGGACGGACATATATTTACAATGTGTTTCAGTCCCTTCCAATATAAGGCCTTATTTTGGAAAGTCGTTATATGAATAACGCTGCTAAGCGAAGTTCTATAGACTATTTAATGGTGGGCCGTGTCCCAATATAGTTTGTTCACATCGTGGGGTCAATTACCGGCGAGTTAGATGTAGTCTATTGAATTTAATAAGGAATACATGTGTCGCTGCTTGTTACTGGAACTTTCCGAGTTTTGAGCGTTTTAATAATAAGTAAAAATACTCTAAAAGTGAGGTTAAGTTAAGAGGGAATTTGGGATTCACATTTGCAACGGTTTTATTTGGTACGAAGCCGTGAAACACTCTTTAAAGAATAATCATCTTAAGCTAGGCGTCAGTCAACAATAACAGGCGGGGTACCGAAAGGTTAACCGAAAGATTTCCGAAATGTGTAAAGGTATGTTAGAGTTAGCGGTTGATATCAAAAAAACTCTAATCCCTTTGTAGTCGAGTTATTATGTGATTTCCACTTATTGACGATCAATTTGATGATGATTGGTACTGAAACAAAGGTTCATTGTGTGAGGTCTCTGAACGGCATTTCTTACATAGAATAACATTGCAGAGAATAACATTTTGTTTTGTTTTTAATTATTGCAATCAGGTAATACATCCGCTCTTATGAAAAACTAATTTTGGAAGATTTGAAAGTTAATTATCACAGACGTCAAAAATGCTTAATGATGACTTTAAATTAAATTTAATTCGAATTGAATTAAGCGCATTCTTGATCATATGGATGTATTCAACCACTTTTTCTTATTAGAGTCGTGCACTTTTACTTTACCACACGAAAGTTAAAAGTTGCTACTAAGAATAAATGCAAGACTCACGATTTTTTAATTTTAAACCTTATTGTAATCACAATCAGAAGATGGGAGTATAACGTTTTATATTCACTTTCGTGTAGCAATTGAAAATAAGCGAAATTGTTCAACAAGGAATGGAAGAGCAGGCGTTTGGTCAATTTTCTTAAACTTTTTTCTTATAAAAAGTCACAGTTTCTTGGTGTTACAATTTTTTTAAGCCTCATCTTAAATAAAGAGAGAGCAATAGAATATAGTTAAAAATTGAAGGACGGTTACTCCGCAAGTTGCCGGTACAATGCAAAATGATATGCTCATCAAAGTCCACTAGGATTGACAACCGCTCATGTTGTCATTGATGTGAATCCGATTTTGAAGGAAGCTTTACATAAAAGTTTGCATAGAATTTCCACAAAATTTGGTAAATCGCCCAGAATGCAGTCGTAGCAGGAATTTTTGGAGTAGAGTCAAAGAACATGCATGAGATAAGGTATCAGCCTAATACTATCGCGTAGTGAATGAAAGAAATGTTCTAAATATATGTAAATATAATAAATTGTAATTATGTCCCTCAGTAGCTTGAATTCGAAGCTTAATCCATCCGAGTACCTCCTCTTCTTTACTAAGGTCGAGATTGTCAAACTTTTTTAGATTTGCATTTCTACCAACACCTCGGAATACTTGTGAATTATCCTTTACAAAACGGAGCGAAGTTTTTGTTCTATTTGTCTGTCAAGCAGTCGTTCAAATGTCTACAATATTAAAATTTTCTTTTACGTTCAATTTTTTGGCTATCATTAAATTCTAAATCGACGCATCCCTGTTTGACGATTTGTTTGGCCGATTGTCTGCTATTGGAATTCGAGAAGTCCCAAATCATTTTTCGTGCTCCAGAAGAAAACTCTGCTAAACTATTAATTGTACATAGTTGTTAGGTTTTTATTCGACTTAGTCTCACTCGCTCGTCTCATTCTCTACGACCTTTAAGGTTTCCCAAAAAAACATTATATAAAATTATATTTGATTGTGACCGAAACTTTTGTATTCATTACCGACTATAAAAAAGGAAAAGAACCAGGTTATTATGATCTATAAATATAGGATGGTCGGGGTTGACTTTTTCTATTTTCCGAATAAAAGTGAAAATTTATATGGTGTAAGCGCTGTACTTTATGAGTAACAAGCAAAAAGAATGGAAAGCAAAGGTGTTCAGAGTTTTTGTTGCATGGGCGTACGAGCGTTGTATGCATTTGGGTCATTTTCAAATTCTTTTGCAAGTTTTTAGGTGATGTCTTCTTTTTGCTGAGGGGAGAATATTTACCACAGATTTCACCACTACAAGGGGGGCGGACGGACAGATAGATAGACGAACATGCTTGGATGCATTCAGAATTTGAAACTGGAAAAGAATTTATATGCCGTACGGGGTTCTTAACGCTTGCTTGCACGTTTTCTACAAGAAATTAAATAATGATACACCATAATATTGGACATGCATGGCCCAATATGGTACTTTCAGTAGAGGTGCTAAACCGTCGCTCATAGAATATAAATGCAAAAGTTTATTTGCAGTGGTTTGTCAATAATGAGCAAAAAATCATTTTTTTGTTTCTTAGAAAAACCAGAGTTATTCTCAGTTTACGTGGTACTGTAGGCCTTCGATCAATTTGGGTCATCTTCAGTACCAAGCCATGTACAAGATGTTTCATTATTGCTAACTAATGTAAAGTCGATAGCTTCATTTTTGCAGCAACGGACAGACGGGCAGGCTTCCTTCCGGGCGTTGCAAGCGTTTTGACAAAATGAATATATGAAAGGATAGTAAGGTAGAGAGGCGTATAAAAATTTTAAACCGAATAACCATCGGTACAGGAATTCTATAAAAGCAAACTTAATTCACCTATTAAAACCGTGCACAGTCAAAAAAAAAGGGTTTAATGTGCTTAAGTGACGAATAAACTCAATTTTATATTTATTTTGTTACTACTGCTTATGACGACCTTGAATTTACTTTCAAGTGATGTTGGCCCTCTGTGTAAAATAAAGAATTTAAAGTATAAAGCAAAACAAAAATACTTCTACGAGAGGCTAATTTATTATTGTTTGTGTTTTTATGAAACGCACATAACTTTGTATTCGAATTCACGAATGTTTAGTGCTTTTTTTATTTACTTTAGTACTGAATGTTGTTACAGTATTTTATTTCGTTATTCTTTACTTTTATTATTGTTGATCAAAAACTACCTAAAAACGGTTAAAGAACTAGTTAAACCTGAAAAATTGTTCTACCACTCCACCAAGCTTGTGATTATACATATGAACTACTGCTACGTTAAGTGGCTAATTTTCTTTCTTTTTTTTTTTGTTAGCTAATGCCGGTAACTTAAGTACCTTACATAATGTCGTTCTTTGAATAGAAACGAAGAAGAACTAATTAGCAAATTGATGATGAATCTAATGATAATTTTCGGTGAATACAAATATATTGTCTACACACAAGCGAACAAACTTAACTTAAAGACATGAATGGCTCTCGGTTACTTCGCCACAGCAACATTGAATACTTTTAGTAATGCGAGGGAATTGTAGTGACTGCTCCAATGCTTATAATTCATTTCATCTGTCATAAATGCAAACTTCTTAATTTTCAGCGAGTCATTGTGTTGTTTGTGGCAATTTACTTATTTATTTATTTGTTCATACATGTCTTTATTTTCGTTTGTGCATGAGATTTAGGTTTTTGTTCGATTTTTTATTTTTTCTTTATATGAATCGAACGCGAAACTCTCACAAAGCTTTAATTTTTTTTTTTTTTTTTTTTTTGCACCATCAGTATGATGGTGTTGTTATGTTATGTGTTGTGTAGTATTGCTGTAGTATGCTATTGCTGCAGTCATGGTTGCGTTTTTCTATAAGGTAATTGATGATATATTTTGCAAGTCATCAAACAGACATCAGTCGAGCTATGAGCTATAAGCCTTGCCTTTGCTATATAATATTAAAACCCACTAGGGGGACATGCCATTGAATATTTTTCCAGTTACAAGGCTAAGCACGTTTTATAGATTTATTGAATGTAAAAAATGTTTTTTTTTTTTTTTGCTCATTTACTTACATACCTAGAGTTTAGTAGAATGAATTTAAACAAATATTAACATATATTGGATATAAAATAAAATAAATGAAAAAAGAAACCAAAGAAAATCTCTAAAAATATATAGATGTACTTATGTAGATGCGTATATGAACATCCATTTTATAGGAACTTTTTTCAAACATTTTATAAACGCAGCAATTTTATGAACATAACATGTCATATGCACAAATGCAGCTTGACACAAATCTCATGTGATATCAGTTTATGTTTTTGCTGTCAGAACTAATGCTTTGCAAAGACTAACTAACTACGCCAAGAATAAACAGAGAAACTGTAAAAATATATAAAAAAAAAACAGTATAGAAGAATATTACTAAAAATAATATAAAAACCAAAGGTTACTGCAGCGAAGGCCTTGTAAGAAAACGAAAAACAAAGTATAAAAAATTTAAGAATAATTTTTCCTTTTTCCATTTAGGCAAACGCCTTATTTGCATAAACTTTACTCTTTACCAACAACTATAAGTATATAATACACGAACAGTCGTGCGGCGATAAAGTATCAGGTGGTTTTAATTTTAAGCGTTGCTTACTTCAACATTAACAAACTCTATCTGAAAGGGAACAAACATTCAAACTAACGTCAGAGCAAGCGGAACGCTTTCCCAGAAGACGAATGGGCATGACACGTAAGATCCTTTGTATTTCAGAGACTAAATTCTAGCTTGAGGAGAACCAAAGAGTATCTTTTTTGATTTTTGAGAGTCTGACTTCTCACATTTCAAAAGTTCACCTTTTTCTTTACCCATATGGTTACACTTAATGCTTGTTCATTTCCTTGCAGTGGTCAAAAAGGAGTACAAGCTACGAAGAAACGAGCGTTTAACCTTTCTAACCTTTTTAATGCCGCACTTAGTATCTTAGTAGCATTAACGCCCCAGAGGTCAAGTTATAAGTTCACGCCGAATACGTAAGTGTTTCTCATGCGATCTTGAGTCCGATTGATAGTAATAATAAACATACACATGGGCGGGTTAACCCACATAGGAGTTGCGCTAGCTACGTTATGGACAGTTGGATAAATAATTGAACGGACCAGTAAGCAGACGAATGTGTACTGAAACAGCCGGATGTTCAGAGGATGGAAATGGAAAGTCGGATAGAGAGATCGACCATCGTAAAGAGTAGCATAAATAATAGCTAACAAATAGCTGTATTCTGCGACATCATAAGACATTTTTTTCTTTTATGGTTTGCAGGACTTAATTCACTTATTTTATAAAAAAAAAACTGATTCCGGAGGATTTCCTTTGGAATATTGACATGGATACAAAAGGAAAATGACCGAAACAGGAATACATATTGTCTTCTTTTCTGAGTAGTGACCGATCAAAATCTAGAATATACCCCTAAGAATTCCACGCCAATAACACTTTGTGGAGCATGTGATGTGCATGTTGTTTTGTTCTGATAAAGTTCATAATATAAAATACTTTAGTTGTGACCTTAAGAAGCGATCTAAAGCCGCCCTTCCCCCTTCCCCCACCACCTTCCATGAATATTACAGTATTAATTACAGTCGTGTTCCTCACATCCCTTCTTTGTCTCTTAAAATGTTTTCAAAACTAAAAGCGTAGACATTTTCGTAAATAAACTAAACTTAATTTAAGATAATTTTTTTCATTACATAAGAAGGCACTTCTTACACACACGCATACATGCTTGTATAAGAGAAAATGCCTACATTTACTATGTCGTCAACAATGAGCTCATATTTATTATTATTAACAAATTGCAAGTCATTTGACAAGTTGTTGATGCAGCTCCCGCTGTTGTTGAAATGTTGACTTGCTCTTTTAATGCTTTTTCCCCTTATTAGAGTGCACAAAAAAACGCACGACCGCGAATCTAATAACAAATGTATAATCAATTTTATTTGCGAAATAGGAAAGTTACACAATAGCTCTTAAAAAAATATATATATACATATGTATATATATATATACACACACATGTGTATATATAACGAGCAGCTATTAAGGAATCCCCACATTCACTCTATTAAAATCAGTGAGAGAATCGATACTATACTACTATTAAAATCGGTAGAGAATCGAAATCAAAAACTAAAAAAAAAGTTATTACTATGTATGTTGTACTATGTCAGAGTCAATGTAAGAGTTGAGTCCCAACAATTTGCATTTACTGATCAATGAATTTATCAGTTAAACAAAAAAAAAAAAAAAACACAAGCAAAAACATTATAGTTGGTTCACCTTAAAATATCTATCATTTCGCATACGATACAATTATTCATATAACTATTTTTCAAGACAAAACCTTATATGGGAAGTGGTTCTATCTAAACCATTTTCAATAGCGTTCCTGCTTGGAGGAGAATACATCGGTGTACTAAATTTCATTAAAATATCTTATATAGATAGATGGACAGACGGACAGACGAATTCAGAGTATGATTGTGAAGAGGTCGATATGGTAGAAACTGCATCTGTCCCAAGTCCTTTTGGGTATTGGGCGCATATTTAAGATACTCTATGTCACAAGTGATCTAAGGTATAATAAAACAAAATTGACATTTTTTACGAGAATATAATAATGAATTCGTGTCCTTGTTACTTTCAAAATAGTTTAGGAAAACTTTAACTCCACTTCTCACAAAGATTTCTTGCTTGTAATCTGCCTACTCGTAAAACAGGATCTTCTTTGATTTTATTTATTTACTGTAAATGTGTTAGTAACAAGCTAATTGAATTCTTTTTTTTTAAAAGACCAACCACTCAGGGGATGTTCCCTAACCGTGTGACACGCAGCCTGGTGAGGGTATGCCTAATCGATAAACAGTCACTACAACTACGACTAAAATAAACTCAATCGCACTTGATATTTGAACACGTGAACGAGGTATGCGGTAGTGACGGTTTTTACATACTCGACCGTGGATGAGGAGATTTTTTTTTTTTAAATAAAACCAACCACTCAGCGGAAGCGTTCTAATCGCTCTCTTCCCATAGGCTTCGTACACAGCTTAATGAGTATTATAATGAAAATACATCCGCTTTGTTCTTTTCTCTTTCTCTTTTAACCAAAAAAATCGCAGTGAGCAGTTAATAAGTGAAATGATTTCAAATGAAACTCTGAGCATGTAATGCCCACAACTATGCCTATATACCCTTCTTGGTCTATTTGTTCACCTCCTTACCTGCCTATCAAACGCGCATATTCATTAGACTTAGTAAAGAGTAAATATTTGAAGGTGTACTTCAATCTAATCAAAATTCACATTTTAATTGCATTATTATAGGATTGAAACGAAGTTTATATGAATTCGTCACTCCCGATTAATGTGCTAACAACCGAATGAACGAATTCTTTGGATTTCATGAGTTGTATATGAAATTTGAACTTATGACGATCTAGATGATCACACAATGCAAAACTGGCATAGGTTACAAACTACATGATGTGACTAGTATACCGAATACTATCTGAATGTTAAAACTACTAAATAAGAAAAACTGAAGGTATTTTATAAGGCAATATAACCTCTCCGATAAATGTGTTAAGTCATATTTTTGTAATAAATCATGTTAGCGGAATTTGTAGCTATGACGATAACAGAAACAAGCGGTGGCGATATTATATACAGGCTTAAATTAAGCCTGCCGTTGTTATTGGGAAGTAACAGTAAAAATAACTTTGCATTATAGGTTTCGATTTCACTTACAAACTCAATGAAGTATTTTGTTTTACATCCAGGAACCAAGCGTGAGATATAACAGATATATCGTTTCGTTTGTAACACTCGGAAACCACGCATCGATCGTTTCACAAAATATGTTCATATTGATTAAGGTAACGCTCGCGAGATAATTAAGCGGGTTTTCTGTGTCTATCGGTCCAACAGATCATGATGTGACTTTTAAAGCCACAATAAATTGTAATGGAAACCAGAAACTTGGTCTTGTTTCAAAATGGTCCGACGGCAAAGAGAGTTGAAAACTGACAAAAAAAAAACGTCAAAAATTTCTGAAAATAAATTCTAACAACATCCGTACGAGTAGCCGAATAGGCAAAGGATCGCGACTAATAACTCAATGTTCGAGGGTTCCAATCTCAAGTGTGGTAGAGTTTTCAAGTTAAAAAACTAATATATGAGATTCGCCAACAGCTGCTGGATATATCGTATGAAGCTTGCAATCTGCAAATGCTTTACGTACATCCTCATGGGGGTATCTAGAATTCGCCTAAGTTGTATATAATCTTTATTTGTTTCTTTACAATAAAAATCAGATAATTCCCATATGTGTTTAGTATATACACACACTGTCATGCGTGAGATGTATCATACCATTGGATATATGATCAAGCAGTTTTTTTCCTTCTATTATTGAAAGCCATAATGTTAATTTTATAAATTGGCCGTTTCATCACTAACTGCTATATATGTGCATGCATACATGCACATATATGTATGTATTGTAGTGCAGCATATGTTCAGCCATTCACTAAATTGGCACTGTTTTCAGTTCTTCTTGTTAATTCTGCATTATGTGTTTTCATCATTCCTTCTCCCTTTGATTTTATATCCAAATCCCGATACTCGATGACCACGCATGTTTTCCTTTTTTTTTTTTTTGGAGATTCATTATATGATTCTGACAAGAAGAAATAACATTCGCTGCATGAATTTAATACACATATTACTTGTGTAGTCGACATTATTATATCACTAACTCCTAGTTAATAGGAAGATGGATTTCATGTTTATTCAGTTCATATGTAATTATGAAAAACTTAACGACAGCTCATGTTGAATACTTTACAAGGAATATTCGAACAAGACTTAGAACAATAGAAACAACCTTTAATGCAGAAGAATCGGCAAGTCTTGATGTTCTGGGCATGTCAGTACAAAATCATGTTCGTCGGACAGAACATATACTCGGAGTGTCGATACCCTCGGGGATCGGCGTAACTTGGGCCATGTGATGCTCATGTGTAGATACATCTACGGCAAGTGTTCTAAAGAGATAAAAGACATGTTTCCAATAGCCAACCCTTTTAACAAGATTACAAGGCCTTTTCAGCGTTTCCACCCGCTCGTTCTAAAATTTACTGCCTATCCGACGACGCACTATCGCGACTCGTCATTCTTTAATCACATTTCGCGCCTTTAGGGGTCTTGGTGGTGTCCCTGATGCTTTCATGCTTAAATCGAACGTTCACAAACAGTTTTCTTTCCTTCCATCCTCATCTAGGTGGAATCCTTCGTGACCAACATCGTGCCCGCGCGCGCAGGAAACATCCCCTGAGTGGCTAATCATACAAAAATCAAAAACATATATTCTACTTGTTGCTCTAACTTTAATAACAGTGATGTAAACTTAGTGTTGATGCTTGTTCCTTCTTCTTACACAAATGTCCGATATTATAAAATATTAAACTTTGAAGGCCGGGAGCACGCAAGCTCCTTTCGATTTAGCAAGTTACCGAGTACTTGTCAAGCTTTTCAAATAAACTGAAGACAGAGGGAAAGACAGAGAGAAGGAGAGGGAGAGAGTGAGAGAGAGAAACAGAGGAAAGGGGAAAGAGGTTACTAAACCACTGGAGACTACATACCATTTAAATTCTCTTACTATGAGTGTTACCTGTGAAAGAAGAAACCTAATATAACTTTTTTTGCTCCGTGAGCGCTTTTAAAAAGAAATCCTGCGCTAAAAGAGAAATTCGACAAATTAACGGAATATTTAACAATGAATTTATAATTCGAAATACATCTTAGCACAAAATGCAGTGAATTGTGATGAAATTTATGAAATTTTGAAAACGAACTCATTCATGCCCACGAAGGAAACAATAGCTGTAATAAAACTTTTGATAAGACATTTACTTCATTTGCAAAGGACAGCTGACATTGAGGGCAATATAAGGCAAACTTTTTGCTTTTTTTGTTTTTTTTTCTTTTTTTTTTAACTTTTTAGAGATGAACGTACAGTAATATTAAAGTAATCAATCCATTTGTAACATCATAAGTGTGCTATTTAATCATCATAAAGTTTAGTTGATTAAAAACAACAATTCAGGGTGTAGTTAAAGTAGTGTCTCCGATTTGAAATCTGCATTCGTCTATATAACATTAATATGCTTCAAGTGACTATACAAAAATGAATTTATCAGAGGAACGCTAAATAAATACTAGATATAGAAATGTACTGAAGTCAACTTAATTAGTGCTTATATACGTGAACATATGGAAGCAAGTGAGATTATCTTTCTGTTTAGGTTTAACCCGACACTACGCCAATGTCGCAGTCATAAAATTTCCAATCCTACGCGGATATTTTCGAAAATTTATGAACCAGATGGTTATTATGACCACTTTCAAGTTCACTCCAATAACGGTTGCAATCGTTTTACTAACACATCTACAATTAATGATAAAATCCATTTGTATGTACGTTAGAATAAACCGGAAATAAATTGAAAACAGTGGAGAATTAAAATTGTAAACCGATCGAGACAATTTTTGTACCAAGGATGCCAGTGGTTTTGTTGAAGGTTAAGGTAGCAGTTTTTTAGAAATGTGCTCACGGTATAGGAAGCAATAGACGAAAATTAAGCAAAATTGTGGGAGATTTTAAGTTCTTTATTCTGCATTGTAGGCGTGTATGGGAACAGATCGCCCCCATTCGTTAAGCTCATATTTCTAATAGATCGCCGGAATGTTTGAGCAAAGTTCCAGCTTTCTTCCTCTTCATTTTTGCGACTGTGGCGATTCACAAACATTATCCATCAAGTTGGGGACGTTAGTGTTAATACTTCTTAAACCCGTCTAATATTTCGGTGCCTTTTTGTCGTGTACATACGGTTCGTTCTAAAATAACTATAACTCACTTGTTAGTATTTACATTCACTCTTTTTTCCTTGACAGAAAAGGGTGGCTTTCATGTAAACTTAACTAAATCGTATTACGTTTGTCTTTACAAATATAAAAGTTAAAGTCTTTCTTGTTTACTTGTTGTCTTACCGGCCCAGTTGCTTTTTGTTATATAAGTACGCACGTACGTATATGTAGATTGCATTCGCTACATGTATATGTGTATATAAGTTCAAGTAAATTATGCTACAATTTTCTTCATATTTTGAAGTTGATTAATTATAGTAGACGCGTAAAGCGTCAACCTCTAACGACGTTTGCTTACAAGAAGATATTGCGGCAAAGCAGTTTTTTCATAAAGCGGTCGGTCGAATTTGTAAGAACAGCCGTTTTATGCTCTTAGTCAAATCGGTCAAATTTTCAAAGAAAGTATTAAAAAAAGGGGAATATTTCCTCTTTACAACAATTTGCTCGCGCAGGGAAAGGAAAAAGATAAGAAAGTAGAAAATGTAATGTAATTTTGACAAATGTTATCCTATTGATCTTAACAAATGCTGCTACTAGTTGAGTAGAAGAAGTAGAAGAAAAGTTTCTTCTCGAAAATTTGTATTCACAATTTGACATTTTTTAATTAATTTTACGCGAAATGACAGCAAAATATTAGATTTTGCATAAACTTTTGTTGTTTCTTAGATTTTTTTTTTGTTTTTAAATTCCAAAGAATATGTTTACGTTTTGCGTTATTTTTGTTTTCTTAACAGCAAATGGTTCCTATCAACCCGGCATGGAGCCGAAACGTCAGCGTACCGCCTACACACGTCACCAAATACTTGAGTTGGAAAAAGAATTCCATTATAATCGTTACTTAACTCGTAGAAGACGCATTGAAATTGCCCACACACTAGTGCTCTCGGAGAGACAAATTAAAATCTGGTTTCAGAATCGACGTATGAAATGGAAAAAAGATAATAAATTACCGAATACAAAGAATGTGCGCAAAAAGACCGACGCCAATGGCAATCCGGTGACAACTGTGCCTAAGAAACCAAAGAGAGTGAGTGCCAAAAAACAGGCGCAGCAACAACAGCAGCAACAACAACAAACTCAATTACAACAACAACCGCCTGTCATAAATGAGGTACGTACTGCACATATGCCTTCTTAAGTGTGCGCGCAAAAGTTTTAGCTTAGGATTACAAGCTTATCTAGCAGATCTCAATCGCAGAGAAACACTAGTTAAGGCTTTTATAAGGGACAAAAGAAAAAATTCTTATCGCCTAGAGATAACTACAAGTAGGCTAAGGAACGTTGAACCCAGTAATAAAAGAGAACGTATTCGTAGTCATTTCTAGGAGGCGCTGACTTCTAAGTTCAGGCAGTTTCCGCAAAAAAGTCTTACCCCTGAAGTTTTTCCATCAGAAATGACTTAATCACTTCTTACGATCGTTGCATGAGCAATCGCAAAAATCCAAAGTTCGGTGTATTACGCCATACCAGGCTAGATCTAAAGATCTATTGATCTTCCTTCCCACTCTATATCCATTAGACATTGAAATGGTGGAAGAATGTAAAGAACGTGAAACGAATATTGCGATGTAGTTTCTAAAGGAAAATGGAAGAATATATATATCCTTGTAGTAGAATTTAATCTTAGTCGAGTTTGTCCTTTCAGTCTTTTGAAATTCGATATGTTATTCTATCTTAGTAATAAGTCGGGCAGAATGTATTCATTTATGTGGCTCGGTTACCAGATACGTAAATACGAAACCGGAATTTTTCCATAGATGTTCTAATTCTCAATGTAGTTACTGTAAAACCTCGTCATTAATACTGTCTTCTTATTGACATCTGACAATCTTTTTTGATTTTCGACTCCGAACAATACAGGTTTCACACAATGGGGCTTAGTTTATAATAGCGTTCAATATATCGAATTTTATGTCCGGAAACGACGATTTGTGAGCAACATTGATGTCGCTTTACCATTTGAACAAAACTGCTGCTTGTTGAAGCTTACCCTCACTTTGACGGTTGCCTCAAAAAATAGATAGCTTTTATGATAGAAACCGCGTAATTTCTATACACAAATTCCGTTTTCATACTTACATACTTTGGTAAGTATAACGAACTATGGGTTGAGATGTCTGAAGTTAAATATTAACGAAGATCCTGGATTATCTATTAAAGTAATTGTAGTAGTGTAAGAGTACAAAGCAGTGCAGGTTTTGCAACTTGGGAGATTGAACAAATGTGAGCGTAAGATGGATGGATAGATGATGGACCAACAAGATCAAAATATCTGAAATTTGTACGTTGATTCTCAGGATCGGAATTTTGGGATTCACTAACCTACTACTCTCTCACAAATCGTTAATATTTACAAAACAAAATACATTTCAATTTTCTTTATTTCGTTACATGTTATAAAGGCCCGCATAAACTTACAATATCAAGTAGTATGATATCGCATAAATTGACATTAGAAATATTTTGTCTCTTTTTTCCTACTGTATGCATATTTTTCTTTTCGTTTTCTTTGCAGTGTTTACGTTCGGATAGTTTGGAGAGTATGGCTGACGTGAGCACATTGAATAACCCGCCTTATATACCAGCCGCTAGTGATGCAGCAAATTTGCTAGCATCACAAAATCCATGTAATAATTACAATGGATCTCAAACCCCAATACAATCGAATGCCAATGTGAACAATAGTAATAATAGTACCAGTGGCAATAACGTAAATAACAACAACAATAACAACAATAGCCTGCATCTGAATAATACAACGTCTAACAATCAAATGCCAACAAATCTACATTCGCACCCACATCAAGGCCATGTACAACAACAACAACAGCAACAACAAACACATCAAAGTTCAGATTTAATGGCGAATCTGCAGCACATAAAACAAGATTATGACTTAACCACACTGTAAAATTTGCGAATAAGAAACTAATTCAGATATTCTCTCGCACAACATTGAGAAAAACTTTAAGTACCTCTACAGTCTATGTTTTCTTAAATGTGTGTAAATTTTTAAGTTGTTATTTATATAAATATGTATGTATGTGTATAAGGAATATTTATTTAGTTTTGTTGCTTTGTTTGACTTTATGGTCCGTTTCATTGCCCCATGATATTCAAGGTGATAAAAAGAAACCCAAATTCGAATTTGAAATAAAAAAGTAGAATTCAATCGTTAACGACCTTTTGAGACTTCTCACAGTCAATGTATTTTATATACATTTTATGAATTTTCTTGATATGAAAAATTTCATTAACTGCGAACTTATTAGTGGATTCTGTATGGATATGTCATTGAGCTTGAGAAAAGCAATCTCCAGCTCAACTCTCTTTGTCCAAACCTCTGTCTACCTCTCTACCTATCCTCTTCATCCAACCATAAACACAGCGGAAGGCTCGCCCAGACTCATAAGATGGATAAACGAACAGATCTCTGGCTACGTGCACTCCGCTTATCACCTCACATAAGCATACGCCACGGGGACTCTGATAAATATTCCGCGGACCTCTGACCGACTACTTTTTCGAGACAAAACGGAATGTAACATTAAAGCAGAATTGTTGAACAACTTGCCTCGGACAACAAATGCAGCATTATTTTTATTTTAGATATGGTTTTACTTAATTAAATGGAAATGTTTTTCTAGTTATTTGAATGTGTACAAGGATAGTCTTTTAATAAGCGTATAATTTGTGTCTGATGCATAAAGTATTTTTTTTTTTTATAAATCTACAAACCTTCCAGTTTTTCAATAGAAGTACAAACCTCTTAATACTTACGAGTGCGTGTTCACTATTTTATGATTTAAGGATAATTTGTATGAGAACCATTTTTGCTTGAATATTATGTTAAGATATATTACTCAACACCAAATAAATTGTAAAAAAATTGTTTTATTCATCTTCTTCTTTTTTTTATCAATTCTTTGTTTATGGAAAAAAAGGAGCTACGTAAGAGAGTTTTGGTCCTGGCTACAGAGGCTGCTTTCAGCTTTCTGTGTCAATTTTCACAAACCGCAAAGATCGCATAATAGATAACGAAGATGAGCTGAGCCACGTTAGCTCACGATCTTACGACGATCCGGAAAGAAACAAATTTGATATCTCCGCCTTTGTGATTGACATAACAACCACACTAGCAGGAACTGCAAATGCTGCTTTAAAGCGATCTATTATTATAATTAACTTCTCTCCGAATTCTTGTTTTAGGTCCCAAATTGTAATTTGCAACGGAACGTCTTAAAGGAGGCTAAGCAAAAACAAGCTCGTTTCATGTATTGTGAGTCAAGGGTATATAAGATTTGTGCGTTTGTTTATTTGTGTACGCAACACAAGAAGAATTTGTGGCGAACCTCACCTTTTATTATAAGAGAACAAGACGGACAGACAAGCATAGATCGATTCAGAAACTGAGCCTGAATCCGCCTTGTTTTATTGTGGTCAACCCACATGTCGCACTTTTTGAGATATTTTCATGGAATTTAGTACACCGACACGTTTTGACCCAAGAGCGAACGCTATTAAATGAGATACCACTCTTTTAACCACTCTCAGTATACTTTACTTTGCAAAGTCGTTATATCGACAGTTGTTTTAAACGAAATGGTGTAAGAAATATAATGGTGGTCCATGCCCCACTATAGTGCTTTTATTTAAACAGTAAGCTAGTGTGAAACAGAAATGATTTCGAATTTAGTGAAAGAAGTTACCTTAACTTCTTCAAAATTCAAAATATTGCACAAATTTCTAAACTCTATGGTTGCACCACACAATACACGTAAGTTTTCGTGTTTTTCTGCAAGTCATGTTAACATGGGGTAACAGTTTTCTTCTTTTTTTACAATTCATTTCATTGCCAATTAATTGGAATTAATTTCTAAACAACACAAAAATCATGCTGACTTCTTTATATCTACTCCTTCTTACATAGACATTCACTTGGGATGCTTGGCTTAGAAGCTAAAAGTTAACGGCGATAAAGATACTTTGACATCGTTTATCAAAGACAACCAAGTAAAAAAAAACCTATTGCCTCGAACCACATTGTTAATAATCAATGTCAACTGAGCACCAACAACAACGCCGATGGTTGGCTGCGATAGCAAGAGTTGGGGGTTCAGGCTAACAAGAGTTCCTAATTAAAAAAGTTATCGATACGTTAATGATTGATCGTAGGACGTTGGCACCTGTTGGCTTCTGGAAACGTGCTGAATGAGATACCAAAAGCAAAAGCAATAGCAAACTCTTCTTCCCGCTTATAGGCACTTCTTTGCTACAGTAAACATTTTGTTGTGTTGTGTTTTTTTTTTTTTTTCATAATGCTCAGGTGCACTTCTTTTTGCTCTTAATATGGACTACCATGTAGTGAAGTTTATTTTATTTACGTCATATTTCGTGGAAAATATTATTTATAATTCACTTGAATATATTTGAAATTTATATACCTTCGATCATATATACATAACAATATGTATATATGTATCCATCCATCGAGTAAGTATTGTATAATATAAATGCAAGCGAACATATTAAAGTTTAACTACTGTTTGGAATTCATAATAAAAGAGCAGCAGCGGCTACCAACGAAACAGAACGAAAACTGTGGCGACAATTCAACCATAAAATCCACAACATTTCAACTCTTTTCTTTTCCTGACTCTAATATGGGTATGCGTAGTGTTTGTAAGTTAGCACGCATACACACACCCAAATGCATATTATAAACAATCAATCTAACCGTTTTGACATTGGATTGTCTTACAAGAACACGAAAACACTCTTAGCGATTAATTTATCATCGCAAAAAAATCTTCACTTTATGAATTTTATATTGAATGGATTACGTTAGCCTGGTAAGAGTTGGCCAAGATCTACACTATCTTCGTTAGCTGGTCGGTTTGGTCAGCTGTTTTTGTAAAACGGCAGAAGAAACATATATATATATATATACATACATGTACACACACGTACGAAGATTATCACTTAGAAGACTTCTTTGACTTTTATGAAGAAAATATATAACTGATGTTATTACTTACCAGTTTTTGCTTTTATACACACATGTATGACAACAAATTAAAAAAAAGCAGCGCGCACACACTTACACAACAATGAAGCGATAAAAGGATTAAAGCCTACTTATAGTATAGTTGAGAAATCAATGACTGAATGAGAAATGACTTCTAGGTGTTTATAAGGAGGGATTATGCACACAATACTCTGACATAAATAGCGACCGCGTTAATGATAATGAGCACATTGCTAACAATATGTAAGTAATTTACGCTCATGTCGTACATGGGTAGGAGAACAACAAATTAAACACGCTATGCCTCGAAATACTGTAAATTTTTTTTTTTCAATATCAAACGGTAAGACTATACTAGATTTTTTTTTACATATGTAATCCGCACTTGTAATGCATTAGAGAGAACGTATAAGATAAGTATATGTGATATGTGGTGTGCAAAAATTTATGATTCAATGTATCCCTGTCTATCCATCCGACCCCTTGTTTGCAGTCTATTGCAAATTTTGTAGTGCCAGCTTTGTATATGCAAATATTTAGTGACGAAGGCCAAAGAAGTAGTTTGAAAATTAGCACGAGTTGTTCACAATAAGCAAAAATCTTTAATTTACGATGCCTAGTGGATATTATCATGAAACAAATACCAGTCAGAAACATTAAAGCTCTCAATGCGAAAATGAGCAATATACATACATAAAAGATACAGTGAATTACAGCTTTCTACAAACATATTCTGAGGCCATGTAAGATAAAAACTATGCCCGATCGCTCAACTGAAATGTCCGTAATAGAAAAACGTCGAATATTTATATAACGGGTTCACGCCGATCACCTAATGAATATGGCTCTCTTGCCATTTTTTTAATTAAATAAGAATGAAAAACTTTTATAAAGAGGTGAAAACATATTTTTCTTTTGATATGCACGAACGGTTTAATTAAAAGTATTCTTAATAAATGTACCTTTTGTTGAGTATTGTATATAACATGCTTAGGAGGTGTCAAGCTATGCCCGCTAAAGGTAAAGTCATTTTTATAAAAGTTATACGAAAACAAGTAAGAAAATTATATTCAGCCGCGACCAAATCTTTCGCCGTTATTCATCCTATGTTGGCGTGACATCCGCGATATTTAATTTAGAATTGACACACCTAAGTTGATCATATTTTACTCGTTAAGTTCTTTTATTTGACCCAGCCTTATACTACTAAGAGAAAAACGAATCCTCGACGATATGGGATCCATCATATTTATTTTAGCATTAACACATTTTTAAACAGACAACATCTTTTCAAGTGTGGAATGTACAGAATAATTTTTTACCTTATGAGCAATAAGGAGAAAACATTGAAAAAAGTCAAAAATCGCTTATAACATTGTGTAGGTGTGACTGTGACCGATTTCTGCATGTACATTTGTTACAAATGTTTTTATTTTTGAAAACTAAGCTTGTCTCAGATTATGTTGCACTGTGTTCGTGTCTTTCGACCGGTTTGTCAATATGAAGCTGTGTGCAAGGACTTCTAATGTTTCCGTCGAATTTGAAGCCGAAAGTGCCACGGTTAGGACTGGGAGAGTTTTTATGTAGGTAGACAGGCCAACATATAGGTGGAAAAAGGGACCGGCTTAGAATTTTAAGCCAATTGAGTGATGACCAAGTTAAAAAACTCGTTTAAAGTTTTCTTCACTAGAGAACTATATACGAAAAATGAAATTTTTGACCATTCGTCATCTATCATTGTTGAATATTGAAAGGATCATTTAAGGCAGTAAGAAAACAAGAGAGAAAATCATGAGGCGAAATTGCACGCCTTTACTTACCATTAGAAAACATTGCAGGAGGATCTCTTAATAAGGGATTAGTATTTGACATATATTGCTAATTTTTTAAAGCCTAACTTTTTTACGCATCAACTAAAACCGAAAACTAAAACACTAAAACTAAACAGTACTTTAATAATCTTCTCACCACTGCGCATTTTAACATTAACTATTTTTACGCATCAACTAACGCCAAAAACTAAAACACTAAAACTAAACACTACTTTAATAATCTTCTCACTCCGGCGCATTTTAACATTAACTATTTTCGTACGTAAAACTTTAAAATTTATTGTGTGTAATATATAAAAAGGGATATTTAATTACGCGAAATAAAAATAAACTACACGTAATTTCATTGAAAACGCATTAAATTTACTGACATTTAATAAATAAAGGCTTTAAAATCTAACATTTTCCAGTAACAATATCACTACGCCAAGAATCACGCGTTTGCTACTGTTTCAAAGAATAAAAATTTCTTAATGATCTTCTTCTTAATGATTGAGCAAGTGTAATCATGCTCAAAAACAATGAAAGAAAATCATTTATTCTCATTGCTCTCTTCACATCAGTTATAGTGTAAAAAAGTTGAATCGTATGCTTTTGCTCTTTGTGTTAATGAGAGGAAGCAAATTGAGAAAAGAAATAATCAAATATCAACTTTCTGACATCGTTTCTCTCTCTCTCACTTTTTATGTATTTGTCACTCGCAAATCATAACAGTTAAGTTTTGTTTACTAATTTCTATTGAATGCATTGCCGACGATAAATACAGCTAACTAAGAATACACACAAATTTATAATATATGTATATGTAAATTGATAAAATGATATTTTGTGTTTGGTGTACAGTAAATAGCGATGTTATTTAAAATATGCATTGTGCACATACACAAGTACATATATTAGTAAGGGTATGCTGAAGACATTAATTTGAATAAAGAACAACGATAGCAAAACATACGCAATCTAATATTGCAATAAACACACTGCTCTGCTTTGCTTCGTCATAAGAAGATGCTTTTTTATGTGATATTAGGCATAAGTTGTAGGGAAGCTTGATATAAGCAATGGGTATTCTTTCCATTCCTGCCTTCTATTCGTCAAAAATTAAGCTAAAGTAATCATTTTCTGAGGCGCTAAATATTTGAGATAATAATGAGATAATAATGCGATAATAAATGAGACCTAAATATTTAATTTTTTGCGTCGATCTATACGCCCATTGTCGTTTATAGCCCTTCTAGAAAAAATCGAAAGAAAACAATATAAAGCGAGTAAGAACATTATAGTAGGGCAAGGCCTGTCTTTAAATACCCTACACAACATTGTCTAACACAATTCTTATTTTTATTATAGAAAAATTATATAAAAAAATTATATCTTGGTTCTATACAAAGGCATATTTAAAACTTAGCCTTTTCTGCTTTACAAAGCATCAATTTTGGTGAACTCCTTTTTAGGGTAGTATTACATAATAAAATAGGCCAAGATGGTCCGAATTTGGTAAGAAAGCCTGATGTTTTGAAAATATACTCCTAGTTTGGAGAAGCAATAAACTAAGCTTAAATTGCGTACAAGCACATTTGACACAACAACTAGCAAGAAACTCTTTAGAAAGGGAAAATTTCAAAATATTTTGTCAATGATTTTAACTTGGTGGACATATTTTTCTTTGGAAAATTTTTTGTCAAAATATTTTGTCAATGATCTTAACTTGCTGGACATATTTTTCTTTGGAAAATGTTGTCTTGATGCTTTTCGTATCAATCAGAAATTTAATCTTTAAAAGTAGTGAGCATTCAACATTCGTTTCAAATGCGAACCTTCTTCTCTTTATTTTTTTTTTTAAATAGTAAATATATAAAAAAAACTTACCGAATTCTTTGCAAATGTGACTGAACTTAACACATTTCCCGGTACATTCACACAATCACTATTATAAGGCAAACTGAAAAAATAAAAAAAAATTTATTAGAGATCTTCATGCATATTATATGTAGATGTTTGATAAATATAAAATTAATTAAGAAAATTAACAAGACGTCAACTTCGAGAGATCAAGAAGAAAGAAGAAAGAAGAAAGAAAAAAACAAAGCCTTCAAATGCCAATTTTAACAAATGGCCACCCATTAATTATATAATTTAAGGTATAACATGAAACGTATGAACTGAACCAACATACCTATATACACACAAACATACTTATATCGAAAAGGCTGTTTTTGCCTTACTAGGCTGCGAGCTGGGCTTTGTTTGGCATCACAATTTTCAAAGAGTAATAAATAACAACACTCTGAAGTGCTGTGAAGTGCTGTAATTTGTTGATGATGAGTCTTGATTGATTTCTTCTAAGGCCACACTTAGAGCCCAGACACGCAATTCGTTTTTGTTGTATGTTATGTTAGTTAGTGAATGGCTGCTCTAAACTGTTGTTTGAATTCCCTCAGTCTCAGTTATTGATGACCGTTATTGTTTATTGTGAATATGAATCGAATACTCAGAGAAATGTTAAAAATGTGAACTCGACCTAGACATAATATATATTCTATGTTATGCATATGCCTATGTGTGTATTGTACAACTGTTTTCTTATGTGAAAGCATTCAAGTTCGTTGCGGTTTAAACTGAATTTGTTACAAATCGTTTAAGAGATTCGAGCAGCTAGCTGTAATAGGTTTTTACTGAGATTCTCTTGATTGTTATTGCGAAACATTTGAGATAACATAACTGAAAATTGATAGTAAATCGTTGCTAATGAAAATTAATATCATCTAATTGTTTATTTTGACAGTTGTAGATGTTGGTTAATGCATGTGCACTTCAACTTGAGAATAATATAAAATGGATGCGTGTATGTAAACTGGGTGTTTATTGTCTTCTAATTGACAGGTACAAATCACACATAGGATCATAAAGATAAGAGTACATAATAAATTTCTATAGAACTATTAAGTTCAATTTGTTTTATAAAAGAGGTAAGAAATAAGTTATACTCTTTCCTGCCTTAGGGCGAACTCTGCATAACAAGCTTCTTATCCAAGCAAAACTTTTGTAATATTGTCACTTTGGTGGACGATGATAAAAGTATTTGAGCAAAGCCTTTAAACTATCTTAGGAACTACTTATAGCAAATCGTATTCACCTGTTTTACTCGTTGTTTTTAAAGCCTACACTTACCCTACTTGCAAGTTTGCCCGGATGTATGCTCAGAAGGACGTAAGGTAGACGCGCTTTTTACTATACCATTCGATTTAGAATCCCTTTCTGAATCGTTCTATGCTTGTCTGTGTCTGTAGACTGCAATTTTTGGAATATTTTGATAAAATTTTGTACACTTTGGTGCTTTGACCCACGAACAAGCGCCATTGAAAATGATTTGAACTCGTTAGTTTTCGACCACTTCCTGCATAATGCCTTATTTTGAAAAGTCATATGAATAACTGTATTAGCGGAAATGGTGAAGAGATCGCGTTCACTTTTAACATTAAGTTGTGAATCAAAATTAAAGGGTTAGAAATATGTAATAAGTCTTACGTCTGCACGGATGGACGGATCTGATATTTTGTACAAATCTAATTAACGCACGTGCTAATGCGTGCGATCTCTGATATCTATTTTGGCATGGCACAGCCAGCATACCCAACAAAGTTGAGACCGATTAGTTACGGGTTATTTATTGAAAGTTACATAAAAAGGTATAAATAAAAATTTATGATCTTCGGCCGGTCTGTAATGGACGTTCGACCAGGCCAGAAGCATTTGTAATCGTTGATTATTTGATAGTTTGGTATTTCTGGAGATTAAGTTTCGCTCCTGCGGGCGTGTGGGCGTGGGCTTTTTCCACCTACGTGGGGCCTACAGGTATCACAACGCATATGCGTAATATATACCTTGAAAGTAAATTTTCATTTTTTGGTCCCTGAAATTATGCACAAAGAGTTCATTACTTGAGTTTTTTTTTTCGTTTTTCATATACTTAAAGTAATTTAAATAATTTAAGGCTACTGGTGGAAGAGTTGGAAATGTTGAGAGTCGGCAATAATCTAAAGAAAAGTCAAATTTAAATGCTACTTAGAAAGCAATCAGACAACAATATTAAAAACGACCTAACAGTGGCTAGTCTTACATTTCTCTTTAATTCCTCGTGGACATGCTGAGAGGGTGCGCAAAATACACGTTTTTTTTCGTGGGCGTTCACGTCTCAGAGGCACAAAGAATGAAAGGCTAAATGGCTGGATAATCCTGAATTGTGACCAACGGTATGTAAATCAATTGTTAGTTGTAGTATTTTTGTTTTCTTTAGTGTCTATGCATAAAAATAAAAGCAAAAGGCATAAATGGTAGTAAACAATTGAAAAAAAGGATTGGCTTCTGCAACTGACTTTCAGGACATAATCATGGATAAATGCCTTTGAGATAGAATTTAGTTGAATTACTTTTTTTTCGGTTTCAGTAAATGCTCCCTAGGCGTATACCATAGGCACAGTTGGAAAGAAATGAAACCTTTGTAAACATTTCAAAATAAAAATGCAATGAATTGCAATTTTAGAAACTTGCCCTGCATGTGCGGTACATGTCTTGGGTTATTTTAAACGCTTAAACGGCTAAAAAAGAAAAAAATATTATAAAACATCTTTTCATTGCAAAATATCATAAGGTACTGGTGATGCATTCTATTTACAGGTTGCGTGGAAACCCACAACGATAAACGCAGCCACATCACAATTATGTGACAAATACTTCCCATAGCATTTGCCTTCAACTCGATATCGCAGCGACGAGCTCGCTTTCGCAAGTATTGCTGAACAATTTTACCTATAAAGTGGAATTGTCATTGGAAGTGGAAGCTCAAGGCGTTGTGATCGTCCTTCTCCTTGTGTATTTTTCCTCCTTGTGTATTTTCCTTATATTCTTCCTTCTATAGTTTAAAAAAACATTCTTGACGTTGTACCATTGAGTCCTTTAAGTGGTAGTTGCACTTAATTTACGATTTTTCGCTGTTTCCCGACTTATTTTAATGTGTTTGCTTCGGTCGAGTCACTGAGAGTTTTTGCCTCCACTTACATGCACATGTTACGTACACATGACAGCACTTGAAAGGGAAAAGTAAACGTAAGCTGTGTCTTTCTCTAAGTGAAGTAATGGCCGTGTTGATAAAAGTAATGGCGAAAAATGGTAAAAATGACTGAACGAAACATTGTAAAAAAGGATATCCCTAGCCAGGCTAGAGTGAACGAAAGAAAGAGAGAGAGGGAGAGAATTATAGTCGTCATGCATGAATCCACATTAACATAGGTGAGTATATATGTAACGATTTTAAAAATACCCATTTGACAGAAAGCTAAGGATTTCACAAAACAGGTTTTATAAGGATAAAGTTATTAAGCCATAAAGGTGTACATGCATAGACTGTTATAAATATCTAGTGAACACAACACTTAATGAAAAACTAATCTTCTAAAGAAAATTTTAAATTCATTATGGAGCAGGGACATAACCTTACTCGCTAGTGGCTAAAAAACTCTTTACTAAATTTCAAAGACTTTTTCTTCTCTCTCTCTCTCTCTCTCTCTCTCTCTCTCTCTCTCTCTCTCTCAGACTCTTTTGTTTTTCTGTCTTAATAACTGTAATGCAATGCATCTTCGAATTGAAAAGATCAAAATCCTTTAATGCCTTATAATCGATATTATTTCATACGAACGATTAGCAGATTCCTCTCTGGTGTCAACGAACACAAATTAAATAAAAGCTTATAAAATAGTTTTATAGTCTTCTTTAAAGGTTATATAGAGGTAAGCTATGTTTACACCACTTACGATAGAAATCAAATTTTCAAATAAATGATTTTATCTTTTAGTTTTAATCCACTGCTGCTGTGCACCTATGTTGAGGTCCCAAATGCAGTTTGAAACAAAAAAGAAACTAAATAATGGAAAATAAAAACTATAAACATCAAAAAAGAAATCCTACACACACACACACACACCCGAATATAGATATATATATGTATATACAAATGTATTCATAAAAACAACAACAACAACAATAATGATAAAAACCAAAAAATAAAAAAGCAGTCTGCAATACACAGTTTGATTAATGATGAAATGTCAATTATTTGAAAGAGATACTGGATGATATGTTCCAAGCGTACAGAACGTACTAATATCTTTCGTTGGCTCACAGCAGTATATGAAATTTGTTTTCGATTTTCAGCATGATTTTTGTTCCATTATGCCTGGACATGCGAGTCAAAAATAACGTAGAGTTAAGCAAATCACTTACACAAACGTTCATACGTTTATATATGTGTTTATGTACATATATATATATATATATATATATATATATAGCATGTGAGAAAAGTCGATAAATTTTATTTTTTTAATATTTTTGATAAAACATTATTAGTTTTCCCATTAACCATCACAATAGACTCATACCGATTGCATTCACTTATGGTATATGGAGCACTTACAAAGTAGATTAATTTTAACCATTCATCAAACCCCCAAATCATATAAAGGCGAATTCAAGCAAACCCGTTAACTAATCTCGATCACAGTTAACATCTGAATTTGTGCTGGGGGCCAGAAAGTATAGAACTAGGAAATCACGGAACAAATTTGTAGAATGACATTCCATAACGACGTAGGATGACGAAAAATTACATTCATTTCGTGTAAAGGTTGCTGCAATCAAAAAATCATATTAATTCTATATCTCATCCTATGCACTTATTGAGTGACGTGTTATTTAAAATTATCCTAAAATTTTCATATTGAAAGCGCATGAAACCAATGGAAGGATCAGTTTACTTGCTCAACATTTTACGCTAATTTGCTTTAGTTGGATTACCGAAGCCCACTATGTCCCCACTAGCAATGAGACGATTGTAAAGCAATAGATAGATATCTGCTGAATATACTGGAAGCTTGACAAGGAAAGTATTGCAGGATTGTTGGATTACTCTTCGATTTCATTTCGGTTTGCAAGCCACTACTTATCGTTCAAAGTTAAGACGGGAAATATAGGTAGTATCAGCTTTTTTCCATTTTAAGGAAACCAACAACAGATAAAGCAATGAAGGAACTACGAATTCTATGCCCGTAGGTGAAGTTATCATGAAAAAGTCTTAATTATAATATTTTTTGTTTTTTCTTTCTTCAGAAAAGTACAGCTATTTCCTCAACAGGAACTTAACCATCGCTTAAGTCAATTGTCGATTCTTGAGAAACAAGTTTCTAAGGCACGACACCATCACATATTGTCCAATTAATCTATAAGCATTGTGTATATAAAATAATTATAATTTTTTATTCGCCTTAAAGCCTCAATAGAAGTGAACGACGCTAAGAGCTTACAAAGACCTA
The DNA here is from genome assembly GCA_000688715.1 of Glossina pallidipes. Taxonomy (NCBI): domain Eukaryota; kingdom Metazoa; phylum Arthropoda; class Insecta; order Diptera; family Glossinidae; genus Glossina; species Glossina pallidipes. Next base: position 145,174 of record JMRQ01006282.1, on the reverse strand, counting down.
ATTAAAGCAATTTCCTTTAGTCACGTAAGTTCTGTTTACCCACAATGTGTTATTATACTCTTTACTTACCAATCACATACGTGTAATATAACATTTCTTTTACGGTAAAAGATGTGCATACATATATCTGTAAACATACAAATTGCCAAGCATATCATGATATGCTCGCACACATACACATTTACATGTTAAATAGCGTGAAATGAAATGAAATGAAATGAAATGAAATTCGCTCTAATAATAAATTCCACTCAGGCAGTCTCGCACCTTAATTAAAAGGACACTTTAACCAAGTGTTGAGTGTTGCTTGTTGTAATTAACAAGATTCGAACCAATTTATTATTTTTAGAGCTTAAGTAGCTGATGAGTGACCAAAACTCATCATCGTCGTCATCATCATCGTCAGAATGCGTAAAGGGCAATTTAATGGAGTCGGAATGGGAGAAAACTTTTTCCTTTTTGGTGAGTTATTATTCTACTGGACAACAACATAACAAAACGAAAAGACGAACGTGTAAATAAACCAATACAGGCTCACTTGGTGTAAAGTTGATGAATGACATGTGGTTCCTTCTCAACAAATGGTCATTGAAAAATCACATACAAATTCTTAGCATATATTCGACTAAAGAATACAAAAAAAAGAACAAAAAGAAAAGAAACATTTTATAAAAACGACCATTTTAACTGAAAACCTTCCATCATGGTTTTTTTGTTCTTCCCTTTTTTTTTTTAAGCAATAAGGGTGATTTTTCTTTTATTTTACACATGTTTGTTTATGAATGTGTGTAAATGTGCGGTCATATATAACATAAGAAATTCTCCTTTGCCTCTCTCTAATTTGGTTATACGTGTAGGGTGAGGGGAGGGTACTTTTCTTTTAATAAAGTTCATAAGTAAAACATCTCTTTGAAATACTTGTGCTTTTCCGGTATTTTACACTCATTTTGAAACCCAACTGAACCTCTATCAAAATGCACATGACATGTTTCCAAAGACTCTTATATAAATTTTTTTTTTTTTTGACAGTAAATTAATTTGTTTCATTCATAAATATAAAAAAAACGCTTGAGATACCGAATATGTAGCATAAGAGTTATAGCGCCCCCTACAAATGAACAGAGAATTACGTTTTATAAAAAAATTGTAACCATTCACAATAAGCATGTGACTTGTATTGAAAGTCAGGACAAGCAATCACTAGGAATACAAATTTGTTACCGAGCTTTGCACTACGATTCTCATTGTTACCGAGCTTTGTCTTTTTTTAATGACTGAATTATGGATTTTGTTTCTCTTAGTTTCTCGTGTTGCTTAATTTAAGCAATACAAAGAGAAAAAAATGGCTAATCAGCTGTTCTTATCTATATGTCACTGCTTATATTGTTCCTTAAAATCTTTTGATAAAGAGTTTTGCTTAAGATTCCTTTTAGTCCTTCAATATTTGCCCCTTCTCCTCAGCCAATAATTATTGCTAATAATTAACGATGATTTTATCTATATCTTACAAATTTGCCTAAAACTGAACTAAGTACTAGTGTTGTAAAGTTTCGTAACAAAACGCCCATTCCATGAAGGCACTACTTGCGTAACCTTGATGATTATTTGCGATGATTGCTTTTATTATTATTATTATTGTTTAAATGATTATTATGTTTTTTATGCGTTAAATAAAACAAAGTGTAAGTAGCAATGTTATTGGTTCGAGTAGTTGGCTGCAACTGACTTTTATTGAAAATTATACCTTAAAAGTAATGTGTTTATCGTTATGGAAATCGTCTTTTTCATTCTTCCTCTTTATAGTGGGGGCGAACTTATTTCATAGGCGTCAAATTCAAAGGATTCAACATGATCAATGTGTGATCAAAAAGGCATTTAATAAAATTTCCCTTAACATTGTTTTTGTTGTTACTATTATCATTATTATTATCATTATTTAGGCAATTATTACTAAAATGGTTATTTAATTTAGTTGATTATTATGATTATTATCGTTTTGTTTATTATTATTATTTATCTAATTTAACTTATCTAATTTAATTAAACCTTATTATTAATTACGTTACAAAATGCAAGCAATATCAACACAAAGAAAAACATCGAAACAAGATATAACTTTAGACGCTTCGTGATAAGATCAGAGACGATTAATGATAGAACATTGCAGCATTATAAATATGTATATGCGAATAAATGATTAATTATTTAACTATTAATTAATTATTCTATTAAGATAATTAACTAATTAATAGCTAAGTTTGACTACCAATAACGCATTTAATGCGATCGCAAGGCAATGAGAACTATGATCAGATCAATAGTATAATCATTAGGTAATTGACCCAGTTCCCACAAATGGGGCGTGCACAGCATTTGTAATTTTATAGATATATATATATATATATATGACCCAGTTCCCACAAATGGGGCGTGCACAGCATTTGTAATTTTATAGATATATATATATAAATAAATGAGCATTCAGATAAATTAATTTTAAATAACTGACATAGTTTACACCAAGGGAAAAAGTACAGTAATTAGAACAGTTTACGGAACTATACATTTTGTGTCATACTTATAAATATATATGCTGCCCTTCAGATAGTCATATGAGCATGAATAGTAAATTATTAAGTGCCTGCTACAGCCAACACATGTGAGTGCATCAGCACTGTAATCAGAGAAAGATGCCCTTGATTCTGTAAATTGAATCTGAATCCTGCTCAAACCACGGGTATGCCTCATGATACAATTTGAGACACGTAGAGAGACGCGAAGACATAATCGTGCCGTAGTTTCTAGTGCATCTGTTAGGGACGTGAAAATCCATCAGACCAAGCAGGACTGACGAACTCCCATAGCAGTTTATCATTTTAGAAATGGAGATAACCCCCAATGTTATGCGTCTTGTTTGCAAAGATGGTAAGTCAACCACTTGAAGTCTGTGCTGGTCGGCCACGACTCACTATAATGGGTTTTTTTACTTTTATTGTGTTTATAACCAAAATGCTGCCATGAAGTTAATTTAGGTTTGCTGCTTCTCTTCTAAGATTCGGATAGTCAGCTTCCATACGCTATAAAGGATGCATACCCGCAGCTGGCTTGATTTACTCATGTTCATCTGCTTCTCTCTTTCCTTTGTTTACGCGCGGTAAAGCGGGCTCTCTAAGCTTTGTTACTTATTACTCACAAATTATGAAAGACAGAAGTTTGAAATTTTGCACCCTGCTACCCTAATACCCTATCTAATTATGTGCAAAAATGGAAAACATCGGCCATGTCCACAAACTCTTTGTTGTTTAAAATTATTTTGTACATTCGTCAACTGAAGACATATTATCTGCCTAAAAATGCTTTCCTTCTAAAATAAATATAGCGGACAACACAACGCGGTGGATTAATATTTTCTTCTCGTGTTTTAGTTCTAAATTAATTATGGGTGGACGCTTAATACATAAAATCTTGGGGCGTTTAGAAGAAACCGATTTCTTGGGCATTATAATCTTAAATGATCCAAGCCTTTATGTATAGTCATTATGAAGTACAAATAGACAGACAATGTTAAATCGAGCTAGCATCTTACACGACTCAAGTGCAGGTAAACCAGAGAAATTTTCTGATATGTTTTGAAAGAAATAATCGATAATAACATAACGCCAAGCTCTTAGAGTAGGTGCATGTTATTTATACTAGTGTTGAGATCGATTTCGTTATATACTTTCCGATATAAAGAAAGAGAAGTAGAAGACGATATAAGTCGGTTAAACTTTTATTGGAAATGTTTCGTTGATTTAAAAGATAAATAATAAATGAATTGTTGATTACATTTATGAGTATAGACGAAAAAGATTAAATTTTTAACACAATGTTCTTTTTGTATTTGATCAGACCCTTAGGGAATGTTTTCATAACTTTGGAAAGCATTTAAAAAAAAAAAGTAAAAAAACACAACACAGTTTCAGCGAAGTTGTTCACAGTCAATTGGAAGTCTCGTGATATTCAGTATTTCGTGAAGTGTTGAAACTCTTCCTGCATGTCGGCAAGAGATGAAAAGAGGAAAGATGCTAACGATCGAGGACACAAAGTCGAAAAAATGCCTACAGAGTCCGCCAGTCTTACGTTGCTCCTTTTACAGGCATTCAAATCCATTAGAAGATCAATCCAATGTTTTCTAAAATGAAAATAAACTTAGTTCGCATTCATTGTATATTTTTCAAAATTTCCTGTTTCGTCAGACTCGTCACTTTGATGTTTAGTTGTTGTATTTTCCCTCCCCTCCTGTCTTCATTAGCTTCAGTTGAATACCTTTGAAAAGATTTAATATATATAACAACATATATATATATATATACGTATATATAACACATATATCATCTGTGAAAGATAAAAAAAGACAAAAAAACAAGATTGCTGTACACGGATTACCCAGCATTTAAAGCGGTTTTCTCTGTTGTTTCTAGGCTTCGCAATAACAATGCTTGGGACCATTTCCAGCTCCCGCTTTTTGAGCACGATTTTGCAATCTCTCGTTTTCAAATAAAAATACCCACATTTTGCCCTTTTAGTAAATCGTCCTTCGCCACCTTCCAATGTATCATCCAAGGATATGCATATAAGCAAAACTTCCCTTACAAAAGTTTGCAATAACGCGAATTTTAAAAAGAGATGCAAGATATAAGAGACGCATGCATGGTTAGAGCTAAAAATCCCACGTTGATACACAATACGTGCTTTTTCTACCATGTTTGGTACGTGGTTGTCGGTGTTACGGATAAAATTATTATTTATCTGCGGTGCACTATTAACAAAAGTTTTATTAAGAAATCATGGTCGGCGAAGATTTTTCTCAAGTTGAATGTAATTTTCTTGCATTAATAATATTTATGTTTACTATATAGAAGCTAAGCAAGAATGTGTCATTTTCTCTTACCCTAAAAATATTCACTATCCTTAGCAGCCTTTCGTTGAACGCGAATTTAACCTAACGTCAGAAGAAAGGAGAATACCGGCAATTTCTACGAAAACTTTCCACAGTAACTTATATTTATGTTATTCATACATATTGCAACAACAAATACTTATTTAATAGCAATCACCAAACTTTAGTTAAGATGAAATATGGGAAATGATAATAAAAAAAAAAAAAAGACACAAAACTACTTTGGAAACTTCACTTAAGGTTGATTACTTCTACCCTGTGAGATACCTGTAGAGACGAGCTTCTGATAAGCGGAAAAGATGTTTTCTAAACACATAGAATGCTGTTAAAACAAAAGCCCGGAACTACAGGGTAGGTCACGGGAGCGTTTAATTAAAAAGCCGTATACATAAAAGGTGCACTTTTCCGCTTTTGCGACAGGCAGCATTTAAGCGATAAAATTTGAAATCTTATCAATACTTATGTGCGTACGTGTGAGCTGAAAAGAGAATTAAATTATTCAAAACCTTGTTGAATAGTGCAAGAGAGATGTGTTTTTGTGTATATAATAAAAAAAAACATATATACAACAAAAAAAACATAAGGGGTTGAAAGGAAAAAAATTTCAACATTTATTTGAACGACTTGAAATGGAGCTATTCTTTCCTACATAAATCGATTTAAGATTGTCTGTCCATCTGTGTGATGTCTGCCCAGGTGTATTATGCTTCGCCTTCAGCCGCGATATGTCGATCAAATTTGGTGCACTGACGCGCAGTGGTTCAGCAAGGGATGCAATTGAAAATCGGTTGAATTCAACGATTTTTACAACCCTTTTCCAGAACGCTCTCTGGGAAAGCATTTGTTATATGAAACCATTTTGCATTTATTAATATTTCTCGGCAAAAATCGTTGCCAAATATCAATTTGTTTTCTTACGTGATAGTGAAATGTTTGGACCGAATGGAACCATTTTTAGAACACCCTCTTATATAATTATTCTTAAAAAAAATTTGCTTCTATAAGGCAAGAAAGTTTAATTTTCAGATATTTTATTATGCACATAAGCCTCGAGCAGTAACTCCGCATAAAAATTTACTGTGCTAGTTGGTGTATTTTTCGGACCTTCTTTCACAGGGATGTAGGTGTAAAGTGTTCTTATGGAAAGTAAGCCTTGTTAGGGCAATGAGGTGTAATTTTTAGTATATGATAATGAACATTAACACCGAACAAGGAATTCACCGTCTGCTCCTATGTATGTGTTTGCAGAAAGCTTAAGTCTTCTATAGAATAACGTCAACCAATTCCCAGGGTTTTGCGACGCAAACCCATGAAGAGAATAAATCACTCATTACTTAAAGAAAGTAATTAAATATACTAACAAACTTTCAACCACTACAAAAACATTTTCGACTCCTCCCCTGGTACGAAGTATTGAACAAGTCGTTCTTTGTAAAAATCTTATTTGTCGTTCCTTGTGAATTGCCAAATACTTAAGTTTGACTTGTGGTAGATGTAGTGGATGTAGTGTGTTTACTGATCGGCTTTCACTTTTCTTTCTTTTTACCGTTTATACAGATACTACACATGATAAAGAAAATTACGAGAGATTGCGAGAGATTAAGAATAAATAAGAATTCACCCATAATTTCTTTTTTACCCACCTTTTATTAACAAAGTATCACATAAAGTAAAAAAAAATTCAAAATTTCCGATAACTCATAAATTAATAAGAAATGCTAAAGTTTAACCTGAAGCTCTATTTCGACAAGTGTTTGTGCAAAGCACTTGCAAAGAGTATTTAAATTAGTTTAATATGGCTTCGAAAACGAGTTGGATTCTTGTGTTATATATACGTATATATATATATATATATATATATATATATATGGACATATACCAAGTACACTTAGATGACAACTTCTGTTCATGTGTGTGCGGTTAACCGAACGCATACGAAAATGTTATGTAAGTATTACTTATCGTATAATTGTTATAATAACTACAGTCGCATGTGCTTAAAGCAAAAGTGTACACACGTACACACACACACACATGTATATGTTTTCACCGAATAAATATTTAAATGTATGCACTAAAGCAAATATATGTAAATTCATTTACATTTTGAAAATTTAATTATGCTGTGAACTTATGGTTATTTACTTAAAAACATAACCGCATTTTCTGGTATGACTGCTGAACGGGCGACTGACTGCATGTGGGCAGAAGAGCACGTAATTAGAAATGGGAACATTCACTAATGGCTACATGTCTGTGTGTGTCTGCATGTCTATCGTATGTATTCAAATGAAAATCTAAATCGAGAATACAAAGTAATAAACTAGAAGGTTTAAGGCCTGCTTTGCTTTTACCCCGTCCGAGCTCCGTTATAACATAATTTACGATATTTACATAATGCATTGCATTACAAATGATTCTCTCTCTCTCTTTCTGAATACATGGCCTTCGCGTGGACATATTTGATTAAAGTATTTGTAAAAGACTTATGCTTACATACAAAATGCAATCACAAAATTTTTTATTTATCCTTTAAGCAAATAAATCCATAATATATGCGATAGGATTAGTAGGACGCATCTTGGAGAAGACTTTACATAGAAGTTAATAAATATGTTGCGGAACTTTTAATATGCGCGTGAGAAGACCGTGTGTGGCCGATATTGAGTGTGGTATATAGATGCGTTCCTTGCGTTCTTTCCTCTTCTATTAATATCTTTCCTCTTCTAGTTCAAACAGTGCTTTCGCTTGATGCTACAATTAGAGGCAGAAAACTGGTTTATCAAATCAGGTTTGCCTCTTTTATCTGGCACGCAGGCGGGACGGTGCCGTCTAATAATTGCTGCTGGGTTTACACTTTTGGCCCAGAAAGGGAAGTCGAAATATTGTTCTTTTGCTTATTCTTACTTTTATCGTGAGCTCGTGACAACTATAATAAGTGTTTCTTTTGTCTAGGAATCGTCCATCATTTCGTCGCTGTATTTGCTCGGCATATGATTTCCTCACTAAGTAGCAGAACGCAAGAACGAGCTTCTTCCCGTGTTATTCAGAGGCCATTGTTATTGCTATGGGTCGGTGGCCATATAAGGCAGAGATTACTTAGTTAATTTATGAATAATTATACCTTATATCACTTGTGATGCAAGCACATGTTAAGTTTGTGCCCAATCAATTCGGAATCACTTTCTGTTTGTCCATCTGTCCGTCTTGTTTTCTTGTGGTCAACCCATAGATCGCAATTTTTAAAATATATTTATTAAATTTGTTACACCGGCATGCTTTGGCACAAGGACGAACGCCCGACTGAACTTGTCACAATTTGGAGGCAGGGTCTGCAATGAGCAACAAGAATAGTTTCATTAGTGTTAGAGGACTCACAATTTACGATTTACAAAATCTTCCGAACTATTAAAGAGATTCTAACGATGCCTTTAATCTAGCTGTCGGCGGTGCATATATGAATCGTGTCAATCAACGGGTTTTGCCAAGTTTTATATAATTTTCGAAAGCTATTTTATGTACATAAGTAATGACGTAAAAGTAACAACAACAAAAAAAAAAAAAAAGAAATGAAAAGAATGCAAAAAAAAAAAAAATGAAAAAAATTTGAAAAAGAAACTCACTTCCGACACTCAACTTGCGTAGAGAACATTATTTTGGCATCCTTTGGTAGCCATTGAAAAGCATTTCGTTTCTCTTTAAAAGTGCTTCCGTAGCATAGAGTGGTTGGTGTTGCATAATAAGCAAACTGTGCACCGCAGTAACGAGTGATATATCTTTTCATGTTCAACCATCGCAATTTCAGCTTTTAATATCGCACAGTTATATGTCGTAGTTGTAGTTTGTGTAGTTGTTATCCTTTGCTGCACTTCTCCCAAAATGTACCCATGTCGGTAATAGCGAAAAATAGTTTATAAAAGTTGAAAAGCACGACACAAAAAACGCAAGAAAAATTAATAAAAAAAACAACGCACATAAAAAAACTTTAGAAAAGCTGTCGAGGGAAAGACCGTGTACTACTTACATGCGTATATGTAACAATTCAGATTGCAGCGAATATCAGACTCTGGCAGATATTTTCACAAAACTTTCAAGCCATTTTTCTTAATAAGTTTCGAGAGCTTGAAGTAAAAGAAATTAATTGTCATTTATAGCATTTAATAGTCGATTTACGGCTCTATCTCCCCCCTTAAGACTAATTTGGTTTTATCTATGATTGTAATAACTTCACCTCTTTCTCCGTTGTCTCTCCTCCTCTTTTAGGTCAATTAATAATGCACACTAAACAACAACAAATAACAAAAGGAGAGGCAGTTCGACAATAGCCGTCGATTCTTTGCAATGCCACTCGGGGCCTGTCGGAGAGACCATTTTGCAACCATTTTCAGGTTGCATGTTTGAAGCGCTCCAGACTTCTACTCGAAGCGTGTGTATATGAAATACCAGATCCTTTAGTTCTTGGAGACGTGTTGGAAGGCTAACAAATCATGAGATATTAATAGAAGTTATGAAATTCTTGACTTCTGTTGGAGATCTGTTTAGCTTTTTCTTGCGATAAATTTATTTTTCTTCTTTTCAGTTTAAAATTATACTCAGTTCCAATGCTATGTACTCTTATATTTTATCCCAGAAGATATGGAATTCAATAGCAATTATATCAATTTTTTGGATTTCAAGAATTCAAAAAGAAAGACAGAGGGGCGGACATAACTAAATCAACTTATGCATCTGACTCTACTTTAAGAGCAGATAGTCGACGAATAATTTAGGTTACAGGTGATGAAGAGGAAATTTATTAAATTCCCGGGTCCTTCTCGGATGTACGATTCTCAAAGAGTTTTGAAAACTTATAGCAATATTCTTTGCCAAATGTCATATCCATCTATGTAAGTGATGTCGCACGTGGAAATTTCTTCTTCGAATTTTCTATATTTAGACAGTTGGACAGATGGACAGATACACTTTACTCAGCCGATTGAAAATTGCATATTAATGATACTACCTCGTAGCATTATTAATGGCGCCTATATCCCAAGTGTTACATATAAAATGATAAAATAAGTGCACTTGCACCTTGCTTACCTTATCACTGGTATATGGAGAAAGTTCTTAGTGACATTTTAAAGCAGCCTTGAAAAATGTTATTCTTATTGTTTGTTAGGGATAACTTAAAGGTTGCATTGCAATTTAAATTCACTTTAATATCGAACCTTAACAAAGATAATAATTTTTACAGTAAATTTTTTTCTGTGCAGATATCTAAAATTTTCCTGTCAATAATTATATAATCAATTGATTAAAATTAAAAATATTTTATTTATGTATTTTCCGTTTATACATACATACGCATAATTACTTACTAATATATTTACACAAGTAAAAGCAAACACATTCATTTCACAAATAATTTATGAATTCATGCAAACTTTATGCGTCATATATTTTCATAAAATGTATAAATAATTTACGACTCTCCTCTTTTGCATATCCAAGGGTCTCTTAAAACAGAGGCTGGCTGCCCATTTAATTTTTTCATAAATCACATTTTTTATTATTTGGTAATTGCCAGAGCTATTATTTGATAAGAAGGCGAAGACAACGCAGTCCTCTAAATGAAACGAACTTGCGAGTAATCAAGCAGAATGTAGCATAGTGCTACTTGCTAGCTACTAGGTATTCCGCATTGTCCCGCAAGTGAGCCGATCTAGGAGCATCAAAAATGACATAGCATGAGATTTATTGTATGTGAAAAAGTGGTTCCGAAAACTGAATCTAGATTGGCCCCAACTTGGTGCAGTAAACTCTTATGTCCTGGGTTGTCAGGTGAAAATAGAGAGAATCCTACACAAGCATTGCTTGCATAAACTTATCAAGGACACCCTTTATTTGTTGTTGGAGAACAAATGTTACAACTCAGGTAGCAGATAACAATAACTATAGAGGCCGAGGCTTTGTCATCCCCAATTATCAGTGTACATGATTTTGGGGTAAATGAATGATTTGCTTTTAGGAAATTTTTACCATTGTTATGTGGAAGCCATTGCCTAAGCGAAGTGAAATTTCTTTCTTATTTTAATTTCCAATGTCTCCGTACTCAGCATCTGGTTTTTGAGTAATAATACCACCTTGGTATACAAGGAATAGAACACACACAGGAAAAGTAGTATACACACATAATGTTTGCGTTGTGTGCTCTTTCAAAATTGCTGGCTTGTCCTTAATATATTATCAACTTTTACTTTTCGCATCGCAAGCATCAGACGGGTATCAATATGAACTTGTTAATAAGAACTTTGGGAGGCCGGTAATGAGTTTTCCTACATTTTCAAAAACATACATCGAGATATACCTACCTATACAGTCAATACATAATAGATATGTATGTAATGAAAACTTTGTATGTAACTTTGAAAACATAACAATCAATGGCTGTTATTAATGTATATGGAAGTAACTGAATAGAAACAACGGAACAAGAAATGCCAACATTTCAGAAAGCATAATAAAGGAAAAGACAATATTTGCAAAAAGGCAACAACGTATACTGATTATGTCCAACAAAAATTCTTTAATGTTTTTCTTTTGTCAGAATTACTAGCGTTTACACGAATGCATACAAACGTCCACATCGACACATCTAAAAATATAGAACTCACAACGCGAAGTATGGCGTACGTATACATGCATTTATATGTATGTACATGTATATATATATATATATATGTGTGTATAAACAAAGCGGATATACAAGCCAAACATAAATATAAAACGCAATAAAGCGTCAAGCCATTGTTTTTATTATTATATGTATGATCGTATGAATGTGTGTGTATTGTGCAAATAGCAGTTTTTTTTTCTTTCAGTCACTTCTAGATGGATGCTGGCAGAAAATTAAGTTTGTATACATATAACAGACAACATTTGAACTGCTATTCCTGCTGCTGGTGCTGCTGGTAATGCTGATGCTGCTATTGCTTGCCTGCCGTTACTGTGGGTGTTGCTATTCCATTCGAATACATTCGTACGAATAATTCATCTAAATATTATATACATATATATTTGCCACTTTCGTACGTTCGTGCGTTCGTATTCGAGTAACTGTTCTTTTGCATCATCATGATTTACGGAGAATAACGCCGTATCTCAACGTAATCTTCGTTGTAGTATATGGCATTTGATGTTGATAGATATAAACAATTGTATTTCAGTTGATGTGTTGAACGGATAACATTTGCTCAGTTGGTATGTTTTCCTTTTTTTTTTCTTCTTTCCTTTTTTCTATACACATATAAATATATATATATATATATTTGTTCGCATGTATGCCCGCATCTCACTTACGTTTTTTCTTTTTCTTTTTGCTCTTCCTTATCTAAGGTTTCGCTTTAGCTAGTCACAAGCTCAACCAAAAAGTGTTTCTTTTTAAAAATCTACTGATTTACAACATCGTAAACACACAATTGCTACAATAATAGCAAACGTTGCAACCATGCATACACCCACACGCATATATATGTGTACATATAAATATATATATTTGCATAAGTGTGTACAGTACTTTTGGCATAGACGCGCTGCGTTTAACAAAGCATTTCATTTAATTGCTTCAAATCGTTTGCAATGTTAAGCAATAAAAGTAAACAAGGAGTGCTAAAACAGGCCAATAAACGCTTAAGGAGATCGAAAAGTTCCCAACATGATCTAGTAACGTAGTGATAGTAATAATGTGACATGGACAAAAGAAAACATAAATGATTTGAAGAACACGACGGAAAGTATCGCCTTGGCAGTGTATTCCTTGCAAGAAACCCATAGCGATTGCTTATCCCGCAAGGAGCGTTTAATTCATCCTAAGCACAAAATATAAGGCATCTTAGATTACTGAAATCGTCAGATAATGCACAGTTGCTGGCATTTTTAGCAAAAATATCAGCCAAATTTAGAAAAAGGGTGAGTTTACGCAGCTTAGTTAAGTATAACAATACGTTATTATTGGTTTCCTATGAAGAAAAAAAATCCTTATTTTCAAAAGAAGGACAAAAATATTTTACTTAAAGTATCGTGCATCGTTATTCGTATACCGTGCTTAACGAACGTTTAGGATTCTAAGGAATTGAGCGAAAGTGGTGTTCAGAGGGACATTGATTGAAACACGTTTTGTTAATTAGAGGGAAGAAGGTACGGTTAATACAGTGAAGATATTAACATATCTCCTAAGCTATTAACGCTTTTTAGACCGGACCGTGGAGCCCTAAGCTAAAGAACCATTCCATACTGGATTTTAACACAACGCTGGACTAAGTTTACTTATTATTCGGCTCAAAAATATCAACGCAATCATCGTTGGAAGTAACGGCTGTGCCACTCATAACACGCTGCATCATATTAACTCTTCTAAAAGGGGGTTTGAGCCAAGGAGGCTCAGCTTTTTTGTTATTGTGATTTTCATGAAAGACGCTCGCCTTTCAGATATTGATTTGTGTCCAATTTTCATCAGTCGTTACAATACAGTAGTGATTATCTTCGAATAAAGCAGTAATGGGGACGCTTCTACCGGTTGGCGTTCTTTTTTTCACCGAATTCTACCGATCCAAAGTTTGTTGAGTAAACAATTACAGACAAAGTAATTTCGTGGTCTCTTAAGAAAGTTAATCAGAACAAAACCCTATAGACTTGTAGAGTGACCCACTTATTAGGTACATTCTTGCATAACTAGCGGTCTCTTTATTAGTACTCATTAGCAATATTATCACCTATCAAATGTGCGAATGAGAAAAAAGCTATATTGAAAGATCCATTTCAGATTATACGCAGTCATCCTTCCTAGAAATAAATGCTTTAATAATAGGTGCTTGCATGTATTTTGATCAACGACATCTGTTGGTGGCAAAGATAAAGTAAAGCAAAGTATCAATGTATGCGACGGCTAAATACGGTGATTTTGACTTTTTTCTTTGTAAAATAATGGTTTTTCAGTTAGCGCTATTGAGTTATTCCGTGCACATAAGCGGTAATCATGGAAAGCTGAAAATTGCATTTTCAATATTCATCACTCTTGTCACTTGATTTGAAGAAATCTGCTGCCGAGAAAAGAAAAGTGAAAAGTGAATCTACTGCGGCAATCCCAAGTGCAAAATATTTATGATCACAAAGTTTAGCTGTGCATATGGTGGGATCAGCGAGGAATAATGTATTACCGGCTGCTGAAACCGAATGAAACTACTACTGCAGATGCCTACCGAAGTTAATGGAACAAATTGAACAAGACCAGAAACAGCTCTTAACGGATGCAGTATCATCATGATTAAGTAATTTAACTACAGGGTTCTTACTGGGCACCCATCCGATTCACTTTTCCGCAAGTAAGTCTTTTAAGACGTTTTGTCTGCCACCGCAAATCATTAAATTAAAAATGAAATAAAACATTTACGATAGAGAAACATTTCTTCAGAGAATAAATTCTTATAATTGCATTAACTCTCATTGCTCTATCAATCTGTTACAGTCTCGTTAGCCATTAGCTTAAAAAATGCTATTACCGTCGGGTATGACGACGACAAAGCTTTACATTCTTTCTAAATATATTTAGGTTTTTTTTTTAAGAACAAATAGTTCAAGGAGACTTTCACTTAGTCGGAAAGTACTGTTTACATAAAGGACCGCAATAATATTTGAGAAATTTTCGTTAGATTTTTTCACATTTTTGCATATTTTTAATGCACATTTGCATTAATATTTAAATATGTTATATAAACATAATGTGCATCGCTTTGCTTTCGAATGCGCTTTGAAAGACATCTTATTTTGTCAGTGATTAGCTTATAGTTGAATGACAAGGATTTACATATAAACTAAGATTGATCAAATTTATTCGATAAAACTTGTACACGCACACATATATAAAATGCATGCGGGAGGGAGATTAGTTTGACAAGAAAAATGCATTTAGATTGAAGTTGCTTTGCAGAAAGTGACAAAATTGTTCTGCTAATTATCTCAAATAAATCGTCGAATAATACCATCGTCTCGTTAATTTAATAGATTAATAAAATTGATTCAATTCTTCGTGAAATTTTGTGGTAAGCAATTAAAAGTGTATGCAATAAAGTACAGAATTTTCTCTTGCCAGATAACTATTTATTGATATTCGTGTCGAAGCGACTGTAAATCAAAAGATATAAATCACTTGATGTAGAAATTGCAATTATTTCGTATTATCACTTGGAATTTTAGGAAAAACCATAACATCATTGAATGAATTAATTGCAGAGTATTTCTTAAAAGCAAGCAAGAGATAGTTTTGTCTTGTTTATTGCTTAAAGCAATTTGTGGGTACATCGGCCACAAGAACACACACACATACACACATACACACACACACACACACATGCACAAACATACAAACTGCTTGATGAATTAATTTTTTGTGGTTCCTTCTTTCTTATATCAATAAATTATCGAGTATATGCAGCACCAGTTTGAAACTAAAGTAAAAGTCGAACTAATGTAACTTGCATAAAACTATACCTACCGGCTGTTGCTCTCCTAAGCCTTTACCTCTTTTGGGACAACCACCTATCTAATCTGTATAGGATGAGGTTGAATAAATTAAGCGTAAAAGTAAAGACCGTTCAGATGTATGGTACGAAATTTAATTTTGGCATTGTCCGCAAATACGATAAACATTTCAGAATTTTCGTCAGCTCCAAATAATTGTAAAATACTTATAAATATTGAGTAGAATAGAAAATTTATAAAAGCGATTAACTCTGCTAGGCACAGGACGTACCTTATCTAAACCGCAGTGCGCATAATAAGGCATTTTTTACGTTATAACGATTTTTTTAGGCAGGTCTTTATTTCCTGCTTTTTTTAATTTCATACTTTTAATAATATGTAAGCCATATTGTCCGACGATGTAGATACGTTATTTCTTGCCGAGGACTGCACTCGATATTTACTTGATGTGGTTGAGTATTGTAGTTTCATGACCACATTGACATCTGCTTTGTGCCTATTACGCCTCGCGCAAATCAATTACAAATTTTATATATATATGTGTCAAATCAGCGCTTTCTGCTACTATTTCGCTCTGCGAAGGAAATAGTGAGTTAATGTGTGGAGGGTGGAGAATTTTTACCTGAAAACATGGGATTTTAAATTGCTATTTTTTTCTTCTCTTTCATTCCGGTATAACTGATTTTTTAGTTTCAAAAAATGCAAAAAAAACTATTTACACTAAACCACTAAAAATAATCCTTAATAAACTACCTTGACGTAGAAAGACTTCATTGGAATTTAACTTCTAAGATACCATCCATATTGTCTACGCTTAATATCCTTCTTTCATCTAAAATAATACCTCCGTCTCTCCGTCCGCACGCCTTAATCTACATTCCTTAGCACATAGTTTGAAACTTAGAAACAATAAGAAAGTTACTCCTTTAATTTTTAAATTATACAACGTTTTGTCAGTTAATTTATGTACATTGCCAATTCTGCACCAGCCTTTTGGCCAAAAACAAAGGAAACTTTTTAATTAATAAAACAAAAAGCAGAATTTCAAGATAAGCATACAAAATATAATCAGTTGGTGGTATTATATCCAAAAGAAAAAAAAAAAAAAAACAAGTGGGAGGAGGACAAAATGTTCTGTTCGGGGTAAAAGCGCACTAGCACAACTAGCAGAGGCTGCCATCACAATCGTTTAACGGAAGGAGCTGTGCATCGTCGTATACACTTGCTTGACTTGGTAGCATTTCGTACACTTGAGTAATTTCGATGTATAAGCAATGTTCGTATATTAATGTATTTGCTTATGTATGTATCTTTCATGTGCTTCTTTTTCTATATGTATATATATATATATATATATATATCGCTCGTTCTCTCTCTTTCTCTCTCTTTTGTCTTATGCAACTATAGATTTGTATGGGCATAAATCGGAATGTGTTTTAATTGCAAATGGATGTGGTTATCTAAATGGGTTTATATATGTGAACAAAACGACATTATTTAACACAAAAAAAAAAAAAAAAAAATACAAATTATATACAAAAATAAAAAGTACATAACTTTGTAGTAAAAAACGTTGTCATGCTTAAATTTTGTTTTATGTAATTACTTGCTGGTATCAGTATGTGAATATGGCACATATTCAGAAGTTTCAATCAAAACATATGCGTCCACAGATTGCATTGAAAAATTACACCATTAATGTTTGTATTGATTTTATATTTACGATTAAATTGCATAACATAACTTTCATATATGTACGTACGTACGTACGTACGTATGGATATGAGTAAGTTTTTGTGTTTACAGAACGTTTTTTTTTTTTTTGAAAATAAAAAAAGTTCTTATTGCCAATTTAAATATAAACTTTTAATATTTACGATAGCATTTATATTTAAGTGAGATTGGAAGTAGTTTCAAACAAAGCGAACAATGAGAAAGTTTTAATAAATTTGAAATACATTTACTCAATTTAGGTCGAATGTTAAACGCTCTTTTGGACCACACTTTCGATAATGTACTCAAATAATAATTTATATTGAAAACATGTGAAAATTCTATAGTGGATTACGGCCGATCGTCAAATACCCTTTGCACTTATTTATATAAGGCTTTACGGAAAGTGGTCGAAAAAGTGATCCGATCTGAAACATTCTCAATACCGTCCATCCTTGGGGCAAAAAATTGTCAGTATATTAAATTTGAGAAGAAAACAAGATGGGCAGGAGGACAGACAAGCTTAGATTACTTCAAAAAGCGATTATAATAGAAAATGATTATAAAAGGAGGGCCTATGTCAACTCTTTCTGATTGGTACATGCATCCGCACAGTTTTAATATAACTATAGAATTAAGTGTAACAAGTAGTGTTGGGTATAATTATTCATAAATTAACTATAAGTGATCTTTGCCTCATACGGCTACCTGCTCATTACAATATGAATGGCCGCTAAATAGCAAAGGAACGAGTTCGCTTTTGCCTTCCCCTTCTTAACGAGGAAATAATACGCTGAATATATGCAGCGCTGAAATGATGCATGTTTCGTTAAGAAGAAAAACTGTTTTTATAGTTGTTGCGAGCTCGCTATGAAAATCCAACTTATATCAAATAAGAGAAAAAAAAAACATTCTGATTTAATTTTCTGAATGAAAAGGACAAGTCCAGCATCGGTTATTGCATTATCACATTAATGTACTCTTGCACCACAAGTGCACATGTAAGGTTTAATAATGTTAAGCCAGAACTTATACTCGCATTTTACGCTAGAAGAATATACATACATACATACATACTCAACTAACATTTTTTGGGAAAAGTTTTATCTTTTCCTGGTTCTACTGTTTTCGATCTTCAAGCGTTAGATAATATCATAATAAACTTGATCAATGAAAAGGTTACGTTTTTGAATTCTTGCAACAACGATTTAGAAGTTCTTTAGATTCCTACTGTATTCTCTTTGTGAAGCGCTGCAAGACCACATCTCTCACCATAAATTTGATCTTAAACTGTGCCTAAGTTTGCATTGACTTTTCAATAACCGAGGATGTTTGGATAACGAAGCTGACATGACTTTTGTTTATGACAAACGTCTAAGTGAAATATACGGTATAATATATGGGACATGGTAAATATAAAGAATACGACCCGCTGCCGGTCTAAATGTAAATCTGCACTTACCAAAGACTGCAAGTTACTAATGAAAGTATTTTAAATGTTTCGGGCAAAGCTTAATCACGCAGCTGGTTTTTTTAAGACATTATAAATACGTAAACAAAAGATGAGCAAGATAAGTAAAAAAAATTGTGATAAAAAAAATGAACCATAATTTACTGAGAAATGTATTATATTTAAAACTTTTTTTTTATCTCTCAATATTTTTTAGCTCTTACAAGAGCATGGAGCTTTAAAAATCAATTAAGTTCTTATAAATAGATGGTCTCAAGTTTGTGCGGATGTATACAACACAGAGAAAGACTTGATACCGGCCAAACTTTCATAACTTTTATTATTTACCGATCGATTCAGAATCACTTCCTAAAACAATCAAAGCTTGTCTGTCCGTCTGTCTCTCTTCTTTTCTTGTATCCAATCTACAAGCCGCCATTTTTCAGATGTTTTGGTGAATTTTGTACGCAGACTCTTTTTTGACCCATGAACGAACACTATTGAAATTGATTCGGTCCATTCCATTTTTCGACCGTTTCCCATAGCACGCCTAATTTCCAAAAATTCGCTATATGAATAACTGTAGGGTGTTTCAGAGTATTTAATGATGATAGATTGATTACATTAGACATTTTTGAAGCAGACTTCAGTCTGTTACAAAAGGAGTAAGAAGGATTACGTACCAACATTATGCGTTAGGGTATTGTAAAGCGAGTGATGAGTAAAAAAAAAAAACTTTTAATAAATAATGTACATGAAGGTAAATGATAATAATTAAATAATGAAAAAGTAATTAATAATCCACTCATCCAATCCTGAGGCAAATTTATGGGAAAATTGTTCATATCTACTTTACTGCACCCGACGGATTTTTCGTTATCCTTTTCAACATCTATCTACAATACATGCACATATTCGTGAGGTTAGTAAACGGTCAAGTATCGATCCCCGCGTCTCTTTGTACACAGCTATCTGCTGCATGTCTATCTGTCAATATTGTCGAAGCCTTTGAGTCTTTACCATACTTTAGATTCGAAATAAATTAATTTACGTTTCGCGGAAGAAACTCAAAAGGTGAACTCATTTTGCAAAATTTCTATTAGAAGTATATTTCTTAACAACGTATACTTACACGTGTGCATTTTGTGGCCGCGTCGAAAAAACTTGTGTATTACTCTATCTAAACTGCCTGACACTACTCACAATTTGGTTTGTTAACTAGAAAACTGTTAAGAGTTTAGCTAAATCCAGGCGTCGAATACATGGGCTGTCCGTGAATTGATGTATGCAGCATCTAGAAGGAATTGGGATAGACGCTTTCCCTGCACCCACAACCAAAGGCTGAGAATGTGTTCATTTTGTTCAAACGTTTGCAGCGTCTAGAAAGAAACTCTAGAGGCTCAAGCTCGTCAGTCCGGCGGCCTGCCTGCTTGTCCATGTGCTTAACGTCCCTGGTAAATGTTTTCCTGGTCGCAAGAACTGAACACACTGGCTTCAAATAAAATAATTCAAAGCATATAAAATGAGAACACCTGTGTTTTCTGTGTTCTTATCCATAAACTACAACAATACAAATTTCTATATTCTATTTTAGGATACAAGAGGTTCGGTCATAATTTTTTCACTTGCTGTTATAGCAATCGATACAAAAAGTTTTTAAAACATGGCTGTCTATCTGTTCGTTTGGTCAATGGGTCTCCACATACTTCTGTGCGCTCAGTCTACAGGTCGCACCTCTTGCGATATTTTAACGTTCATTCGGTACAGTTAGATACTTTTAAACGCAGTGTGAACGCTGTCGCAAATGGTTTGTTATGATAAATATTTCTTTTGACTCCTTACATGCAATGAATAATCGTTGCATAAAAACTTGTTCTTATAACAGATCGGCGAAAAACAACATTTTGACATTTTAAAGTAACATCAAAAAGTTTGAATGTTGGAATACTTGATATAACAAGAAGCTCTAATTTTTGTACTCATCACTGAAGTATGAACGAAGCTTCAGAGACCCCTTAAGGTGTGTATATTTTTGATCATTTTCAAATTCTGCACCAAATTGAGCACGTTGTCTGTCCGTACATTGTAAACATTGCCCTGGCCCCAAAAATTAAGCAATCGCTTTCAAACTTGGCAAAAATGTTGGAAGTTCTTGCACACAGATTAGTACTGAAAATGGGCCATAACGATCGAAGGACACGCCCACAGTATCACACCGAGCACACCTGTTTTCCAAAAAAAAGAGGAAAAATTGTATGTATTCTCATTACTCCGAAACTACAGCACATAAGCCCATAAATAGTTCCTCGTACACTCTGTGGGCGATGTTTGAGAACCTGTAAAAAAATAAAAGAAAGCAATCGCTCCCATCCAATGTTATAGAGTATGAAAATTTTGTTTTTTCCCTTTTTTTAGTCTTTTCTAAGATGACGGTTATGAGTATAAAAGATTCGGCGACAACCGAGTGCAAACCGAGAAGTAGTGCACGAACATTTTCTGTGGTAAATTTGAGCCAAATAGATCTTTGTCTTGTGAGCAGTACAGAGATTGGTTTGCGACTCATTCACAACAGTTTTAAAATTTAAACTTATATCGATAAAAAGTAAAAATACTTAAATAGCAGATATATGGATGTTATGCGACTTTTGCTTTGTTTGGAACATGACGAACTATTAGAAAACAAGGGTTTCTTTACAGCTACCTAGCTTGTTATAATAAATCCATCGATTGTTCGATTCTATATAAAATTTGATTATAAGACGCTATACTGTTCTTATCAAAGAAATCAGTGACTTACTTAGTATTGATACGAAAGCTTCCAAGGCTATAAGGCTACTATGAGAGAAGGTAATCCGCTTGCTTATTGAAACGTCAATTTTTACATTTGGGGAAATAATCGCTTTCTAAACATGATTGCGATTACAAACGCAGATATATTTTGCGGTGATTCCTTTAAGACTCAAAACAAAGAAAGCAGAAGCAAAATTAGGACTTTGTGTCTTACTTCTCCTTCCTTGACCATATGCACAGAGGTAAACATATCCGAAGCGTAGAAGGTTTCAAGCGCTGTTTGACTGGTCTGCTCTAAGCGAAATAGCTGTTGTCAGTTCTTTAGATGATATTTGGCGAATTGCTTAGCAGTCATTCTTTATTAAAAGCCATTGATTGCTTACGAGACATTTTTATAGTTCACGGTTCATCTCCTCACGTTGCAGTCGGGTGTGTGTGTAATGATATTTATATTTAAATTTACAAACAAAGAAATTTTAAAACTTTCTATTAATTTATCTCAATCTGTTTAAAGTGGTGAAAAAGTGCTCATTAACAACATCACATTAAGTAAAATTTGAGACGCCATTATTATTCGATACGTATGTATGCACTTACTATCACAATTCGCTACACACCCTGCTTCGCTTGCTATGTGCGGAATTATTATCCTTCATTGACTGGCTGCGACTGGCAAATTTAGTTTACTTACATACGCACGTACGCACACAGGCACACAGGCACACAGGCACATTGGGCACAAAACGCACAACCAACATAGCAAAGTATTTAGTAAAAGATACGCACACACAATCTTCGAAAACATTTTACGCATTGCGAGTATTTAAATTATTACGCGTATTTATCCACTTTACTTGCATGTCAACATTGAACAAATATGAAAATCTCAGTTGATGCTATGCGAAGGTGTTGAAAGCTTAGAGCTGAGATTCTCAGACATCGCCAAGCATTTGGAGCGCTTGTTAAATGTACTCTTCGTTCGATGTTGCACTGGAAGCGAGTTTACTCAAATTTCCACAAACGGTTCGCATTTAAATTCTTTGAGTCTACGATGCCCCAAGCATCTGCACAATCACAGCATACAGCACGCGAAAAGAAAGGGAAGTCAAAATCAAAAAGAAGCCCACCCCACCCACCCCACCCCTCTCTCCCAGCCATCCCAAATGAAGGAAAATAAAAACGTTAAGCTATGCGCATGCACGTTTGAAATTTACTTCGTTTCGCATTGGAAGTGAAACAAAACTTTTGTTGTTTTGTTTTATTAAAATAAGTTTAACGTTCATTACAGGGTGTTATGGAATATATTGAAAGTAAACAAGAGTGCAGGAATGTATTGTGAATTTATTGTTTCATTTGATATTTATTAAATAAGTCGCTTGAAAGAAATTTTGAATGGCGAGGAAACGATTATAATGCCGTTAGTCTATCGCTGTCATACATTTCCTAAACGCACTCGCATTCAAACATTGCAATTTCTTTTGTCCGAATATATGGCTAACAATTCATAAAACAAAACATACAACTAATTGAGTGGATGCGAATCGAAAAAGGGACAACAGCCTTTACATAATTTTGTTTAAAATTGTATGGAACTCGCAAAAACAAATGCTGAACCGGAAAACGTCTTGTAGATTGAAAAATAATGCTGCGTCATTTCTTTTGCTTTTATCACCATCACTGTAATAGTTTAACACTTTCGCGACCACACACATGTCACACTCGTAACATAGCTGTGACGCAGCCGTTTCTTACTGCAACCCGACGTCACATACATGTGACATCGTGACATATTTGCATCAGTTTAAAAAATCTTGAACTGTGGTGGATGTTTTTCTATCGGGGCCCTGATAGCGAGCGAGATAATTTAACCGAGAAGAAGTTTATGGCTTATGTTAAATGAAGGAACATCTAAAGAACTTGCAACAAAGATATGTTTTACTAAAAGAATAGCACACAGACAACATTCAGAGAAAAGTACAAAAGAAGCAGAAGAAGATTGTTTTAATAAGAAAATTGATATGTATTAGTATGTCAGTACATGAGTACATTAGCACAGTTTTATATAGAAGAGCAGGTATTTCTTATGTAGGCAAGTCGCAGCGGGACCTGAAAGATTTATTTTGCACGCTCGTGCCCCTAACCCTCTCGCTTTAGAATTCCTTTAAATATCGTCACCTTATTTGGTTCGGATCACCATACTGTATCCAGGGTTGTGACCGCTGAGAAGACTTTATATTTAGCACATATAGGATTGAATGAAAATACCCGAAGTAATCAAAATCACAAAAGTAAATGCTATTTTCGGACAAAAGTATCAAAATATAAGGCATATTTTTGGACAAGGGGATTATCAGGAATAGCAGTTTGTAGATCTAGAAATTTAGATAGTAAAAACTTGGCTATCTGTGGAATTATAATGCTAAACCGTGAAACTGGCTGCAGATATTCTCTCCTCATCAATTTCTACCTCAACGTTTACTTAAAGAGATGAAACAAACGACCATACCCCTAGTGTAAGTTGATGTATTTTATTATAGTTGTCCTGTATTTTCGAGTTCAAGAAATAAAACGGTCCAAGAACCTAGAAGGAAGAACGACTGCGGCCTGGTTCTCGTAATGCCCTCGAACATTATTTCGCAATATCCGCAAACGCGGAAGAAACAATAATTTCCAATACACAATAAATATGAAATCAATCACAGAGTCAACGTTGAGCTTTACCACGACCCATGAAATCCTATGCTTTCTTTTGAGTTCGGATCTAAATGAAAGAAACAACTCAATTTACTATTCACTTGGGAGAGATTTGCTTTTTTTTTTTTTTTTGATTGTTTTAAAGGAATTTTTAAATTTCGAGTTTGTAAATATAATAAAATTTCACTTTGCCTTTTCATAAAAAGTTTCTTTTATTTTGCATGACTTAATTAACTAAATTTCTTGTACATATTATCCCTGGAGCGACGAGCACGTTCTTGCGCTGCAATTTAATATTATTTCGAATAAAATTCTATCTTAGTACTCGAGGTTATCGTCGTACTGTCTTTCATGTTTTAATTGAGTGCAAATAAAATTCATATCACAACTAAAGCGTAATCTAAGCAAAAAGCAGAAAACGCAAAAAAAAAATGAAATAAATTGGACTAGTGATGCTGGAGAATTTGGAATGTTACTGAAAATCGAAACGTTTCTGCACAGCATAAATACAATTAAGGGATGAATAGTGGCCACCAACAGCCATAAACACATTAACATACATAAATTCATATGCAAATATTAAATATATTCTCTCTTCGTTTCTCTCTCTCTCTCTCTCTCACTCTCGCTCTCTCTCTTTCTTTCTTGCTTTTGCATATAATCTTATACGAATGCAAATACATACATGCATATGCACTAAAGAACTACCCTCTCACTCGTAGTCTGGCGAACGAGCATGTGACCAGACTTTTCACATTTTGATAGTAATTTCCAATAATCAGAAAGGGGAAGTTTCTTTAAAATCGATAAACATCCTACGTTTACTGCACACTCTATTTACACGCGACTGATTTTGATACAATTATTAGTCGGAAAAGCAAGGCGCCAAAATATCAATAGCTATTGCCTTGCTATAGAATTTAATGAAACTATCGGAGAAATTTTACATGTGCTGCTGGCGCTTTAAGACGAATTTTTGACACCTATTTTGCTTCAAGTGATTTCAAATTTTAATTCGAATAAACTGAGCTCATCGAATGGTTGTGCAACGTAAAAACTATACGTACATACAGCGACTTATTTATATGCTTGATAAGAAGAATCGATCTATTTGCACCGTAAAAGGGAAACATTTGAAAGCAAGTCTTGGGAAAATAATTACGCTTCACTCCAGGTTATAGTAGCAACTCTAGATTATAACATTTCCAGTATTTTTCATACGATTTGTTTCTCCTTTGCTTTACAGATATATTTAACAAGCCATATGTGAAGATTACAAAGCGGAGGAGTTCTTTAAAACATATATCTAATGTCAGTAGACAGAATCTACTGCCACTTTTTCTTACATGGTTTTTTCTACTGCCGGGAGAGCTTCCAGTTTTCAACTGTCGCCTTTTTCGTTTTCGACTTGCGAAAGCAAATCTAATTAAAAAACATTGAAATTTTCTTGCTTTGCACGTACTCTTGATTTTGCTTTATTTCTAATAATAATTAATGTGGGGACAAAGAGATATGAATTTGAAATATTATAGAAGATACGATCAAATGGATATTCACATTACGCACAAAGCATTTCGTATATGGAAACAGAATGATGAAATTAATATATCCTCGTGCAGTAGATGTGTAGAAGAAATGTTTATGTACCCACCACATGATTAGTTTGGTTTAATCACCCGCTTTGTGACATTCAGAGATATATGTAAGGCATACATGGTGATCTATGACCTTCCTAAGCTCTTAATCCTATCTCGATTTGGCGCTTTCTACTCATTCGCCTGTTGAAGGAGAGGAAAAATTTCAGACTCTTATTTTTTTTTCTGCAGATAGGCGTCAGTAGAAGAGGTGCATAAAATTGAAAAGAATCTTTTCTGGTTTTCTGGTACATGTGTGTGTGAAGAAATCTTGAAATGATCTTCATGGGGCTGTTGGCATCATCATTCTTCATATTTACATTTACTTGATGGGATGAGCACTCAAAGCAAACACACAGAAAAGTGTACTTTTGGTATTGTTAGTTGTTGTTCTTGTAATTTTCCATTGTTAGAAGGTCCATATTTTGACTCGAGATAGCGCTTTACAACAACGAGCTCAACCGTATTTTGGCTTGAGGCAGCGCTTAACAGCTACGCCTGGAGTTCATATTTTTTTATGTACTCTTCCTATTGCAAATCTGAAAAGTGGCCACCGGAAAGTAGTGCCGTAATCTCTGAAAGCCTTTGTCTGTGCATGATTGTCTTAAAGCCAATAAAACTGGTGTAGAAATCTGAATGCGAACACTTACGCTTTAAATAGATTTTCAATTATCGTCAACTTTAGAAAAATACAGGAAGAGAATGTTGTAACTAAAAAATCCGAGCATCGTCATACTCATCGTTTTCACGCCTTTTGGTATTTAGGTAAATAATAAGAGATTGAATGATTTTCATTTATTTGTCTTACGTGTTCAGTATTCAAGATTCGTCGTAGGACAGCACATAAACTCTATTACTCGTTTCGAGACTAAATTCATATAAAGTGTCTACAAAAAGGTTGAACCATGGGCTTTACATGTATGTGTAGCGACAGAATTCATAGAATTTATGTAGGTAAGCGACATGTCTGAGAGAGAATTTAGTTGTGTTTGTTATTTATAGGAATATATACACGATATACGTGTGAACATGCTGTTGTCTGCAACCATTTCTAATATAGACGACCATTCGACTACATATATATATATATACAATCAACCACCTTTTTAACTCAACGTTTGTAAAAGCACGGGAAAGAGAAAAAAACAAGAAAATTTTTAGTCGCACCGGCTGCCACAACAATCTACGTAGACAAAGTTCACACACGTACGTACACAATCTCGTACATATGCATACAAAGTTGCTGTCAGTACCATGAAGCCATCAAAACATAGTTTATATACCTAAGTGCATGTGCATATGTGTTTGCATAAAAGCGTTAAATTTAAGCATACACACACACACACACACATAGAGGCGCGCGCGCATTTCCACAGGCATACTATTGTAAAAACTGCATAGTGCTTGAGTCGTAGTTTTTGTTTTTGTCGCGTTTGCATTTTCACTTTTCATAACGCATAGCTTTGGTTAGCAATAATTTTCTGTATTGATTTAAAGGTGCAAAACAATGTTTTTGGGAAATTTATTGGGAGTAATTTTGTTTCCGTGCAGCAGGGAGGAAGTACATGCCTGAGTGTACCTGAATTTATGTGTTACGTGTATATAGTGTTATGTAGATGAGTGGGTTCTCGCAAAGCACTTGAACACACACAGTTTGTTTCTAACGATATAAAATGCGATCGTTATTTAAAATTTATGTCGCTTGTTTGTGAGTGTTATCCGGTTAGTGGGACTAAATAAACTTTTTTAGTATTCCATTCATCACACATCACGGTGACGGGAAATTTTTATAGTTGCTCTCAATCAAAATTTTTAGATAAATTCTGTTTTATGGATAACAATTAAAAAATGCTGCTATTAGAATAACCAAAAATTAACTTTAAAATCATCTTCAAATGTCATTGATTCACTTATTTCGACATCCCGTTTGTTACGTTCCACTATCAGCAGCTATAATGTGAGACCCTTCTTATTAAATTGTAATCGCGGCGTCATGAACATCAATTCATATAGACAGACGGACGTAAACTTACCTTTTTTGTAAGATTTTTGCTAAAAAAAGAATTTGATTTTGAAATTCTTAGTCAATAAACTAAACTTTTTGATAATAAACGCCTCAGATGGCACACTTGAATATTTATACCCGTGGACTCGTTTGCGGGTTGCATGAACTCAAAGCGATGTGCCGATGTTAAGCGATTATTGTGATAGAGAAGTGAAATTTTGGATTTTACGGATACGGAAACTAAGTGTCGGATGTTCTTCTAAAAAAAATTGCATTTAACTCTATTTCCTTCTTTGTTCTTCACCGAAACATGCTTCTTTTCCTCCGTGTTTGATGGGCCACCTAAGGGCTGTCCTCATAGCCATGGTGGTGATCGGAAAGAATTATCTATAGAGAACAACGACGGAAGTCTAATCATATTTCTTGCAGACTCTGCGAATGAGAAGATAATAACTTGGTCTCTCTTTTGATCATGACTCATAACAAATTGTGACAAGTCCCTGGACTTTTCCATCTTCAATTTGTTATAAACAATTAACTGTATATTGGTTGGAAAATAAAAAATGTAAGTTGGATGAAAAATTGAAAGTATATAGCTATAGCAAGACAATCTAAAAAATTCTGTTATTAGTACTGTCTTTTAGAGAGCGCAGTATGCCCTTGAAAGGGTACCATTTTGTTCAAGAATCAATATGTTGCAGAATCAGCGAATGAGAAGATAACAACTTGTCTCTTTCTTCTTTTCTGACGTCTTGAGAGCATAGGCAGACATAGGTCTTCCTGCAGAAGCAGTAAAGCAATCATGAAAGCTTTTAATGTCACCAAATATTGTCCCTATGCGAAATTCCTATAGATGTCCGTAACAGCTGCTCGGTTTACACTTGAACATACGAACAAATTGAATAGAATTTGAATTGAATTGAATTTGTCCCTTTTTACCAAATGCATCGTACATTTATCCACGTATTTCGCAAAATTTTATAACAAAGTCCTTGATTTACAAAACCAAATCCATTCCCTACCGATGTTAATGAAATTAAGGTCCTTGATTTGTGGTGACCCCGGATACCATACTTAACCTTAACGATTTCTGCCACGCACATATATAATTGTCATGTATTAGATCCCCTTCTTTTGTTCTTTTCACATCCCTGTAGATAGAAGCGCACGCAAGCAGGTTGTGGTAGTTGGGTACATCTTATATACCACTGCTAAAAATTACCCTCAAAATGTTGTAGATGAGCTTGGGAGATAAAATTAACGTAACCTGCAGCCGTATTTTTCCTAAACTAAACAAAAGATCTAAGCATGGACTGCTTCGTCTTATTCCAAAACTTTCTTGAAAGTTACACCATAGACGAAATTAAGTTTACTCAAAAATAACTGTTCTTATTATTCTTTTTTATTGATGTGTCATGTAGAGAGAGAGAGAGAGAGAGAGAGAGAGAGAGAGAGAGAGAGCGCAGATTTTTTAAAGCAACATTTGTTCAATGTCATAAAAATTAGTACAAAAAATTATATACAAAAAGGAAATATTTTCTTATGCGTATATTTCTTATTAACACACATTCGTATACACGTACATATTTAATTCAATTAATGCACTAACAAGTAAATTAAATTTGCCGAAAATATAAAAAAAAACTTTTTTATGTCTTTTGAAGTCTTTCATTTGTTTTTTTTTTTTTTTTGCGCTCAAGAAGCATTGTGGTGATGATGGTTATGCTGCGGGAGAAGGACAATGAAATGAAATTATTGGCGTGGAAAGAATGCGTTAAGTGCTAGAATTTCGTAAAAAAATACAAAAATGTCGATGGATGTGCAAAAGAAAAAAAAAAAACCCTTATTTAAAATATCGATGGAACCGGTATGACGGGTTGAAAAAGATGAAGTCTGGCATCAGCGTGCCCCAATTTATTTGTAGCATTGCAATAATAATCACCAAAATCCGATTCGCTAATACTGGCTATGCGCAGCACCGAAGTGGTGGTTTCATGCGATGATGCGGTATTGGAAATTTGGTGCTGGGAGTCAGTTTGCAATTTGGCGCCACTGCGATACCAAAACACTGCAGGTGCTGGATACGCTTGTACGGTGCACTCTAATTCCGCTGCGTGAGAAAGCATTTGAGCGATTTTAGGTCTTTGTATGGCAATCTGAGGACGAAATTCCACTTCGACGCGTACGAGACGACGATCCGGTTGCCCAACTCCATTCGTGGCGATGCAATAATAAGCTCCGCGATCTAAACGATGCACTTCTTTGATCCGCAAAGTGGCTCCCAAATGCATCTGACCACCCGCAGGCATTATGGCATTGTGTGCCCGTTCCCACGATAGAGTAGGTTGGGGAAATCCGTCGGCATAGCAAGTGATTTCTAAACTTTCTCCTTCAGTTACCACCATACTTTTGGGAGTACGTTCTTGGGATATAATTGCTGGGTGTTTAACGGCCAAGTTGAGTGTTTTCGTGATTTTCTCGGTGGCTGCAACAATAACTTGACATTCATATGATCCCGTATCGGAAGTTTCGATTTTTGTTATCTTAAAAGTGTAGACGGCGCTATCAGTCTTATTATCCTTAGTCTCGACAATTGTGTAGCGAGGATCACTTAAGCTAAGTATGCTACGCATTGATAGAACCACCGAACCAGAACCCGATTTCGGGGTACGTTTAGCCCAACTCACAGAAAGGCGGCCGACATTTTGAACGGTACAATTGAATTCGATATCCTCGCCAATGTTGGCAACAATATCTTTAGTAATACCACTAATAGCAGGCGAGGAGCTTGTAATAGCAGTCAATGCGTTTTGTATCAGATGCGCCCACAATATAATAAACAGAAGCTTTAAATTATATATTAATTGCATTTTTCTTTTTGTAGTTGTTGTTGTTGTTGTTGTTGTTGTTGTTTTGTACATAAACTTTTAATCAAAAAGAAAAAAAGAATATTTTCTTTGAATATATCGTCTACTTGAACTGTCACCGTTCAACTGTTGTATACACTCGAGCACTTATAATGCCAGACTGAAGATTGACTTTGAACTCACACAGTTAAGCCCACGAAATGATAATCTCTTCAAGCAGTTGTTCGTTTATTTTGTTTGCGGTTATGATTAATTATATCATATATATGTGTATGCATGTGTACAGTTAACGTTACTCTGTGCTCTTCCCTTTTCACACTCTTAGCATTTTACTGCTTTCTTTTTTTGATTTTTTCCCCCCTTTCTTGTTTTCTTTTTCTTTTATGTGTGCTTAGTTTCACTATATATGACTATAAGCTTTTATCGGTCATACATTCACTTTCCTTATATGCGCTTTAAATCAATCCTTCTTTGTTAAAGTTGTTCTTCTTGTTGTTATTGTTGTTGCATTGCATTGATAATAATAATTTTCTCTTTGGATTTGTTTTGATTACATTTTTTGTTGATATTATTATAAAAAGAATTCTTCTCTGCGCGCTAGCATTGAAACGATGAAAAATAATGATAAAGAAAGCTATAAAAAGTTTATAAAAAACCATTCGAGGAACATACTACGAGAGAGGAGGATACTTTGTATACATACGTTCGTTATACCGTTCGTTTTAAAACTAAATGACAAGTCAAGACCGTAAACTGACTTATTATACATGAGAATGTTTTACCTTTGCACTGTGTTTTCGTTTTTGTAAAAATCCATCAAGGGACAAACACATAGTAAGTAGAGCCAATGAGTCGAATGTACGTATGTACGTACACACTTATACGAATGTAAAGAATTTGATTTATTAGTTACGAAGAATTATTATTATCTAGACTTTTTGAGGTGCAACAAATGTTTTGTTCGAATTTTCGAACAAAACGTTTCTAGGAATTAAATAATTCGATTACTTCCCTTTAACAAGCAAGCGAATTATGGGAAATTCGTAGTGCAAAAGACACTTAGCCTTGAGTAGTCAGAGGTTGATAAATTTGTTCCATTCAGTCATTTCGTATTCGTTTATAAACGGCTTAATATTTTTTAGACTAACTATAATAACTGTAAACAAGCAGGATAGGAGATAACAAATTCTCGATACTCCAACGGAACTTTACCCACCAACGTCTAGAGATTTTTAAGATATAATGCCGCTTAGGATTTTATTGAGATTCAAATTGAGATAAAATTATACCATAAAATCTGCTTGAAGTTTTTTAACGCTTCAGTTGCATAAAATCGTTTATTTAAATATCAAAACACAGTATGGGTTGATTTTGCCTTGCAAAGTAATCGAATTTTGTCGTCAAAATTCTCGTGAAGAGAAACATCAAGTGCTACTTTGCGTCATGTTGAGAAAAGTAGAATTGAAAGTTCGGTATAAACGCCGCCACGGCTTTTACGCGCTAAACCAGAATTGGGGGAAAGTAAAGTTCGCTGAGAGCTCACTCTTTATTTCTAAAGTTTGCTTTATTTTAAAAAGACTGAGCTGATGATTCATTGATTAAATTTTTCGTAAACTTCACTCGACTTTAATTTTAATTTTATGTTCGGAGATTTCACTGGCGAACTTTCATACATATCGAGTAATGTATCATTAATATATATATAATTACCGGTATAATGCGGGACAAGTCTACATTCTAAACCCCATAGTCTAATCAAGTAATAACATATCCCGGTGACTTTCACTCATACTACACAAATCTATGCGTTCATTATTGTATATTGGCATTTGGAACGCCATTTAGACCTTGAAATCGAAAATTTCAAACTGTCACGATAATTCTACAACATTTTTTGCATTCTTTCTATAAACTCGTGACAAGTCCCGGGACTTTTCGTTCTTTAGTGCATTACAAACAAATGTTTATATATTTGTGTATTGGATGGAAAATTGAACGTGTACAGTGAGCTTTAATAGGATAATCTACAAAATGCTATTATTAGTAGTAACGTATTGTCGTTAGTCGTTAGTAGTATGTCCTTGAAAGCGCACTGTTGTTGTGTTCAATTATCAAAGAGCAGGGATTCCTGATTTTTGCCAAATGAAATCTCTTCTATCGAAATATTTTTCACATATTTTATATATGTATTGCTACCATTGGACATTTACTCGTTTCAATGATGTGCGTATAAGCAATCTACTATGTACTTAACTGATAATAAAGTCAATTTTGACAATTTTTAATCTATTATAAAATTCATCTCATCGCACATAAGTAGTTCTTTATCACTACACTTAAATGAATATATGCGTGTATGCGTGTGTGTAATAAAAAGAATGAAAATTGTGTTTTTTCATCAATACGTTTAGGAGGAGTTTGTATGTGCACGCAGCCAAGGATACAGATATACACCACTATGCGCTTCCATACAATCATACATATATATATATATTTGAAGATATAAAAAAGGAATATAAAAAAAAACAACCCTGCCCAAAACTGCAAGAATACAAATACTCACGCAAACGCAAACACAAACACATTGACACAAATGCACGCACACACACACACACACATATATATATATATATATAATAACGAAAGTCACTAACAGAAAACAGGATTCGAGTAATAAATTACAAAATTTGACATTTTCAGTTTCAGGATCCGCTTTTAGTTGTATGCCGCTGTGTATTCCCATGGTCATGAAATGTGCCTTATGCATAAACAGTAAAGTCTATGAATAGTGCATGTGTGTGTCAATGTAGGTAACAATGCAACGGTCTTGGATTCCAGATGTATTTGCAGACCAGCTATTAATGCATTGGCCAGCTAGCTTAGAGCGAATGGTATGATATCCATAAATGAATGCGTTGAAAGGACCCATTGGAATTCACGCTGGCTTACTAACTGACAGACTTGTTGGCTGGCTGGGTGGCTGGCTGGCTGGCTGGCTGGTTGGCTGGCTGGTTGGCTGACTTGGTTGACTGGTTGACTTGGTTGATTGCATTTACTGACTTGGTTCGGTATTTACCGACTTTTGAGATTTCATTATTAAAACTGAATATACATTATAGAAAACGCATGAATGAGTTATAAAAACAAAACAAAAACACAAACATAGAGACGGCACCAACAACGAGTGTAAAAAGACCAGTTGTTAACATTTAATTTATTATTTCT
Source organism: Glossina pallidipes (assembly GCA_000688715.1). Lineage (NCBI taxonomy): Eukaryota > Metazoa > Arthropoda > Insecta > Diptera > Glossinidae > Glossina > Glossina pallidipes. Next base: position 111,336 of record JMRQ01006282.1, on the reverse strand, counting down.
CATGTTTGTGTTTTTCCATAAAAACGTACAAACACACACATACACACACAAACACACACACAGACAAGTTCGTACACAATTCTTAGTTTACATCAGAGCACTCTTGGTTTTGCATAAAATGATTAAAACAAATTTGAAATTTAAAACAGCGATTTTATCTCAATTTCAATTTGTTTTATATTAAACGTGTATATTAGAGATGATGTCTGTAATATGGAAATGCTGTCCGTGCATTAGAAGACTTTATAGTTTCTTCGACTCTTTGTTTTTCATATCTTTCAACTTATGCACTACGATTTTTGATTTTTAAAAATACTGAGATTGAATCGGTCGCAAGTAATTTCTTCATTGGGTGCGATAAAATTGAAGTGTGAGAGAAGAAAATTTAATTGCGTTTCTAAAGATTCCCATATGCAACCACATACTCATCTAGAATTTTTTTTTATTAAAGAATTTCTAAGCTTATATCTATCTTTTAGTTTATGTTGTTGCTCTCCTTGAAAAGTTCATTAAGTGAAGAGTGACTTAATTATCTCGTTGATTACTTTCCATCCACCGTATGTGTCTTGAAAATGTATTTTTTTATTACGAAAATTTATTATAATTGTGTAAAAGTGCAAAAGTGCTAATAGAAAATTCGTAAATTTTTATAATACGTTCAACACTGCAAGAAAGCGGTCTGCTATTCTCGATATTCCACTTATGAAGTTCGTAAAAAACTGCTAGGGACTATATTGCTTTTATATGGTTTTGAAAACCTTATAGTTTGAAGACAATTTAACTTTGTCAGTCTGTCTGCAGGAGATCCTTTACATATACATATATACTAAACCTATTTCACCGCTAAAATTTAGAAATTATCAAATAACGATGGTGTACCTATATCGGGAAGCCTTTTTCAAATCGATTCTTACGTCGATTTCAATTCAAGTTATTTTCTTGTACAATGTACGTATATGCCTGTAAAGGCAAAAAAGAAATGTTTAAAATTTCTTCTTTCCTTGAAGCATTAAAAGTGATAAATTCTCCGTTCAATTTGGCACTATTTCAACAACGCTCATAGTATCTCATGCGTGAATGTGTAGAAAAACAAAAAAAAAAGAATCTCTTTATTAATCAGGATTCAGAGACGATCAATCATAGTAATGTTTGAGAACAATTTCTGTCGCTTGATAAAGTTATTTCAAAGCAGACAGATGCAGCACGAGTTTTAAAAACCATTCAAGTGCATTCGCATGGATTAGAATACAAAAAATATCCTGAACTATGTATGTATGTGCGCGTATATGTACTATAAATTCTCTTATTGCGCTCATCACCAGTTATATTGTAATCCTTAATTTATTTAGAGGGAGCAATTTTTTGTATCTCTTCAATATAATCATGTAAAGAACGACTTTTTAAGGCTAAGGACCTTCATCTACTGCTAAAAGTGAGTTTTTGAGATTTTTTTCTTCACAGTATTATTCTTCGGCTTCTTCAGCACCCACCCACTTCTAGATATTACTTATAAAATAAAAAGATTGGTGCAATGGCTAAGAGAAAGCAAAGTTCTTGGCCATTTCTAACATCAAACTCCTCGAGACAATTCCGGTTAGTATTATGATAATTAAAATTTTTGAATAAATTCCTATGAATTTTTTCGTCGATCATTATATAATGAAGCTATCAAATATTGCCATTCTTTCTTCTACCGCTAAAGAGCGACGCAAAAAATTTAAAAGAAATGCTTAGAGCAAATATAAGTCCAATCCAGAAATACGTGCGCAAGGGCCGTGATCGAGAAATAGTATGAATTTCCATTTTAATCGTTAGCCTTTTTTTCCGTGAATTAAGACTTCTGTGGGAAATTTCGTATTCGAACCTTCGCATATCAAATTTTGGATTTTTAAAATAAGTGTAATGTTTGCTTCAAAAAAGGAGCTCCGGTTTCAAACATGATTATAAACGTCGAACAGAGATTTTGTCCCAAAACGAGTCCTTTGGAGTGGCGTAAGCTCTTTAAAAAAAAAACCGAAAAGCGAAGGCAGACAATGAATGTCAAGAAAATCAGCGATTTAACGCTCAAAACAAGGTAAAAGAATATTAGAGACTAATTTGGGACTCAAACGTATCTCATCTCATGTGAGTCAAAATCGCGTAATTCTTTCATCTGTGAAACAATGAAATCTGGCTAACAGAAGGTGATCGACTACAGGAGGCGATACATGGGTATACGCATACGATAAGGAACAGATCACTGAAGAAGAAAAATTCGCGGGTAAGATCGAATAACAACAAAGCGCGTGGTAGCGCAGCGCAGTTTTGGTCTTTACATTATGATAATGTACCTTCTGACACTCCTTCATGTGGTTCTTCTCGACTTTTTCAACAGAACTGAACTCATGTAACTCATGTAACCCACGCTTAAAAAGAAATAAATGCGTTAGTAGCTCAATTTTACAGAACAATAAAACGCAAACTTCTACAAGAGTGCAACAACAACTCAACAACATTAGACAAACATTACTATTAAGAAGATACGATTGATTTTCGTGGTATATTAAATAAAATGTTTTGTTAAACAAAACCATTTGCACAGCAATATAACCATAACTGTTCTAATGCAATCAAGAATACCATAAATGAGAAATGGAAGATTCGTCTAAAATATTAGCAGTAACTGAGAGAAATCTTGTTAATTATAGGAATCATTGCTGCCTTTGAGATATCGCTCGAAAAACAAAACGAAGTACAAAGTCGTTTGCCAAGCAAACAAAATCTGATTGCTATGAATGCAAACATTCCTAATCTTAAGAGCCGCGTCAAGAAAAGTATTCTTTGAAATCATATGTTGAATGCAATTAATGGTAAGCAGAAGTCCGTAATCTCGTCATAGTGTATAGTTTTAATTGCGCATCCCGTTCTGATGTTATCCCCATCATGTGGTTCCAATATTGTCACTAAGGAATCATCATCTAAGGTATACTCAAACACTCAACTAAGACATTCATGTTGATCTTTTTCAGCACTAACATCATCCTGTTTTCACTACTGAGCTATATTTATAAAACGATTGCATCCTTTTGCATTTCGAGAGATTCATATCCACATTTCGCATTCATATTTACACCTTATTTTTCAATTTTCATTTGACATGTAAGAGACATGAAAGTAACCCTCTATGTAAAGTTATGTACGTCAATTGAGCAGAAGGGGTTAGCAAATTACAGTACAAAGTTTAGTATGTCTTACTATACAATTTCTTACCTGAAATTATACTTCATGCTATTTTCATCGAAATTCTATTTCATATCAATTTTCTTCCGGTTAACAGAAAATTCTAAGGTTAACAGAAAACACCAAGGTTAACTGGATTTTCGCCGATTATGATTTTAACTGAATAATTTTGTTGTTCTTCAAAACAATAAAGTACTGAGAAAATGTATAGAAAACAAAAATAAAACAAATACCATAGTAATAAAAAAGAGGTTAAAGCAAAAGACTTTGTTGTAAAATGTAATTAACAGATTTATTTGCCTTATCTCTGGTTGTTCTTTACTTGTCCACAACACTATACCGCGCCACCTCTTCTTGGTAAGCATTAACAATGTTTTTAATTTACTTATGAAGAACATATGAACTTCGATTGTTATAACTATAAGTCCACAGATGGCACTTTCATCCTTTTCGATAGTATTCTTCTTAAAGAAGAAATCGTTGAAAACGCACTGTTTTCATAAAGCACAATTAAACTTAAAAGCATAGATCGTAAATTAGTCCGTTTCAAAGTTATAAAGTAAACATTTATCTACATAAAGAGTTCATGAAGAGTTTATGCACTTATTTTAACGAGAACTTTAAAGAGAGAAACCTTTTCAACGGAATCGTTTATGTGTCTGTACATAAAAACTTCGACTGCTTAAGATTTTAAGATGCAAAAAGTTTAAGTTTCCTTAAGCACACGTATTGTCATCGGAGCAAAATTTTATTAAGATCAGTTTAACCTGGATGCACAAAAAAATTCGCTTAACAAATTCTGCTGAGATGCAAGCACGTTCCTCTTTTAACGATTCTTCTATAAAAATCTTGCATAGGCGGTCAGCTATTGACTCCTTTTCTTTTGTTTCCACAATTTATAACTTTTTGAGAACATAAATGCATCTCTACATCTTTAGGCTGCAAAACAAGCATGATTGTATGTGTACCATCGCAGGCTGGATATACGTTTTATTTATTTTTTCCGCTGTAATGCTTGCTAATATTGAATGTCAGAGGTTAGTTGTTGCAATGCATTACTACAAGTCTTTTCAACATCAAAAGTCTGTCTGTCCTTAGGTAAGTCTTATTAACTATTTGTGCGACAAGACCTAAATCTTTCTACTTGAGTTTTCTTGCCTTAATACTAATGAGAATTAACCACTGAGAGAATATAGAAAAGAGCATAAATGAGAAATAAAATAAATAATATAATAAGAAGGGTGGTACAATTACAAGATGAAAACTATTTTCTAATATTAAAAGCAATTAGTAGATGTATTTATGTTTCTTTATTGCTCTCTTATAATTTGAAACAGTATAGGGCGCCACCTTGTAATTGAAGGCACATACAGTATTTAAAACTGCGTGATGGAAAAAATGTTTATTCCAGTTTTTCCAATTTTTTTCCATTCTTTTCCAATTTTATTCCAATTTTTTTACGCTTCCATTTCTATTTCTTTGAAAGACAAACTCACGTATAGGTGGCAGTCTTTCGTTCGTCTTCTAATGTGTGATTACTTCAAATAGTATCCTGTTAGCGTTAATTCGAAGTTCATGCGCGATGATAGCGTTTACTTTACTTTTGTACGAAAGTCGATCTATATTTAAAAGACTTACATTTGCAAGAATTGAGGCAAACAGCTGGAATTTGTCGTGTAACGGGCGCTTAATTCATGATCATAGATAAAGTTCGAGAAAGTGTACGTTCCGACCAGAAAAATAATAGGAAAAAAAAGAGTCATTTAAAGTATAGCTATGTATATTACATTAGATGCCTGCATTTATTCAGAGAAGCGATTGCTAGTGGTAAAAATTATAAAGATATGGGAAATACCGGTGTATATAACTGTTTCGACGATTTTGACCTTTCTCTACCTGAAGTAACAGTTTCCCATTTAGTCTTATTGAGATCTTCGGTGTATACAGACGGTACTCATGGAGCGCTCAAAATTCATGGCGTTTTGTTTTTTAATTTGAAGAACTCAGAAGTTTAAAGTGTTCATTTTGATGTCAATAACAAGGAACGGTCTGGGGGAACAATAAAATTCGAAGACAATGAATTAATGGCATGACTGTATGGAAAGATCCGAAAAGGGCGAAAATGGCTACCATGCGAAATAACTGAAAATTCCATTCCGAACCGTTTCAACATTGCGCTTTCATTACTAACCAAGGAAAGAAGAAGAGTTTTCTGCGGCGTATTGTGACTGGCGCAATATGGATCTACTACGACAATGCCAAGAGCGAAAAGTCCCAAGTTAATCTAGGGTTATCGTCTGTTTATTGTCGTTTTTGAACGACTTCGAATTTTTTGTCATATCTGGATCTGTGGTCGAATTTTTGTTTGTTAATGAGAGTAAAACTTATTTAACTTTAAGCGCAATAAATTTCATTTTTTGTATCTATTGCGTGGTATTTCTATAAATAACAATTAAATGTGTATTAAGTTCTTATTATGCACCGGAAAGGTTAGAAATGAACTTAATATTTTCATTGTTTTATTTGTAATGTTAAATATAGTTTGCATGCATCCTTTCCACCACATATATGAACACGACTTTAAATGCTTTCGGTCGTAGCGCTGAAAAGGAATAATTCTAAATCGGATCAATAAATTGTTGGTTCTATTGTAATACGTTTATAATCGCGTTTTATCACTGCTTTTTACTATTTTTCATATGCAGCTCTTAACAAATTGAATGCAACATTCCTCTGTTGTCAAATTACACATTTTTAAACCTATCACCGAGGCATGAGGGGTATATTCATTTTGTCAAAATGTTTTGATAAACTACCGAAAATTTGAACGCCTATCCTATGGGCGATGCTGCAGTACATGTAGAAAGATGGTAAAAATTGACCACGCCTATAGAATATCAAAACTTAATTTTTTTTCAATACCTTTATAACACGCTGAGAAAAGTTCCAAAAACCCCATCAAGTATGTAAATTCCTGGCGAATCTCAAATTTGAAATGCAGCTAAATATGTCCGCCTGCCTGACCAACCGTGTAGTCGCTGTGGTAAAGATTCTCCCGTTAGTGAAAATGAAGACATCGAAGTCGCTTACACTTTTGGCCTACAACGCTTACACGCCTGTGTGACAGAAACTTTTATTTTGAATATAGAAAAAGTCAGCCGCGTCCTCTCCAAATTATAGAGTATCAGAATTTCGTTCTTTCACTTTTTTTGGGATAACGGTGATGGGTATACAAGATTCGGTCTCGACCGAATGTAGTTTCCTTGCTTGGTTTTCTTTAGCTTTGATAGCAGCAACGAGGTCCGCAAGTCCGTTTTTTTTTTATTGGGAACAGTGCCATTATAATAATACACTCTCTTGGAAATAGGCCTAATTTGGAGGCCCAAAAGGCCAAGAGCTAGAAGCCATATTATAAATTATATTACGGATGAAATGTTTGATGATGTGACGAACGCAACGATAGGCTGAAACTTGGAGCAACTTTGGTAACACTCTTCTACTACTTTTCCGTGTATTTTTGGGTTGGTTCGTTAAGACGTTTAAACCGAAAGACTCGAGGTTGTTTTTCTTAAGAACCTTGGTGACTAGTGAAATGAGGGGAACATGTCGCGCAATTTTATTGATTCAGTGAAAGTTGTCACAGCTGTGTAATTTTCATATCTTTATTTTCTGCGCATAGTTGAATCTCATCGATCTTCTCAAGCTTCATTAACTTAATTATCAACATCTAGAAATAGAATATTTTTTCGTGCTTCACTGTAAAACTGGTTTACCCGAAAATGTATATATATTTGTAGCCGCTAATCCATCATATGCGCATTGTTCCCAAAATTTGACTTTTCCATTGTTTTGTAGACACAAGAACCTAAAATGTTGAATTTATGAGCGCTATTATACTGGAGGAACTCCTTAATCCGATAGCGCCAGCCATAAAATGTGAAAGAATGTAAACAGACTAAACTCAAATAGAACAATGATTTACAAGATAATACGCGTTTTTCATTGCACTAACCATGCGATACGCACAACAATGGCACCGGTTTTCTTCCGCTCTTCTTTTTTCCCTTTTTAGATAGTTTTACGTGACCTCAAGGATTAGTTATAGCCGCAGTAAAGAGAAATTGAAATTGATCGGCGCCTTTAGGCCCTTGAAAATATAACAAACACGACACAGAGAACAATTTACGCGTAGGTAAGTTATTACAGCTAACATTATGCCCTCTCAACGCATTTTTTACACACAGATTTAAACAGGAATATATAAAAAGCTTCCACACGGTTTGAACCGAATATTTTGATCACTATGATTACCTTACTTTCATAGAAATACATAAACCTATATAAAGGGAAGTTTGCTTACAAAAATACAAACGTAGAAATATCATGACGGTAGATGGAAGAGATTTGAAAATTTTTTCCGTAATATTTTTGAGATTTCTTTACTTTCAAGCTTGCCTTTACATCTATTAGCTAATCTGGTAAATGCATGCACAGAAATGTGTTGAAGATGCATGTTATATAAGTTCTAGGAATACTCGGGCACTATTCTTGGATATTACGAGACCTCTGACAAACCGAACATGCCTTAAGTTTCGATGAACCAGTAGCAGTAAGAAATCCCAAATAAAATATCATTTTTTGCAGCTTAACTATTGCCATTTGTATATATGTAAACGAGTGCATATTGCAGCCATACGCGAATTCAGCCGCTGTAGGTATTCAGCGTTAGGTAAAAGAATAGCACAAAACACTAAATCGTTTAGAAGACGAATACAAGTAGACGTTTTCACAAAAAGTTTCCATTGTAAAAAGTGCTTTGTGGAAACTACGTTATTCCATAAAAATTTCCATATATAAATGACGTCACAACCTTGCAATTGGTCATTCTATTATCACCGTCTAAGTTCTAAAGTTTTACATCAACATCTGATTTTAAGTGAATTTATCAAAGTGTGTCCGTTAATCTATAATTCTTCTACACCGTTTGCTATGGCAACTGTTCTCTATGTAAAATTGTAAATGTCTTCGGCTTGAAACAGTTACGCATATTATTAGGTTGGCAAGAAAAATATGTCGTTCTTTTCTACTTTTTTTGCCGAAATATCATTCTTGCCAACCTAATATTTTTAAATGTATTTAAGGAGATTTGTCATACATTACCTGCTCTTTTTACCGAATACAATCGATATGTAAAACGTCGCCAATAACGAAAACATTGAAAGCAAGTAATACCGCGTCTATACGTCACCAAAAAGGATTTATTGCAGCGAACACGACTTCAGTGAAATTGCTGATTAGTAGGCAAGCATTACACTATCCGCACAAGACAAGTACAAGTATTTATGCTATGTGTTTATGAAAACTTTGGTTTAATGTCGAATAGAGTTTTAGTTGATATTTAGTATTCGACGAGCAAGGACCATGTCCTCTGTAGTTCATTACTACTCTGATGGACAGCATAAAGTATCTACCAACAACAGTACGGTGTATCAAAAACCGCTAATGGATTACAATAGCGTGAGCAAGCAGTTCATCTAAAAGAGATTTAAAGTAATTTTTTAATTAAGTTTCTTCTTTTTACAGGGTTGTCCCACAAATGTAAACGATGACTTTGGATTTACGAACAACGGAAATTTTCATCCACTGACTGTACTAAATAAAAGCTTTGAATTTCCAGCGAATGTTACGGATGATTCATTGCAACGATCGGAATCGGTTAGCAGCAAAATCAAGCGCACACGCACCGCCTTCACCAATTTTCAATTGATGCAACTGGAAAACGAATTTAAAATTAAGGAATATTTACATCGTACACGGCGCATAACAATAGCCAGAAAGCTCGGCTTGTGTGAGCGTCAAGTGAAAGTTTGGTTCCAAAACAGACGCATGAAAGAGAAGAGAGATAAGATGGGCTTAGAGAGGATGAGAAGTAGAGGAAGATCATCTATGGAATTCATAGGCGAACCAAACGGACATAAGGACATCGTTCAACGATTAATGTCCTACACTAACGTGCAAAACACAGCTGCTCTCTATAACAATAACGCAAATAACATAGAAACCAATTTTCAAAGGGCAATAGGTGCTTCTCAAGCGCAATACACATATCCTCTTAATTTAAATGGGATTTTAAACGAATTGACTCAAAAAAATTCACCTTCACAATGTGAAACGTCTGCTTCAACATCAAACTCGTCATCGTCTTCGGCTTTACTAAATTATGAATCAGAGCTTTTGGATGACATTTTGGATAGCATTAAAAAGAATGAACCCCATGGTTGGATGGGCACAGCAATTGACGGCAGCCGATTAAATAACAATCCAAGCCAAATTTCGCCAGGAAATGCTAATACTACTGACACGCCGTACTTGCCGGTCTTATTATATGACACTCAAGCTGAAAATAAAGCAGGAAGCCTTTAAAATAGAAACACGATACTCTGAAGAAGGGAAAACTAATGACATGAGCTAATCAAATAATTTGCTAATTAAAATAAACATTAAGTCTGTTAATAGAGATTGCATTCATTAACTACATAATACTCCGAAAATATATCCGTCTTTGTCGAGTGTTTGGAATCTGTAGGAAATAGATCCCGAATATCGAAAATATTCTAACTAAAGATCGAATTTATTTTGGGTAACGAAGTCAATAAATAAAATGACGGGATGTTTTTAGTTATTTTAATTGTACACTCGACCTATCTAAAAATAAACACTTTAAACGTTGCTTCGAAGCGATAACTGCCTTACTTTTATTATAGTTCATGAGTAATAAGCAAAATTGTTATTTCTTTGCTATTAAGTACAGAGGGTTTCCCACTATTCATTCGGCCGTGAGCGTGCCCTTTGACCGATTGGACCCATTTTCACGATCAACATGCCTACAAGAATTTCCCTTGCTCATGCCAAATTTGAGGCCGACATTTCCATTTTTGCGAGCAGAAGAATCGTTGCTTTAGACATTGCACTGATAGACAGTCGCATATACTCCAATCAATCCATAACTTGATGCTAATCAAGAGTATATATATATATGACTTGCGCAGTTTTATGAAGCTAGCTGCTGGGTTTTTTGTTTATATTGTAATATGTATTCCCTAGTACTACTAGCAGGACTAGGTTGAACAAGCGTTCAAAAATCAAAAATGGCCAAATTGTCCTTCACTTCATTTCCTTCGGTGCCACGGTTCCAAGCTCTTTGAAAACCTTTAGTCCGCATCATCAATTCTTTCGGTCGATTACTCGTCACCCAGCAACTTGGGCACACGCTTTGCTTATTTTTGGCCTTAATACTTGCAAACTTCCGCTTAATTGTAAAAATGAGGTAAAGGCAGCTGTTCGGGAAAACCGTTGTTTTGTTTTAAAAATTTTCCCATTGTGACTGTTGCACGCGCACTTGCCATTCAATCTGTACAACAACACAGATGCCACAGAGATATTTAACACAAAATTCGTTAGATAGTAAAATAAAAATTTTTGAGAAAATCCCGGCAAAATATAGCATTCAAATAGGGATTTTAAATTTCCCTTAATTTTATTGATGAGCAATAAAGTTTTCTTAAATATAAGGTCTGTCGCGGAAATACCTGAAATTTATTTAAGATCTGTCGCGGAAATACCTGAAATTTATTTAAGATCTGTCGCGGAAATACCTGAAATTTATCGCAGTGAAAGCTAATTTCTAGAGTTCACTGCAGGTATAGAATACAAAGTAAACGACTAAAATGTTTTGGCAACGTATTCAGTGCAAAATTTTGGTCTATAGGTTAAGAGTACGAACTAACAGTAAATGCTACTAGAATAATGTCTTAAGATGTATTCGAAACTATTCTTGCAGGCAAGGACTAAGAAGTCTTATCTCTAATAACATATGTAAATAATAGGTGTTCTCATAAAGGACCGGTGAGGGCCTAAATCAGCTTTAGGTCTTTACACAGTTTCTAGTGTCTGCGAGCAAAGTTTCATAGACTGCGAACTTGAAATATTATTGATTTGCGGGAAACCTTATTAAACGAAGCGTAGTCCCATGTTGCGCAACGTAAACGTAAAATTTTGTACTCGCATTTTCAACTTTTAGAATTTCAATAAAATCAATTCATCACTTGATTCTTGCAGATCTACGCTAAACAGCTTTTTTGCATACATCTCTACACCGTCTTTCGTGAAGTGCTATAGCGAACATAAAATTAGCTAGAGGTCGACATAGTTTGAACGGGATATCATCGCAGTCATAGGTAGTGTGACTTGTATCACTCTTCAGGCACTTTATTTCTAAAAGATTTTTCTGTTTTGGTAGTAGATCCAAAAACTGTTAGAATGCGAACGATATTTTAAAATAAATATTCCTCAAGGTGTAAGAAGAAATAAAAATCGGTACTATTTGCCGGCTCGTAACACACCGCAACTGCAAAATGTTTAATCTATCGAATAATTGGGAGCGCACTCGCCATTTTTACTCATTAAAAAGGAAATTATCGAGAAGGCAAGTGCTACCGAAGGGTAAAAATAATCACATGTCAAAGCGTTCTTTTTAGCTGAAATACCCATCGCAGTGGCAGGCAAATATTAAATTGGGAAAATTTCGAACTAATATTCCATTTCCAATGGATAGGATTATGTAACCGGCAAGTCGTCGATATGACCGTAAATGTTGTTGTTGTTCCATACTTGCACGCCGGAAAGTCTTTCTTTAATAACAGGGAAAAACAAATGAACGATCGACTTCGACAACAAATTGTTCGTAGATATGCTTGTCTACGCTGTACACACGGCTCCGGTAAAGCGTGTTCGAGTTCGTAGCAAACAATAATAAAAAAAAAAATTTGTTGCTTTAATACCACTTCGTCATGGTCTACTTAAAGGTTAGAGAGGTAACAAAGCGCTTAAAAGCCTTTGAAATTGAAACGGACCGCATTCATGGAGTTGTTGATGTCACTGTTAAGTTAGCAGATGTAGTGCTGTTACATTTCCAGCTATATTTGACTGCTTGCAAGAATTATGTTAAAAGTTCCTTGATTTGACGTCACATCGTTACAATTTTGTGGGCATTTATGTTATAGTTAAAATATCTGCCAAGCCAAGGATTTGGAATTTTTATACAATAACCTAAAGTACAGTAAAGTAAAGTGATGTCAATGTTATTCACAGAAAACGAATCTTTTGCTAGCTCCATAATTCTATCAAAGATAAGTTTCTTAGCGCTTGACTTACATTTATTTTTATTATAATCTGCTTTGTACCATCTCGTGAAAGTGTACTCAAACCTTTGCCTCCAGGGTTTTGTACATATTCGTCCGTCTGAGCAATTGTGTAGTACCTATGGCGCACATTCTCCCATTCGCGAAAAAGAAGATGTCGCTTCGCAATTCGGCAAAAAGATCAAAGATCGCCCAAATTTTCTTTTCGTTTTTTTTGCCGTTGCTCATAAACTATACCAGATACACGGTATAAATTTTCACCAAATTATTTTACAAGAAAAGAAAAAACAACCACTCCCATCCAATGGTTTAAAGTATGCAAATGTATATTTTTTCTTTGTTTCAATCTTTCATAAGAGACAGGTGGAGGGTATAACAGATTCGATCGTAAGCGAATATAACTTTCTTGCTTGTTATTTTGTATAAAGGGCTACCAACAAAGCTGTTATAAAAAACGGAATCACGTTCCATGGAAGAGATTAAACTTGCTCTAGTTTGGATTTATATATTGTAAGCACCACGGTAGTGCGTAGAAAACAATTCGGCCCAAGCCGTAAATAACTCCCGTCTCTTTCCCTTTCTTCGAATAATTTTTTAATGTTTTCGATTGTGATTTCGAAATCACAAAGATACAAAATTAAGTCGCATTCTCTATTAAAGCGATTACTTTCAAAATTACCTAATGCTTGGGAAAATTTGACATATGTAGATCATCTAAATGTAATGCGACTTTTTTATTACATTTATAGTACGGTGATAGTACACATTTACAAATAGATACATTTGCAAATGTTTATATGACGATATACGTATGTGTGTATGTATGTATTCAGCAATAACTAGACTTGTAAGGAATGCCATTAGGTGACATTTGTTAGCAATATTTCATTTGCAAAAAGGAAGAAACGACTTACGAATATTAGTTTAGGAGAAAAACGAAACAACAGAAATATTCACAGGTTTAAAGAAACTCAAATTTGAAACTCTTATGAATTTGGATTAAGCATACATTCAAAGCGTTAAAGAGGAGGAAGAAATATGGGAAATATGTTTTGTTCTCGAGCGTAATGTTAGAATAAGAAGACGCTATTATATGAAACGCTTCTATGATATGAAACTTAATAAAAATAAAAAAAAAGAAATGGAAATGAATATATGACGTTCAAGATGTGTGTATGTGTGTGTGCAAAATCCGTTTAGTTAATTAATGAATATGCTAATAGGTCTTGCACTCAGAGATTTCTTTGTATTTCCCATTACCGACTGAATTCTTTTGTATGATGGCGAATATGTATCCTTCAAGTTGCTGAATGGGGTTGGTCGCGTGGGCTTATAGGCATTATAATAATAAGCAGTGATCTTGATCGGCACGTTTATGCGAACAGTATATAGAGCAGAAAAATGCTTATCACGCAAAGGCAGACCTAAGAATACTCCTGGGCTTAGAAATATTAATAGCACAGATGTAAATTTCGGCTTCGGTTACTCTGTGAATTTTTCTCACATTCGCTTCTTGCGCCTTTTGCTGAATTCGGGTTTTTCCACGACCAATGATCGCGTCGACAGGTAAAGGAGGGATCACCTGCAGGTAAATGAACTTGCGATAGGTTGCGCTGGTGGCTTCAAAGCCTTTCAGTGAAGACGATACAATATTTGTTTTGCAGTCATTCTCATGATTCTTGTCTTCATATGGTTTTAGAGAGAGGAAGGCGTTCCCGTTTCTTGCAAAGACGATTCCAGCTATTATTCGATTTGTCTTGTCATTTAAATCAGTTTCTAGTTATAATACTCTTTAGTTTCGTTTTATCTTTCAATATAAAACAACACATACGCATTTTTATATTTACGTTAAGTTACGCACACACATTTCAAACTTTTTTCATAACTGAATAAATTGGGACTTACCCTTAGCACATCACATACCAAACGTAGGTTAACAAAAAACAATTTCTAAGACCACTTCAAAGGTTGCCAACTTTCATTATTTCAATGGGAATGCCTTTTAGCGGTTTCATCCATTTTTAAAAGCGCTCAAAAGCCAACAAGTGTGATGCGGATGACCTTTTCTTCATACACATTGGAAAACTTGCGGACATTGGCTGCCTGTTTGTACTTGAAACATGAAATTTCACCAACAAATATGTCCATAGCAAAGTCTATAAGAATGATTAGGATTTTTGCTGGACCATTAACTTATCGGAATCTCAAGAAGTTAACCAGGCTCTGCGCTTCCAGCACTGGAAGATAGAGATTTATTTCGATTTTTTCCAAATTTAATCTTCTCAAGTTGATGATTTTCGCAATGACGCTTTGGCAACTTTACTTAATAGAATTGAAAACATGTTGCGTGTGTGCTCGTATGTACGCATGAATGCTGTATGTTAAGAGGACTGTATATGAGGGGCAAGATTTGCAATTTGACTCTGCACCACTGAGCTGTCAGTTTATGCTGAACAGAAGAAGATTGATTACCGCCATGAAATTGTCCTTATTATTATTGTAGTTGTTGGTATTGTTGTTTTTGTTATTATTGTTCATGTGCTGCTATGGATTACGTTACGAGATGGCTAGATGTAAATAAATATTTACATTCACAGGGATGAATTTTCTATTGAAAGACCTACGTCTAGGATCTCTATGACATAAGTGGAAGAGTTAAAACATTTATTGTGTTTAAATTTGTTTGCAGTTAGTCGTGCTGTCGATAGGATATATACTCGATGTAACAATGTAAGCAAACATTGGAACTTTCTTTTAATTGTATCGTGCGAATGCATACTTATACGCACTCTGCTTCAGCATAAATTTTAATGGTGTGAGAAAAGCACCTTATCTTGAGTAAAAATTCTTATTTCGCACTTTGTTCTTATCAGAGGCCTCAAACCGTATAAATTTCTGTTGAATTTCACGTCAATGTATATTATAATTTAACTGTCTCTTATGTAGTAATCATGCCATATAGTAATATGGTTTTCAATATAGCGATACTTTCTAATAATAGAGTGCAGTAAAGCAAAGCGTTCTTACATTATTAACTTCCGCTCTGTTAGTTAGAGGAGAGAACAATGGCTACCAGTCAAGTTGGTTAAAACGTCTCGGAACAAGGACAAGAGAGGAGAGTAAATATATAACACTTCTCTGGTCCTCCGAGTGTCTGTGTATAAGTAGTGTACGTTGGTGAGTAGCATCAAAATCGTGTGTAACGCATAAAATGAACTTTCGTTTCTTAAATTTCTTTTCGGACTTTTTTTGTCGTCAATGTTTTACCCCCTTGCAGCGTCTCACGGAAACTCCTGACTAAAATTTACGAAATCATTTCTTCACAGAGTGTAATAAAGGATTTTTCTGTTCATTCAAATTCTGATAAGTGCTTCAGAATTCGACCTTACGTTACGTTTTTCTAAAGCTACTGGTTAGATGCTCTTATCTCTATCTTGACTCGAAGGTGGATACAAATCTTTAACTTCTTTTTATTAAATTAAAACAAAATAAAATTTTGTGAATACGTGAAACAAACGGCAACACCTGGCAGTACGTGTTTAACAAAATCTCGAAAAGACCGCACGGCCCGAAACGTGTGTGAATACAAGTATAAAAAACTAAATTATTTTCCATAAAATTTTTATTTCAATAAAACCCCAACAAAACGAAGTTTTTTAAAAAAAAAGCATAAAAAATTGGAAGGATAACACATTTGCTTTAAAGGTAACTTTTGTCACTCACAGGGTCAAGGTAAAATGGTACAAAGTAAATAATTCCTACATATGCATAGAATGGATTTGCTTTCTTCTCTTCAGTTTTGGGATTTATGAGCATATTTGGAGAAAACAAAACATATCATAGGTGAATCAAAACTCCAAATACTGACAGACAGACATCGTCGAAAAGATTTTCAAATCAGTTAAGATCTTGAACACAAGACGCAAATGAACGAATAAAGAGATTACATATTGGGTGATACTCGTGCGTTCACAAAATTAGAATCTTAAGACTGAACTGTTTATACCGTACATCACATGTTGTACAGAGTACATTAACTTTGCACGGACGAAAAGCGCTTGAGATAGTCGAACCTCTTATTTTCCTGTTTCGATCTAAGCTTTCTTATCTGTCTGTCGGTCCGTCCGCCTAACGTCAGTCCAAGTATTTTTGTGTTTAACCTACAGGAGATATTTTAATGAATGATACAGTGGCGTATTCCCACCAAAAGAAAAACGCTGTTGAAAATGGTTCGGATCAGACCATTTTTTCAACCACTCTCCATATAACGTCGGTAATAACAAAAAATATTGTAATTTTTCCAATTTTGAGCCAAAAATCGCTTAGTAACGTTATCTCAGTATTCGAAATTATTGTAACAAGTTTGGATAGGGTGTCTTTATATAATAAGAGATCCAATTTCCGATAGTTTCTGACAAAAATTCGTTCATAATAATAGTTTGACATAAAAAATAACCTTATTTAGTTTACACCACATAGGGGTATTTTTTTTGGATCGCAACCAATAAAAGGGTTCTAATGAAAAATAAGGCCTTATATGCCAAATAAAGCTCTTAGCTTTTAATACTTTATGGTGAAAATTTGTTCTTGTCCTTTGTCCAACCATAGGGAATTTGGACCACATAGTTGTGTTTTTTAGACCGCACCATACGGAAGCAAACCTTTCTATGGCGACAAACCCTAAATTGTGGTTTGTTATACCGGAAAATAATAAGTAAATCAAGTTTCCTAAATTTAGATCACGTTATCTTTTGAATGTTCTCCAACATGGGGGCTCTCAACTATGTATCCAGAAAAAAATAGTGTATAATTTTTTATGTGTTATTACAGAGTTCTTGTCCGACCATACCATTCCTTTTTTTCAGATGTATCGCACAGGGCAAATCGACTACAGGTAAAATTATGAAAGTCCGAAGAAAGAACGGGAGAAGAGAAAGAGCCTGGGAGTGAATATAGATGTAAAAATGTAAAAAACCCCATGAGAAAAGTGTGACATATGCCAATGTAGGTCAAAATCCTTGTTCCAAATTGTTATTACGGTCTATTTACAACCATTATTAGCGTTACGAGAAGACGTTAATTCATATCCCCAGGTATTAAAACTAAAATGAAGCTGAAAGGTAGGGACACACTAAGGGTCCTGATAAAAGTTTCGAAGAATTAAAGATAATATAAAATTTGAAACTTTTCAATTCTTCTTCAAGAAACCTTAAGTAGAGTGACACAAAAATACAGGTATCACTTACAGAAAGTAGCCGTAGTACACTTATACGCCAGCGTATTTATGGTGATTGTTTTGGCGAACGTTCATGTATTTTACGCTTTTTTATACTTTTTTTTTTGCATTTTTCGAAAGGTGTTTCCGAGATGAAAACTTGAAATAAAAAATTTCATGCAATTGAAACGCATGAATGTCAATTGGCAGAAGAGGTACACGTATCGAGTGAAATATTGTTTTTTTTACTTTTATTCTCTGCCATCGATGCAAATGTCGTCCGTTGTTGCTTCATATATAAATGCATGCATGGCATGTGTGAATATATATATGAAATGGATTTTCATTTTGTGAATTTTTTCTTCGTTCTTTACATTGTACGTTGAAATTTTAAAATGTAACTCATGAGGGTTGCTCGTGAGGTTGTTTCGTGCATCTGTTGCTGTTCTGAGACTATGCTTTTTTTGTTTTTTTTAGGAATATTTGTGCGCGACATGTATTCAAATATGTGGGCGAATGTTTATACTCTGTACGCACACGTACATTATTACATTCAGTGTACTGAAGGGATTAAAGGTTAAAACGATGTGTGACAGAAATTGAATAAATATTTAAGTTTTTTATTTCTATATTTTATTAAATCTTCGCACATACATTGATATGAAAAACCCACCTAATGCTGGAGTTAATATGTCTGTAAAGGTGTCCGGGGTCAATTGTAAATATTTATTTCATATACCGGCAACTGCGATTTACTTATGGATATGTATTGTAACGTGTTGCTAAGATAACGAACCGCGGTACGTAGTCTCTTTTCCTCTCCCTGGCACATGGTTAATATGCATCAAGAAAATTAGAGAAGGTCCCGCAAATTTCTCTGTTCTTAATCTAATAATATATTAGTTCATTATGTGCATAAGATTTGCAAAAAATATTAAAGAAGAATATTAGATGTATGTCCGGGCATTTTGATCACTTTTAATTATCGATCTACAAGAAAAAAATATATAACGCTTATATCCCGTTGTGGTTATCTAAATGGGTATAATGCTTGTGCGAACCTTATCCCAAAGTTGTTGTTGATTTTTCTTATATAAAGAGATCGTTAAACATCCGCAATCAATTTTTTTTCTATCTGGTCTAATTTCCCAGTCCAGGTCCAGTCATATTACTACAGCCCCAAAAATGAAGATATGAAACTGAAGTTTAGCAAAAACATTCCTTGATCGATTAAGATTCTGAAGTTAAAAAATGGTTGCGAATTTCCCACATATGCGAGTGAGTTACACCCAGCACCGATCGACTTAAAGGGTATGAAGTTATATTTAAATATATCTAGCAAAGGCCCAAACCAGCAATTTTTTTCAGAGCTCTGTTAAGGTATTAACAGAATTATGTTAAACGAAGTCTCGCAGGGATTTCGAATGACGGAAACTTCTTCACAATTCTTTCCGTGCCGAGTTGTTCATGTTCATCATCATTAAGTCATAGAGTCCTTTCATCGACTTCTCTTTTGTCGTATTTGACTAATGAAATTAATGAAAGTATTTTTCCATTTCCACGGATTTTACGAAAGCTCTTTCATGCATGTTACAAATGAAACTTAAAAATTGTAATATTTTCAATTTAAAAGTGATGGCGTATATGCAGAACAACATGCACGCATCCTTCATCGTGTAATAAATAAATGCTAAGCTGTGTTATATGTTGTTCATGCATTGTTCATTGAAATGTTTCTCGTCTATTATTCGATGTCATTATTTTTTATAGTCCATAATTGATCCTTTGAGTTTTATTATTTTTTCGTATTTTGTTTGTATTTACTTTTTTATTGCAATCAATTAAAACGTTTGTGTTGGAGTCTTTACGAAAGTAGTTTTCTACTCCCCATCACTGAAAGATGGGAGCACATTTGCGAAAAGCAGGTGAAGCAGCAGTAGTAAAACGGCATAGTCTAGTAAGGCCGACTACGAAATATGCTGCACTCCCTCTTACTTTAATAAAATTTCTTCATCATAAAATATCAAAAATTTTTGCTTTTTAACCATGCAACGGTTTATTGGTTACGAGAGAGACGTGGGGATAGCTCGGCAAAACATGCCAATATAATCGAATCTTAAACCACCAAATTTGTTTATCATTACTATGTAAGCGTTATTTTCATCAAAAAATGTTGAAATTAAATCTTTATGCTAAGGCTTTGCTTTTTTTCTGAGAAGATTCAAATGAGAGGGAGTGCAATAAGTAGTCACATTCTGTCCACATTTTTCAAATTCGTTTATTACACCAAAATACCGATTTTGGTCGACAGATGGGAAATTTTTTTGTGTTCGTTTTAACGACATTTCCCAAATAGGACTCTATATAGAAAGTGGTTTTAAAAATGATTTATTCCATTTATGATAGCATTTAGCCGGGATACGCCAGTGTTGGTCAAAATATTTCGAAAATTTGCAATCTGCAAACAAAAATTAATGAAAAGACGGACGGACATGATTATTCATTTCCTCGTGACTTTATTTCAAGTCTTTCCACCTGTTGCGTGTATCTGCACAAACTTAATGTAACGTTATCCTGTGTGGCGTACGGGGTAAAAAGCGTGCAGCAGAAGCTATTAAAGTATCGGCCATTAAACGTGAGTGAAGTTGGTGATGAAATGTACAGGATTGCATAAAAAATTAAACAACAGGTGCTGCATATGTTGACTGTTGGATCAAGAGGCAATGTATGCGACATATTTAAAGGTGATGGAGAATAGCGTCGGTTTGCGTCGGTTTGCGTCGTTCTACCCCTAAATACAACGGATTATATCGCATATGTATATACCGGAATTGAATGCGCCTGGATTCAGCATGTTAGGCTGCTTTTTGCTGGCATGCATGGGCTTAAGCAGGTTTGCAACAAAGTTAATCGGAATGACAAACGGCGAAAAAGCCCCGACTAAGTAGAAATATAGTGAAAGGCATAGGAACGAGCCGAAATAGCTGGAAAATCACTGGTTGGGAGCGGAATATCTCAACCTGCATCAGGAAGAACTGAGCTGAGCCGAACTGCAAGACACGCTGTTGAGTATGAAACCTCTGAGGAAATGTCACGTTCACACACCACAAGAAATTCATTATTTTATGTTTCTTTCTTCTTCTTCTTCTTGTTTTTTCATAATTTGTAATTGAATTCGTTTTTTTTTCATGGCAGAGATAAGTTTTCCTAAATAAATAATGAGTAAATTTTCTAAATTTAATTAGCTTGAACGTTGTTTGTAATGTACATAGGAATTGAAAATGGAAATCTCAAAGGGTCATAAACAATAAACATTCTGAGCGCAAACCGCACGAAAGCTAATAAATTGCTTTTATATCGCAGTGAAAATAAACGACATTTTGCATTCCGTTACTATCCTGTGAATTGAAAATTTCTACAATCGCGTTTGGATTCGCGGTTAGAACCACGCGATACACATGAGCGCACCCACCAAGACGACAACAGCAACAACAACGCAAACACCAATGTCACATTTGCTCAAAAACTTATAGATTGCGTCTAATTAGAAACTGCGCGAGGATTGTACGGTGATTTCTTGTTGTTGTGGTTTTGTTTCATTTTAAATTATGATTTTATTTCTTCTAACTCTCTGCGGTTGTGTGTCCGTGTCTACGTGCTCATAAAATGCATAAGGAACAAGAGAATGAATGAATTCTTACTGTTTGGTCTAAATGTATCTATCTGCATGAAAATGTTAGTATGTACAAAGTAAATGAGACTCAATACAATAATACATAGCGAAGTGAATATTTAATTTAATTAACAAGAAACCATTCGCTCCTTAGTATTGTCTTAAGGAATTTTAATCTCACTTTTTGTAGAAATTGTTGGTCCGCTGTGAGGAAAAGATAAAATCACTAAGCGAGAGAGAGAGAGAGAGAGAGAGAGAGAGAGAGAGAGAGAGAGAGAGAGAGAAGCAGGGAACACTGCTGGAATTTGTAGTAATGACAGCAAATTATTAAGAGATGTTGTTGTGCGTTGTGGAAATCTATAATTGCACGGGGAGAAGACTACGGCGTGTGTGTGTGTGTGTGTTTGTGTTTGTTTATGCATTGATGGCATTTAAATGAAGTCACAAAAACTTTTTACCATTAACTGCTACTTTATATATAATAGTTATTGAGGGAGTTAGGGATGACTAGAGAAGGGAGGCAGGGGAACGAATAGATTAGCTGGCGTGGTATGATGATGTTAGCGGTTAAAAAACATGTTACATGTTGATATAAAAACCAATAGAAAATGATATTTGATATCCTAACGACAAAATCTCAAAACAAATTTTTTTTTTTTTTTTGCAAATTTTTATTTGTGCATTTGATTAGCTTCGCTGATTGTTAAACGGTTAACCACACCCTGTAAACAAAAATCACATCTATATTCATTATAGTTCAATAATATGCTACGTGTGTGTTTTTATTTAAATATTTGCTTTAAAAAAAGGGGTGGAACATTAAGTAGGTGTAAAGAGCGTAAACTTACGTATGCTCACCAGGGAACACATGTTCGAAAATGTCAATCGTCCTTCGGAAACGCCAACCCCTTTTCCTTATATGCTGCATATGGTACGAACAAACATATAGTTATAGTAAGTATTGAGCAAAAACCACACTTAACAACACACAACAATACTTAACGCTACTGCCTTTTCAGCCATTCAAGATGCATACAAAACAAATTCAGTTCATTCAGTGTATATTGGCCATCGAGTATTCATATGAGTTCCCTTGGGATAACAATTTGTATGCCACAGCCTTTAGGCCACATTCCTTCATAGAGCATAGCAAATAACACATGTTTCCACGTTGTTATTTTGCCGGTTACGGATGTGTGATGTGTTTTACGTTTAAGAAAGGCAAGCAGCGTACTAAATACCTTGTAATAACATCAACATAGCGTTCTTTCGGTTTGCTTAATGCGGTTAAAAATCCATAAATCAAATTCTCGTCTTGTACCATTTCATTCATATTTGAAAAGTTTCCGTAAGTCCCTTCGTGCTATTTAGATCAGTGTCTCTCAAATATTCTGCTTCAAAGTAAAATACTGGCGATAAGTGAAATTTTTATGTCTCCTAACGGAACAGTTCTGCTGCTCTTATTCAGGGTAAATTACATAAATTTAAACGAGTGAAAGAGAAATTCGAGCGTAAAGCTCGGTTTTCAGCGTGGTCTTTTTGAACAACACCAACACAATTGGGAAAGTGTACTCAAGATTAAAACGTAATAATGGAATTACTTCCACTTGCTAATGACTTTCATACGACTTGAGTGGAAGGAAGCATTGCCTACGAAGTTGAATCAAATAAGTGCAGGCGAGGACAAAAAAGGCAAGCATATGTCTCGCAAACTTGGTCTCTTTTAGGCTTACTAGAGCCTTATGCTTGTAAGTTAAACTCTTTTTGGTATGCCTTTGTAATTGCAATCATCGCCCTTAGACAAGGAGGTTGAGAACTCATGCCAGAGGGAATTACAAGTAACCTCATACGTTTATCAAACATTTACATGCACGCATTAAATTGTGGATGCGGTTGACAGTTTCAGTTTCTTTTCCTCGAAATGGCAACATTTTCTCTTCTCCTCCTTTGCAACGAAAACTTTTACAAACTCAGCATCCAAAAAAGGTCAGTTTCTTTCTTTTTCGTATTAACATTAAACATTCCTCAAGTTGACCTCACAAACCACAAATGGACATTAACAGCTATCCGAAATGTACAACAGGACACAACAGAAAACTGCCATACATCTTAAGAGGTCAGTGCATAAGCATGTCTGTGGCGTTTTTTGGTTTGTGAAAAAAAATATATTTTACACAAATTATTTGACAGAACAAACAAACAGAAAAAAAATCAACAATTCATTTAGAAAAAATAATAAGGAAAACCATTCCTTAAAAAGAGACTTTGTAGTGAAAGTATGTATGAATGTAAAAGTTCGACTGAGAAAAAACAACAAAGCAAACATTAATCCTTTAACTTTTGATCCCTAAGAGACGCACTTGTAAGTGAATTAATTTGAGAAGATAATTAAGTTGAAGATACTTGTCTTTATAAAGATGTGTTAGAAAACACCGTAAGCTCAAATTTTTTCTAAGCCAACCTCTAAATTTTAGAATTATCCCTAAATTCTCCTGTGTATTCACTTTATTGCTTTGCGCAGTGACGTCGGGTAATAGCCCGATCTTTCCTTTCTTGTTGACAAGAAATTTAAAAAGTTAAATTCTCTACCAATGGCAGCGGCGTACATCTCCTCTCTTTGAGCCAAAGTCCGCCTCTGCTACTTCATATTTTACGTGGCGTTCCTTTTGCTCCCTAATTGCGCTTCTATCTGCACTTAGGTTTAATTGCAAGCAAAAAACAGATGTACTCTCGAATTTATCAAACCGTGGTCATGTCAATATAACGGCTCTCCTTGCGTTGGTTAGGCCAATACTAGAATATTCATCAACAGCTTGGTTACTAAGGAGCGAATGTGGTATTAATTGTGTCTGTCCAGAAAATATCTTCCATACAAAATCATGGGCAGCGGAAGATTGGGTAGGGCCTGGGCATTAGACCAGCCTGTCCGGTAAGTACGTTTCATCCGTCCGCTAGCCTTCATAAGGTTTTTAGCTTGCGTCTGTGGGGATAAAATGGGAAACCCAAATCTTGCTGTCGAGCTAGCTAGCTTTTCAATGACACGTGCGTCTATCCGTATGCATTTTCCGACCCTTTAACCCTTTTTTCACACATAATACACAAAAGGGCCCGATATTCGGTCGCAGACGTTTAGGTTACATAAAAGTGGCTTCGGAGTAGGATGGAACCCCAGCTGTACTCTGCCACCGATTGAAATTCATCAATTTTCCCACTCTTCATATAAGACAAGTTGCCTTAGGCTTTATCATTACAACGGTCAACATCATTCTTCTTTAGTGAATAGAATTTTAATACCATTACAGTGTTTCGAAGCATTACCTCCCTATGAAGTTACCATTCGATCCTTTTAACTATGAGCTTAATCTGCCTGATTGCTTTTATTAACACTAACTGTTATTGTGATATATTTTCGTTTCCTGCATCGATCGGACGACACAAAATGTTAATAATCCACTCATCATAATTCAAATTAGACTAATTTTTCCCTTTAATTAATCATACAAATATACTCTTCTACGTGTTTATTACAGTACTTTATTCTATTAATTTACAGTTAAGATACTAATATAAGTAACTCTAAGCTCCCTTATATACTGTGTAAGTGACTGCTTTTTTCTTAGCCAAATAATGAAATAAGTAAATAAACAACCGACGGCTATTCGCATACTTTTCCACTTGTAGGCTTTCATTTGACATTTAAGACATTTACCTCGTGCCGAATGTTTCGTCTGCTACTGCAATGTTGCAGAGCGGGCGTATTATTCTCGCTTATGGTTTCTTAATGTGTAAACCAAGCAATGTAATGACACTTGTTAGGTTTACCGCTGAACAGAGTTTTACTACTTGATTGCCTATGTGAAGCAAACATTCGACTTCCAAGATTCGCGTCGCTTATTTTATGACGAAAGCTATAAATGTATAACTTAGGCTGCGAATGAAACATTTTTACATCTAACAATCCGATAAGTTACTTAATTACGGCTACGTATGTAAGTATGATAGTAACATGCGAAAGGCCTCGTGCTTCTGCGCATGTTCTTATTTGTTCGGTCACACGTGATCCTCGATGAGCTAAGAAATTGCGTTCAAATGTTCTATTGCGACAATAATTACGAATCGATATTCTGATGCATAGAGGACGGTTGTTGCTGGCGCTAAGGTCGCCGTGTTGTATATATCATATAATTTTATGAACTTGTAACACGATCGTACACATGAGTTGTGTTGAGAAATCGATGGATGACTTTTCAACAACGTTTAACCAGCTAACAGTGTAAGACGTCATGATCCGTCCGTCCGTCATAGTCGGATTTCCTCATAAAATTTTATCTTTATCACTATGCGCGTATTTGCCACAATAATGTATTTTAGAGACTGTTTTTGTGATTTTGTCGATTCGTTTCATTACAACCTAATATCGTATTGCACATATATTCTGTGCGTGACAAGTATATGAATATATCGCTAAAGTGGTCGCCACAGTTAACTGCTTGTGGCGGAATTACAGAAACTTATCGAAAATAGGCAAAACTAGTGTAGTTGGGCAAGATCCACCATTAAATACCATGCATTATTTCGTCTAACACTACTTCTTAGTTTTCCGGCATAAAATTACCTTTTCGTGGAAGCCCCTGCAAAGAAGAGAACTTAAACCGAATTTAGTGAAATGAATATAATTTTCATGATTCTTCAGCTATTTTTGTTATAAAACAATAAAAATTAGATTTTGCTGCCATATATTGTAAAAAGCTTGCTTTTCATGAGAAACCTGACCACCAAAAAGAATCATTGAACTTCTAATCCTCTCAATTGTATGTATTTTTAAATGAAAGGTACCTGTACATAAATTGTTTTTTTAAAAGACTGCTCTTAATCAACTCATTTGTTTACGGCTTACTCTGTTTTCAACTTTTAAACTCGGCTTAAAGATCCCTTTTAACATTTTTTTATTTTAACGAGTTTCTTTTAAGGGGTAACGCGACAGTGGCAGGCTAAAAAGGCGATTTTCGGCAATTCTTTTTTGGATACACAGACGATTACCAGTATAATGATATTTAAAAAGAGGATACTTTTAAGTACAAAAAAAAAATATTATTTTTAGAAAATATTTAAAAAAAGGCAACACTGAAGCAACTCTCGTAAGCCATCGGTAATGAAAGGATATCTGAGGCACAAACAACAAATAACAAATCCAAATTTGAATGTAAAAGAAAAAATGATTCAACTATATGCCTATATCTAGAGAATCACGTCGGGGTTGTTAGAAATGTTGAATTTTAAGTGGGAGTGCAAGCGTTTGTGCGATATAGTTGGACTTTCGACCAAAAAATACGACACTCACTCTTTCATTAATAAAAAATGTGTGGATTAACTTATCGAAGAAATACTACATGATACTCTAGTCGCTTTAGGGACGCTCTAGAAAACTCAAATGAAAAAAATGAAAAGTGTTTGAGTTATGCTGCATGCCGTTTCCAAAAATCATCTTTCAAGGTGGTTGAAGCGTACATAACAGTTTTCACATGTACCGTGAACAATATATATTTTTTCTATTTCCTTTAATAGTCTGCAAGTTCAGCACCATAAAGATACCTCTTCATCTTCAAATATTCTTTGTTCAGTTTTCTTTTTTCAAAAATTCCTCTTGTGCTGCATGTATCAAATGCTACAAAATGATCGGAAAAATGACAAGAAAGTATATATAACTCTGTAGCAAGTTCATAACGAAGCCTAAAAACCTCGCTAATACATTAGATAAGCTAGAAAGCAATAGGCACGACACTAGTCTGCAACTTCCCGTAACCAGATATTCATTTCACACGTGCATACTTGCCGTAGTGCTTGGAAAGGGGTTCGAAATTTTCAAGGAAGGAATTTTTATGGATATTGGATTTTTCCCCACAAGTTCTAAAAGGTTCACACTATACATTGAATCAATAAAAAAGAAAAGATTATTTTTCTTTTGAAAAATTCGTACTTGTGCTATACCCCTTTCTCTTTCTGCTAAGTTTCTTAAATTTATTTTTAACTTTTTTTTACTCATTTTTATTATATAGGGCTTCCAGATGACTTAGATCATATGTCCATAAATTTTTTGTTGATAACAAACCAGAAAATAAGAAGTAATTGTCGGAAAGTTGAACATTAGTGTAGCTCATTACGTCTGCCAACTAAAAGAAGAAATTAGTGCGACAGCCGTTATCAACTTCCTTACTAGCCGTCTTTTCAAGTTGAAATGGTGCCTCTAGGAAAGGTGTGAACATTAAGGTCCTACCAACACTGGTTGGCTATGTAAATAACTTAATGAAGCAAAGTTGAGAAAAACACCTATCGTGTTTTCCTAAAAAATGCTTGTGGGACATATCTGTCTTCTTAGCACACGCACTTTGCCTATGTCGTTGTAAAATTTCATGTGTGAACAAATAAATTACATATAAATAAATATCTGTACAATTAGTTTTCATTTATTAATTAGAATTTTTATCCAGCTTCGGCGTTTGTGCGCACTAAGAAGAATTCCAACTTAACCTATAACTTTGATTCCTGCCTGTGGGCGGCAAGTTTGACTTCCGTTTTTCAATTTTGCGATTTTAAGAATATTATCAAGAGAGTTCAGGACAAAGACTAGGGAGTGAACGTTTAGCTGCAAGAAGCTTAAGGCACAGAACCTGCTGATAAGTTTTGATTCGATATACGAAAAAAAAAAATTTGTTTTTCTATAGGCGGTCGAGATATAGTACACACAAGGACGTTGTGCACAGTTTTGAAATTGTTTTCAGTTTTTCAGATATTCTGGAAGCGTGTTTTTCCATCCTCATATGAAAAATTATGACATGCAGAAATATATATTTAAATGTCGAAACTCTCATTAAAATGTTCACCGAATACGCACGACATCGACAGTAATCAGTTAAAGGAGCACAATTGGTTTAATATAAACTTGAGTGACTTCCTTGCTTATATAAAAAAAGTAAAAAACAAAAAAACCCTATCCGTCGCTTTATTATGGGAATTTTAAATGTGTATTACGATTATAAATAAAATCTTTAATTATAACACATATGTAGACTGAATAATAAAAAAAAAGAAAAAAAAAAACAATACAACAAAATCTTTCATGTTAATGAAAGTTTGAAAAGTAAACTTGGTCGTCGTTTTGTTTTTTTTTGTTTTTTTTTTTTTTTGTTTATTATCGTAAACGCGAAACTCTACCACCTTTTTGTGTTTTTTTTCTTTAGTTTTTATGTCAGTCATTTCGCGTTGAAAATGTGTCAGTTTATTGTGTTGCTTTCAAGACGTTAGAGATTTGACTTTAGCTGCGTTGCAGTTAAACAGCCAGCACAGAAGCTATCTATGTGTATGTGGATGCATACAAAAGCATTGAATGAATAACTGGTTGGTTGCTTAGCTTGGCAAGGTGGATTGCGTCTCTTGCAAGACGATGCTTAAAGAAATGCAACGGAAGTTATAAAATATAATGAGTGAAGAGAGAAAGGCAGAAAGAGGAAGAGGGAGTGGAAAGTCAAACAAAAAAAAAAAAAAAGATGTAAGATGTAAGACAACGGCTCAAGCCCGCAGCAATAATGGTCGATGTACAGTAATAATGCAAGAAACGCAGCCATCGAATGATTGACAGTACGATGGGAAAATAAACAATGAGAAAAGCAAACAAATAATAAAAACTTTACACACAGAGAGAAAACTTAAAAAAACAAAAAAAAAAAAAAGTCAAACAAATTGTGACGGACACTTCAGCCAAATAATATACACACAAAAACGATGAAGAAACTCTTGGAAAATTTTGCCAAATAAAAGATAAAAGAAAAAAGTAGAGAATAAAATTAAAAACACCGACACTACTATAATATAATACTAGCAAGGAAAAAATTTAGAAAAAATTTAATAAAAAATAAATATTTTTAAAAGTTTGAAATACCGATAGATGCATACACACGCACACACACACACATACGTATTATAACGCTTATCTACACAGAAGCTTAAATATTCTGATACATGCAAGTGCATCATATAGCAAAAGCATAGCAAAAGTTTTTAAATTAGCGACAAAGCTACAAAAACGACAACCAATCGCATCTGTGGAGAGTTGTTTACCAACACCGCAAACACCGTAAATGTATACACTTTTCAAGATAGTATTAGTAGAAAAACTCCACCTCTCTGTTTGCTATGCATAACACAGCACGCATGGCGGATAAGGCGCATGTCCATCAAAACACAATTGTGGCATTTATGTGATGGATGGCCACTGTCACAAAGCCACACCTCGTCAACAGTCATTGTTGTTTCTTTAAATGCTGTTGTTGTGCTAGCACTTTTAGTATTATAAGGGCTGTTGGCTGCGGCGATACATTGAATTCATTGTTTATACTTTTCGTTTAGTTCGGTACAATTGGTCAAGTTGTTGGCATTAAGAATAAATATTTCGAGCTATTTGCGACTGTAGCATATTATTTATTAAACGGCGAAAAATATTTAAACATTTTATTATCGGGATAACTTTGAAATAAAATAAATAACGTTTTCTAA
The DNA here is from genome assembly GCA_000688715.1 of Glossina pallidipes. Taxonomy (NCBI): domain Eukaryota; kingdom Metazoa; phylum Arthropoda; class Insecta; order Diptera; family Glossinidae; genus Glossina; species Glossina pallidipes. The sequence continues at coordinate 81,479 of JMRQ01006282.1, read as the reverse complement.
AAAATAGTAATAATTTTTGAAAAAAATTTCTACTTTTTAAAATAAATAAAAAAAATATTAAGTGTATCAGAGAACACAGAAGAAAGATTGAAGTTTTAGAAAAAGCGCACATTTAAGATCTGCTACTAGTGCAGTATATGAGAGGATCTAATGAAAACCGGTTCCATGCTTCCAAACACACTTCAACAACCTATTTATGAGAGAGAAAGAGTGCGAAATGCTTCGTTGATAAGTCCATTGACGGCGAACGAGTGAGTGAGCTGGTGAATGGCATACAACTATATATGTATGTTATTATGCTGCAGTCTTAGCAAGTAATCACGGCCAGATACACAAACATATTATTTATGTACATACGCGTGCACTAATATTCACATAAAAGTTCTGTTGTTTGCTGTTTTGTCGCCTTTGGAAACAGTCGAATTTGTTTGCATTTTTTTTTTATTTTATTTTGTTGGTTTTTTTTTTTCTTTTTGTAAACTAACGAATGGTACCATAACTCTCCACTTTCTTGGGAAAGCATAAAAATGCATTCGGTATGAACTAAAAACCAGTTTTTACGCATTCCACCTCTGTACACACATAAATACATTTTGGAGACACAACCGCATTTCTGCGTTGAGGGCAAAGTGGTTTTTTTCCACACATTTTTTTATTTGTTTGCTTATTTATTGTTTTGGCGCTTATAGTTGTCATCGTCACCATGGGTGCCATTGTGGATTCAACCATTTGAAATGGTCTCGCTTGAGTAAACAACAACGCCATTCGAAAGTGTTTCGTCGGTCGTTTGATTGGTCATTTTATAGTAAAGTCCAGATCTAGTTCCCGTTTTCGAAATTGAATGCAAGAAATGCAGTGAAAAGCTAACAGAATACATAAAGAATATACAAAGAAAAAAAAGTTTAAAAAAAAAGAAAAAAATTCGCATATGTATTAATGCATATGATAATAAAGTGATCGTTACAAATGTGCTTGAAAAAGAATAAGATTTCCGTTTTAGTGATAAAAGTGATTTTGGAAAATCTATTCTCGTAAAAAGGGATTATAAGCAAAACAATACATAAGGGTAAGTATTGCAAGAAAAAAGTAGAACATTTCCGGTTTCGACTTCTAAACGCTTGTCTCTTACAATCCGCGGGATGTCAATGTACTCCCTAGCAAACTTGAAATAAGAAACGGTTCCACTTAATTGAAACTAATTATTACTTATCGACGCTAGGAGTAATTCTCCGAAATTCATGACTAAAGTCAATCAATTTATATTCGCCGAGCGATGACATTTTTAATACGACTAAGTAAAAATCCGAGAATCATAAGATCCTAAAACGTTAGCTACATCCTAATAAAGATATCCACTTGCAATCGAGTGTTACACATAAGACTTGATGGATGGATGGAAAGACGGACATTAGTAAATAGATTCAGCACATTATAATGATAACCTAGCAGTATCTCATTTTTGATTTAGTAAATTAGAACAATCCGCCTTTCAAGCTTTTTATTTATATTACTTGCAATTGTTATTATCACAGTTCAAAAGGCCTCAAGAGTAGATTGGCGCATTATTCTTAAAAGAAGGCAAAAAGAAAACAGACTTAAGAAGGAAGGGGAGACAAAAATGCCTTAGACGAAACTAGGAATAAATGTTCGCTAGCGTGGTCAGGAGAATATTTTCTTATTACTTCGCACTTCTTTCAATAAAAGATGATTTCGCATCACACATTCGGTAAATGATTTTTTGAGTAGATTTTACTTCAATTTGGAAATGTTTTGTGTATAATTTCAAGGTTTTAAGTTAAGTGATACACAATTATTTTTGATTGCTTCATTCTATTGGTAGAATTAAAAAATGTTTTTTAAAAATTTCAAATTTTTTACTGGAGAAGGATATCATGAACATCCAGTTTAAATGCAATCAGTTGAGAATTAAACTCCACTATAGGAATGCCTAAGAGCGTCTTCTGAAACGTATAGTTTTCCTACAAAGAACTGCAAGGGTCTTATTTTATTTTTGAGCAATTGCTAAAAGATTTTTTAAGGATTTGATTGAATGCAAAAAAAGTTCAAAAAAATTTTTTTGAAAATAAATTCTAGAAAATATCGCATAATTTCGTGGTCACAAGACAATTTCGTGCTTTAAGTACGGCTCAAATGTTCCTGGTCTACCGCAACGGAAGAACGCGGGCATTAAATAACCCACGAAGTATATGCATTCCTGGAAATTGAAGTTGACGACAGCGTCTTTTCTTCTGTCACTTGTTATCTATTGTTTAATTCTTTCGAGTAGATAGTGGGAAAAATTCTTCTGTGCCTATTAAAATGCCACCCTCCTGAAAAGTTATTCTAAGATTCTCTTTGTTATTGGAGGAACCTTTTTTAAACGATGTGCCTATTTTCGTCTACGAACAAACACGAAAACAGACGATGCGATCCAAATAAATACGAATGTGAATATGAAATATCCCTGCGGCTATTGCTTACCCCTTAACTCGTAATAAGTAGGTATCATACTTCAAAGGCAGTCAGTCAGTCAGTTCAATACGATTCAAAGCCACAATCACAGGAAAAGGATAAACATTTTAGATCCTCCAAGTATCCTGACATACGATTTATAACTGCATCCGCTTTCTTTTATTAAGACTGTCACGAACCTTAAAATATGAGTAAGTGTGTAGTCGAAACGTAGCGAATCTATTCTTGAGTTAGTGCAGGAATATCAGCCCGAACTTGGATGCCATCAGCTGTGTTCAAATAAGCTCTAAAAAGAATGCAGAATTTTGGTATATTTTCTTAAATCCTTTTCAAAGTTTACCTTTTCTTGCTAACTAAGACCTAAGTTAAGCAATTTTCCTCCTTTAACGATGGTTGATCAAAATGAACGAAAAGAATGGACAAATTTACAATAAGCTAAGTGATTTTCCACCTTTAGCGATGGTTATTTCAAACGATTATGTCCCTTTTCTCTTTCTCTACTTTTCTATTAATTTATATAAAAAAATCGATAAATTTTATTAATTATTTCAGGTAAATTTCATTGAAACATTTATTTCAAACACACATGAGTGACTCCGTCTATTCAAATATCTTACTATTTAAAACGAGATTCTCGAAAAACATAAACGAGTGCTCATAGAAAACGCATAAAAAGAATTAACGGGAAGAAGAGAAAAAACCCATTTAAACACGAGACCAATTAACCTATATTTACAATGCAAGAAGTTTGCAGCACATTTGAAAACCAAATTGGCGCACAAATTAAATCAGAATCGCCGTTAAATGCGCTACAAGTGCAAACCGGTCAAACAATAGTGCCCGTGGCACCGCCACAAGTGCCACAAACCGCTGCAATGATTGTTAACAAAATGGGACCAAACTGTGATAAGCGAACAAATGAGCCAACGTATTGGATGGCAAGTGAAGGTGGCTTCATAAATTCGCAGCCATCGATGGCAGAGTTTCTTAATCATCTAAGTCCGGAGAGTCCGAAAATAGGTAGCGGCGGCACACCAATAGGCGCATATACCGTGGGTGCTGTGCCTCAAACACAAGACGGTATAGATTCGGTGCCAGAGTATCCCTGGATGAAAGAAAAGAAAACCTCACGTAAAAGTAGTAACAGCAATCAAGGTGAGTGAAAGAAAGAAAAAAACACTCATACACACATGCATACATATGCATTTATTTGAGAATGAAATAAAGTGTGAAAAGAGAATGAAATGCAAAAGTGTCATTAATCAAAGAAATCAGAACAAATTGCCCTTAAAACATTGAAAAAATAAAAAAAAATGAAAAAACTAAAGCAAAATACATAAATGTATACGAATAACTAGACGGCGCCGGTATCTTGCGTTTGTTCAGTAAATCTACTAATATGTTATATATTCGTGTATGCACTTATGCATAGCTTTGTATTTGTGCGGACATATGTAGATATAATTTTGTAGATATTTATATACATTTATATGTATATGTATATATATATATATATATATATATATATATATTTAACATTAATAGCCAAAACCCTCATGTTATACATGTAAAGTTTTGTAAGAACGCCGTTCAAAGCAAATAAGTTTTCGCAAATGTATTCAAAAGTTGTTCAGCTTTAAATATTGACAACATTTGCCTGCTAAATTATTAGTCCTCTGCCTCAAAAACCGATTATACCGGTTGTGACCGTAGTTAATGAGCAAAGAGAAGGAAAATCTTACAATGTTCAAGACCTCAAACGGAAATGACAATACTTGCTAAGGATAGAGAAGAAGAAAAGTTTATAACGCGTCTGAGCTATAACGTTGGGAACTTTTATGGAAACTCCTGGAAGTTCCGCGTATGCTACCCCGGCTGAAAGTGAATCGCTTGCCAAGACATCCACTTGTGAACACTAATCAAGAACTAACCAATTTTCTATTGGTTAAATGGTTCTTTATCCAATGTTTAAAGTCGTTTGGAAATCTATCCTCTATTGCTAGATATGCCATAATATAATTGCATAGAACAGAGATTTCAATCTACAACATCGCTTCGCCAGAAGGAAACCTCAACTTGAGCTACTTTTTTTTTGATTTTCAGTCGACCCTTTAAAATTTCTGGGCAAAACCACACTAACAAGACGAAAAGGGTATTGAACTTTCATTCCCAAACGCTTTACTATTATTTGTTCCATTAAAAAGCCAGAGCGTGTGATTCCAGATTGTGTGTGCTTCATATATGCATTAGATAGGATAACACGTTTTTGCTTTTTTTTCGTCATTTCTTACCGATTACTTAAATCGATATTTTTCGAGAGAACGATTTTATATTTGAAATTAAGACAAATCGTCACAATCACAAAAACTGCTCAGCATGTGAAGCGGCGAAGATCTGTTATTTGCGATCATTTGTAACAATTTTCTTAAACATAGTTTCATCAACAATAACAAAAGACTGATAGACATCAGCGTGATTGGTTATTAAAACACATCAACACATACACCAATGCATACAATGAATTCTTACACGTTTTTATAAGAGAGAAGATATGCTTGAGTGTGTAGTAATTACAAATTTGATGGAAACATGTCCGAGTAAATTTGTTGTTAGTCAAAATTTTGAACTTCAAATGTTAAATAAGCGAACACACGATTCAAGCAAAAATACAAAATTGAAAATAATAAATTATTTATCAAGGTTGTCTGTTGTGTACATCAAAAAGTTCTTCAGTGGAACTTGAAATTATCTCTGAATATTACTCGAGATGAATGCAGACATATACATATATACATGTGTGTATACCTGCTCTCAGTGTATCTTAAAGGGTACCGACCAACCGAACGAACGAAAGACCGATTGACATGAAGAAGAAAACGCACCAAATGTTTGTGAAGTGCAACCTGTTATTTAGGTTCATTTGTCAAAATATATCATTCGTGTATTCCTATTTTTCACTTCAAATCCCCTCTCTCGATCGTGTTTGTATGCGAGTTTTATATGCAGGCAAGAAAACCTGCTTGCTTGCTTGCTGGCTGGCTTTGCTTGCAATTCAACTGGAAATTGCTTAGTTATTCGGTTCGGTGTATGTATCTGTCATTTCCTTTGTCTTTAACAGCAAAATGCAGCAGCTTGTATCATGCTTGCATGCACATATTTTATTTCATTACATATCCCAGGGACATTGTATACATGGACATACTTCTTATATTGCATGTATTTACACGTTTTTTATGTACAGGCATGTGATGTCAGTCATATATGAAAAGCTTAAAAAAAAAAACAAAAGTTTTCTTTTGAACTCAACTCTAACGTTACCACACTTCTTTCTCTATTCGACAAATAATCGCTTATAGTTTCAAACGTTTACGTAAATTTCAAACACAAGAAATTTTTTCTCACTGCGAACCTGTTGCTATTTTTTTTTTTTTTGCTCTTTTATTTTGGCATTGTTGTAGATATTGTGTATGTATGTATGTATGTATGTATATGTGTGGGCACTAAATAGGCGAAATCAATTAATCACTATCCGTGGTCGCATCCTCCGCTTTTGTGCGCTCAATTGTTCTATACATTTACACATATAGACATGTGTTGCGAAGTAGCAATTGTAGCTTTTTTTTTTTCTTGTCAAAGTGAATTTTCCGTTTGTTGTTCTGTTCCTTTATGCTGCAGTCTGGTAAGAAAATTAATTACTTAGATTTCATTTTTCGTCCTACGAAAAAAACCGGAAAATCGTAAATTTTCATTCACGTCAAACGATCAGTATTATGTGATATTTGGTAATGTGGTATAATTTAAGCCCGTGATTCTGAATGCAGGGTTCTCTTCATATAAAAATTGAAAGTGAAGGTAAAGCCGAGATAGCGACTGGAAGATGTAGTGAGTGTGTAGGAGCTAATCAAAAAACTTTTCGATTTTAGCTAAGATGTTAAAGAAAAAGCCAGGGTGAGACAGTCCTTCCGTTTTACTTTTCACGCCTAGCACAACAAATCGGGAAATCTTCAAAGGCTCCTTCTTTTCTAAATCGCCAAACCATTTTGTGTTTGTTTTAAAAGCACTTAGAGATCATATTAGTGGTTCATAGATACCCGAGGTTCACACTTTACTTGTTAATAGTTAAGAACAATTGCCGCCGCATGATGTTCCAGAGATTAATTCCCCACTGCCAGAGTTTCATTTGGAGCCTTCTTGAATACTGACCTTCATTATGCACTTTTCCAAAAGTTTGATATTTTTCATGGTTGGATAGCGTCACATTTAGTATCTCTGAAGTTATCGTGACGATAATACTACAGGCAGTTGAAGTTAAGCCTATTGACGTTCGTTAACTTCGATCTTTCATTGCCAAGATATTCCCATTGAAGTGATGCAATAATAAATAGGTTCGATTGCTAGAAGTGGATATCATCATGAGTATTTAAAGCTATGTCATCAGGAATATTTGACATTTTTTCGCCTTAAATACATACATACATCAAGGTTGCTTAACGCGCGTTACCTTGTAGCGCTTACAGCCACATTCGGACATTTTGACTAGTCACCAATCATAAGAGAAAACAATATGTTCTCTTGTCATAGCTTTTGCAAACTCATCAGATTTGATATAGAGATCAATCAAATCAGATCTTATCAATAGAAAAAAGTTGTAGGAAGGACCTTTAAGATCCTTTAAGAATAGTTTAAGAATAAAAAAGTTGTCAAGCACTTATCTCTGCTTAGTCAAAGGTACGTTTAGGAAAACGTAAGGGAAAATTGCATATATCCTAATCACACAAGATGTTATTCTTTGGCTTATAATGCTGATCATTATTGATTCACTTAACAACGTATAAAGTTTACAACCAATTTATACTCGGATCTCAGTATATAATTAGACCAATTATAATTAGATTAATAGATTAGTCCAGTGCGGGCGATTTGGGTGTTAAGCCATATTGGGTTTTTATGATTGATTGGGGGATTTATGATACAAATCAAATTCTTCTTATAAAACACATGGACGAACGCCTTACTTTAGTGATAATGAATTAAATGTGATTGTAAAAATTTTTCTACTTGATTTTTCTCGATAAACTTAAAGCTAAAACTAAAAGCTGTTAGCAGACTAACCTAAAGAAAGCCCTCTTTCGATTAAATGCTCGTTTTTGGAAAGAAAGACGCAATATTTTCTCAAACAAAATCTTACACATATGCATATTAAGAAAAACTGCCTTCAACCTACGTATGTAAAGTTCGCTGGGTAATATAAATATCCATATGTACAATACGATTCATCGTAATCGCTAATATTTGAACATCTATAAATTATCTTTTAACATAGCGCTGAAGGAAACATATTAAGATCCTTCTCCGCCAACAAATCACATACATATAAACATGCGAGGCATTAGATGTTTTCATACACTTTTGAAGGGTCAATAATTTAACTAAAGATGCACAAGCATATACGCATGAACTTATATAAACGCAAACACAAACACACAAAAACACACGAGAAAACACACATAGCCACACGTACACAGAGAGAAGTTTTAATCTTAGAGTGAACAATACTTGACGGTGATACGACGCGATACGATACTCAAAAAGGTTGCCTGCTGTGCTTTGATGAATGAACGAATCAGCGAATGAATTACTCAAAGAATGGATTACAAATGATGATGTAGTGGTCGTTGGTGTAATATATGAAGTTGTAATTGCTCTCTTGATGCCATTTAACAATTTAATTTGTTAACATTGTCAAACAGTTGCACAAAAGATGTTATTTGTGGCAATTTTTGCGGTAACAAGTAAATTTCAAATAATTTTCAAACGCTACGATACAAGGGACGGCAAATGATTGTGTATGCTTTTAAGGACACAATGATTTTTATATTTATATACACTATTTATCATCCCAAGCATATATGTATATGCACGTAAATGCGTTTAAATGCGGAAAGTATTGCTATCAACTTGTACATACGTACGTACGTACGCTGGTTCAAACAAGAGTTGAGCATTGAATATTTTGTAAATTGGCCTCTCGTTCGCATCCTGAATATTAATGCTTTCGTTTCGCCTGCTCTCAGTTGGATAAATTGTTATAAGCGTATATGGTAGCCGGATATTGTGTGTTCTCCTCTGTGTGTTTGGTTCAATGTAGGCCATATTAGATGTGCGAATATCCTGTTGCTTTTTGTCCACATTTGAACAATTCAATGGTTCAGGAAATAGGTTGCAAAGCTTGCCCTTTTTTTTTTTTATTTATTTGTGTGTGAATTTGAATAAAAAGACCATAAAATCAAAACATCGCGCAATAAAAATTTACAAATTTTAATCGTGAATTGTGGGAATAGTTCTCACTCTGGGGTCACTCGAACATTGGAAAGCTACTAAAACTTGCAGTATAAATATTAATACATTGCTATACCAGGCCGGGGAAGTAAACTTGTAATAACAAAATTGTCGTTCAACCTTCTATTTGTTGCTTCAATTCCTTATCCACGAAGCTGTTTTTCCATCGTTTCAATTTTTTCACTTACCCTATATTCACTTCATGTAAACACATTTCACGATTTTAATGTAATTTTGGTGCAATGCACACATAAACCGGAAGGTGTACCTCTTGGTTTTAGTCTTTATCGTCAAAAGTTTTGGGAAACGATGAAATTAAGTGTTGGCCCTAACTGTCCAGCCGCATGTTCTTATCATGATATACCGTACCCAGCTGTTATTGAACCAACGGAGCTGTATGAGCGCTTATAACTTCTTAGGAATAATCCTCAGGGTTTTGATAGCATTTGAAAAGCATAATGCAAGCCAATGAGAAACACATGACGTTCGATAGTCGTATGCTTGTTGTCGTGGCAAACACTTTAAGACGTGTACGTTCTTACCACGATTTCTACTGTTTTTGCTCATAAGAAGAGGGTTTCTGGCAATGTCTTTGTATAGAACATATTTAAGTTGGTTGTTACTTAACTTTTCCGATGCAATTTCTTCTTTATCATTGGAATCGGCCTAAACGATGTTGGCCAAACGATCTTACGTCTTACGTAAACTGTCAACATCAAGCATTGCAAGTGAGAGGCCCATAGACCATAGACCACATCAACTCTGAGTCGTTGGACGCAAGTGTCAGAAATGGATTAAAAGTACTACTTAATTGCGTTTTCAATGGTAAACTGACAAACAAACTAATTTCTCCATAACGTGGAATTTAGTCGTTCACTCTGAAATATTTCCGTATCAAGCTTGTGCATAGATAGGTACGTGGGCAAAAGAGATTATAAACTTTGGCTTTTTTATTAAGACGCGTTTACTTATGAATTCCGCTTATTTTCAAGTTTGATTTATGAGACTAAACTATGAATATATTTGTCCGACGTATAGAGTATATTTCTACACCATACAATTTATGCTACAATGGTATACTTGCTCTGTACGGAAGGCCTTGCAGTAAACCATCTTTTTTTATACCGATAAATGCTTGTCCGTCCGTCTGTCTTGCTGTCTTGTGTTTAATCTAAAGTTTCGCCATTTATGAGATTCTATGATGAAATTTGATATACCGATATGCCTTGGCCCACGGATAACGGTTGGGATCGAACGACTTTTTTGTCCACTCCTCACATAAGGCTTTGCTTTATAATATCGTTACATTAATAACTGTATTAAGTTAAGCGTAATTGAATAGTGGACCAAGTCCCACTATAATGTTTTTATTTGCTATCTTTTTAATTACGATAATAGAAAAACACCACTGAAAAAAACTTCAAAGACGTGCTTCAAGTATATCTTTGTGAGGTGTTAAAGAAATGTCGAATTTTCCAAATATGATGAGAAAGGAATACATTTTCCCCACTTGTTGCCAAGCATTAATCTCTTATGAAAGATTAACTCGAACTCTCTTCGTCCCTTTCTCATGTATATATCTATGTATACCCCAAAGTAGACACATTTACAATGTTTGTAAAGACTCGTACGTCGTAAAGCAATTATGTGTTTATTATTAGACAATGTGTTTGCAAAAAAAAAATTTTACTTTCGAATACATAAACACCGCCATTAACATTAATTCTTGGAACAAGTTTCAACAAGTTCAACAACAAAAAACGAACTTAATAAACATTTTACAAAAATTTTCATTTATATTAAATACTTTTCAATATTTTTAGTATTTTAGGGCTTATATTGAAAATTATTAGACTTGAAAGAGCTTTCCCCCCCCAAAAAAAAATAAAAAAAAAAATGACTACGTGTGTGGCGCCATCTGCCATATCCATTCACATTCGGCATATGTTGCTTTTTCACGGTATCATTTTCGGTGTCTCTAAGGCGGTGTGTCTGTATTGTAATCCATTCTAAGGCAGCAAAAAACAAACTAAAATTCACATCTAACCCTGTGTTATGGATGAAAAATTTACGTGAAACCCCCTGCAGATTATGATTATAACAAATCATTTATCATAATATTTATGTTGATGCGATGTACTTTTTTTCAATGAACGACAAGATTGTGTTTAGTATGTAAAGTTGTGCTTTTACTGTGCAATATCACTCTCAATGCACTACTCTTACTGCTAGGACTACTACTACTACTACTACTACTACTACCTACCACTACTCTATGAGAGGCTAAATGAATGAGTGGCATGTTATACGTTGTCGTTTTGTTGACGCACTCAACAGTGTTTTTATTGTGAATTTTTATTTATGATGAGTCATTTGCACATTTACAACAACTTTAACCTTTACACATGAATTCATTCGGAACGTTCTGCTTCCTCAGTTAAATCATGACCCGCAATAGAAAACTAAAAATCTTATATACACCGATATATATTTATTGAAAACAAACACACACACACACACACACACACACCTACCGGCATATTAAGCAAGGCCTTTACTTGGCTAAGCAACATTTTTATGCAAATATTTTTTTTTTTCACAAAAATTTATAAAATAATCTCTGTCATCATTAATTCCACCCCAAAAGACAAAAACCAAAGGAAAGAAAGAAAAAAAACCAAGTATAGAACAATCCCAAAATTTTTAATTATCTCTCTTTGTGGCTCTATAAAAATAATAAAAATTAACTGTTTACAAAGTTTAACCGACGAAAAAAAAATATGTTTTCACATGTATGTAGGTAGGTATAGTGGTTAGGTTTTCTTGTGTATGTACATAAATATATTTAAGTCAGCCACCCACAATTAATTGTTACGACTTTATTATGGAGATAAGTACGAAAAATAACACACAGGCAAACTCTCTTCGAACGAAAGACAACAAACGTCTTGTATGCGTTCACAAGATTCCTATTTTTTTTTCTTCTTCTACTCATTGGCAACAAAGGCGTCTAATTGGCATACGATACCGTCTAGTCAAAAATTTTTTGCAAGGAGAGAAAAAAGTTCGTTAACAAAACTTCTACGAATTTTTGGGTTTAAGGGTTAATTTTTTTGTAAAATTTTCCATACATTTGTACACCCACCAGTAGTATTTAAAAGGCATGCTAATTTCGTCATGCAAATTGAGGCATCTAGTAATAGGCATTTGTATTGTTTGCATCGAGATTTTGTCCGAAAGATTTTGAGTCGATTTAACCATATCCGTCCATCGGTCATTCTTTGTTCGAATTCTCCAAGTAATAAACAAAGAGACTAGATTTGCCTTAGCTAAGTAGACTTTTCCTCGTATCCATCTTTGCCTGTTCACCAGCCTAAAGAAAAAGGATCATGGCTTTTGAAATGCAAAGCCAATCTAAAGCCATCAGTAGTAAACACATTTATTTGATTACTAGAAATACATTACTTCCCGTATAGTGTCGAGCTGCCTAGGTGACCAATCCCCTACTTAAAGAAAAATTTCTCGTTTAGTAGTTGATTTGCAGTCGAACTGAATCTTATATATCTTTTATTTGTTCACTTCACATTCATATGCATTTGCATTTGGGATCAATTAACACAGTACCTGTTATAAGGTTAAATATTTTTTAAGCTATTTAAAATTTATATATCAGATGACTTATATATGTGGAGGAAGCCATGATTATCCAAAATCTTGACTTTCTTACCAATTTCTCTTCGGTTTGTTGTTGCTTTTAACAAGAAAGAAAAAGTTTAGCAAAAAAAAAAAAAAAAGAAAAATCTGTTACAATTAGTTATTGTTAAGAAAGTGAACAGTAAATGGCCTGCTTTATGCGTTTTTTATGTTTCAATTTTGGTGAAGTTTTTTCCAGTTTTCTTCCTTTTTGCTCGCGCAAAAGGCGGCTTATCGCCAAAGTAATTTGTCATTATTTAAAGAAAAATGGAAAAAGTTAAACCAATTTTTAATTTAAAAATTATGAAAATTAATGCCTTCGTTTTTATTTTTTTAAGAGATAAGACTTCAGTTTTTTGTTTTTTTTTATTTTAGCAATGAAAATGCCACAACGAACTGCAACAATTAAAGCGAATTGAAATTTTATGAAAAACATCTCCTTTTCTCTCTTTCGCTATTTTATTTCAATGTTTTAAGACAATGCCATTAGATTTTTAGCAGGTTTCAAATTTTAGGTCGGTCTGCCTGTCCACGACTTATTTTCGAAAACCGATTTGTTCTAAAAACAATATTTTTAATTGATGGCACTATAAACTCAATTTGAAGAAGGTCGGGGACGGCATTCCAGCAAGCCAGTTCACCAGAGAAAAAGTACTACAATTTATAATCCATAGCATATGTTCATCAATCCCCTCTTTGGTGCTCCATGCTAAATTTCAGTATCAAAATTGATATGATCGGGGATAATATACACCATCGTAATAGAAATAAAACTGTAAAACTGGGGATACCTCATCTATACCGATATACAGAATACAAAATATTGCCGAATGCAGCATTTTAACGCAAAAATGCATTTCATTAATCAGCAAACACGCTTGAGATAGAACAGCAATCCAGAATCCCATTGATACGAAGCAACTTGACAAAAAAATATTTCGTCTGTACTACCTAGCTACTTATCACATTCAAATCATGAAAATATTTCCTATTTATTTTGGGTTAAGCTGGAGGATATGAATATATAAAAAATCAGATCGTAAAACTTTCTTTTTTATTACTTCTAAGCTGATAACTCAAGGACATATTACAATTCTTAGCTTATCTATATAATATGACAAACTTTCTTCTTCGTAGTAAATCTTTTCGATTTTTAGTTTAGCTAAAGTCTACATAAAGGAATAATATTATCTTGAGTGCGCCAAAAATAGGGACATTTTTGTACATTTTTACAAAAAACAAGTGAAAGCGCTATAATGAATCAGAGTCCGCCATAAAATACTCTATACCATCCCACGTTAATTGATGTAAAGTATTTTTAAAATAAAGCGCAATATATTATCGATCCACACCATTTTCACTAGCGTTCCAAAAAAATGATCCAAAAAAACTGTAGTGTATCGAATTTCAATGAAATAGGTTTAATACAAGAAGACGGACAGACAAGCTTAAATCGATTCAGAAGCAGTTCCTGTTTGGTAAAAGGTGGGTCTATCTTAAGGCACTCTGGGTGTTCTCCACATAAACTTAATATGTCCTCGTACCGCAAATGGCAAAACTAATACCTTTATTATTTTATATTTTTCTTACGCATTAAAGCGAAGGACTTGAAAATATTTTTTCAGGTTTTTCAAAAACGAAATGGATGCATGATAGCTTACTCACTATATACAAAGTCAAACACTTTCAAAAAATATGACGCAAATTCTAATGAGCATCGTACAGCTTTTTTGCAAAAAAAATTCATGTTAAAAAAGTTATCACGACTTGAAATTTTGTTCTTTTTTTGTAAAAAAGTCGCTCGAAAATCGAATTTAACTCATTCTGCAATGGTCTGTGGTAGAACCACATTATGTGGTCTATGGATTACACATTTTTGAATGCAATTCAAAAAACTTTAATTTCCCTAAAAACAATGTGTTGCAAAGTAAATTGTGCTCAACTTAGTACAGGAGTTTCCATATTACGTATTTTTTCATCTTTTTTTTTTTTCTAAAAAGTCCTTAAATTTTAAAAGCATATTTATTCCATTCAGCCGATAAAATTACATCAGAATTATGTATTAAATCTCCCTAATAGTGAGTGTTCATAAATATAAGTAAATATCGATTTAATTTAATGGCATTCATTTAACTAAAAGCAACGGCGGTAAAAATAATGCGAACAAATGAAAAAAAGGAGCAGAAAAAATTTCCATAATAAAAATATTTGTTCACGATTAATTTCGAGAAGCAAATGAAAAGCACCGTTATACTCGCCTCGCCCAAAAAAATCCTGAGTGGTTTTTCATTTTACATTTTTAATCCGGCGCAATGGAGAAAATGCTAAATTGAACGAACACTGCGCTGTATGGTGGTCACCCTTCATAAATTAAGTTTTAAATCTAAATTTACTTTTACAACCTCTCCCACCTAACAAGCGTCGTGGGGGATGCAGGCAATAGCCGGAAAACCACAAAACGCGGCGGTTAATCGCCGCGGATCTCAATGCATTAGAAAACGAAAAGCAAAGAGAAAGAAAACCGCGACAATACTTTTTCCTCTAACCTTTTGCGTAACCGTATGCAGCAATACACTTCCCATAATCGCTTAGTCGTTCAAGGAATGCTGTAACCAAATAAACCCCTGTCCCTTTTATTTGAATAACCACTGCTCGCACACAACGACTTAACACACTGACAAGCTATATATAATTTTTTTTTTTTTTTTTTTTTACTTCCCTGTTAAACTAAACATTCTTTCGTGCCCTTCCTGAGAAGACGACAGGAGGAGTGTAATTCACTTGGCTTGACGATTATGATGCCAAGTGGCTGGACTTTACAGTATAATTTTTTTCTATTGGTTTGCTTGAGTGTTTACTTTCATTTTTCTAAATGAAACATTTAACATAATAATCGTAAAAAAGTGAAAATCAAAATTGAAATTATATTCAATTTGTACGCGATTTATTTTTATGCTCATCGCATAAACAACGAACAAAAGAACGAAAATTTTGATGCTAAAAAAATGAAGTACGAAAATATTCGCACACAGCACACAGTCGGATATACATAAGCACATGTAATTTGTTAGAATTTGCATAAATTAATGTTATTTTATGTGAATAATAAAATCATTTAAGCTCATCTCTCGTGATGACCACAAAAAGCATTTGTATACACATATTTGCACAAACACGCTGAAAGGGTAAGGTGATATCAGTCTTTGTAGCGAGATATTGATTTAATTTTTCTTTAATTAAATTTATGAACATCTGTACATATGTGAATTATTTGCTTTTTTTTTTTTTTTTAATTTCTACAAATTTGCGCGAACAAGGTTTAATTTTATTATTAAACTTGATTTCAAGGTTAATATGAACATCTTTTTCTAATTTCACACTGGAGATGAGTAATTAACACCGAATAATATTTCCTGTAGTGAAATGATCATAATTATAAAAATCACGGAGACACATAGAGAGGATAAAAGTGTTTTGGAATTTATAATTATTTATTTGAAAAACCAAAAAACCAGTGTTTCTCAATCTACTTTTACTTTTCATTCTCAGCGATACCTATTATACGCTTTATAGAATCTATATAAGTTTACCCGATCCTCTCCCAGTTCGTCTATTCATCCATCTGTCGATGGTATTTGTGTCATCTATTAATGGAACTGTCCCGGTCGCAGAAACTGTATAGCGAGGTGGTTTTATTCCCGAGCGCTAACATTATCGAATTCGGAAGAAAACAGAAAGCTCCCTATGTTAATATCAATAACTTGGCATCGTTATCGGGCTCGACCTAACGTCGTTTTCCATTCGTGTATTTACTAAAAGTGTCTTAAGCTTGGATGGGACATAGTCACCAATAACAATTAATGGCCTCAGAATTGCCAAATAGACTGCAATATTGTCTCATATCAAACATTATATTGATCATATATATAAATTGTATATGCATACGGTTGTATGTACTTAATGCATTCATCCCAAAAAAAGATTAATTTTCATATATTCAGGGAAATGAATGACACATAGATGATATAAGCACGTAATGCCTTAATACTGACTTATAGGTGCGAGTAGTGTAAGCTTTTTATAAGATATTTAAAGAGCGCAAGTTATTTCATTAAACTAATTACGTATGTAAAGACAAACATTTTGTAAAAATTTGTCTTATATATCTTATTAACTTATATCTGTCTAAAAAAGGTTGTACGAGCTGAGGTCGAACACAATTTCTGAATTTTCCACTGTTTTTGATTTTATTAGCGTTTTAAGTTCGGTCAGTAAAAGTCGATTTGCAAAGTTCTAGTTCAGAAATTTATCCTTACCCTTACCTCCAAATGAGATGCTTATGAGCCATATTTGTGCTTTCCTTCTTAATACCCTAATATACGCAACAAAAACCTTCGAAAGTATTTATGTTCTTGAACAACAATATATTGATCCGATTTAACGATGTTCGCATGTTTTCTGCCCCTCTGCCCCCTTTACCTACCCTTTTCTCTTAAAATTAAATTCTTAAAGGTATTTTTAATTGACATCCAAAGGTTCGAAAATACTCGTCATCTGCCTGTAAACAAATTGCAAATAATTTTAACTTGTAATCCATAAAAGATCTCAAATGTTGTATAAATAGCATTCTAACTTTAACAAGTAGGAAAATTATTTTCGGTCGCGCCCGAACCTTTCATATCCATCACCGTGATCCTAGAAGAAGAAAAAACTAAACTAAACTAAACTAAACTAAAATTTTCATGTTCTATAACATTGAATGGACGCGACTCGTTTCTTTGCTATTTTCAGAATAAAAGTAGAAATTTATATGGTGTATGTGTTTGTTACATAGACGTGTGGGTGCTGTAGACGTATTCTTTGAAACGGTTGGGTCATTTTCAACTTATTTTGCACATTTGTAGGCGATGTTTTCATTTTGGCGAAGCGGAGAATGTTTACCACAGACGTTACACAGTTTCGTAAATGGGCAAATGAACGGACATGCTTATAAACTTTGTGAGGTCGCTGAGGGTTTCTTTAAGGCGTTGCAAGTGTTTGCACAAAATGAATGTACCCCACGTCCTTCGGTTATGGCTATAAAATTTCGTGGTCGATCGTCTAAATGGCAAATCATCAGTTAATGAATTAATTTAAAATTTTCTACATAAAGTTTGATATGTTGGTTTCTAGAGATTCGCCTCAAGGCGAACGTTCTTGCTTGTTGTGTATTACAATAGATCTCTTATTTCTTGTGTTTACTCCTTCTATATATGTATATAACAATTTCGTAAAACTCTCTGGTCTGCAGTAAATAAAGGCATTTCATTACTTTAGCTGGAACGTGGTAAACCATTCAGAACATGCAACAAAATTTTGCTTATTTCTGTATTTCCGTAAAACGAAATAAGCTTCAAAACTATTTTATGAAAATACTGCGTAAACATTCGCATGGAATTCTATTTGAACCTCTTGATCCAATATCTAATACGCTTATAACATTCTGCCTCTCAACTATCTGTGCAATTGTACTTGATTGTAAGAGAAAGTTTACCGTAAGAGCTAACATTAAATAAATATCAGTTTACACACAAAATACACATAAAGGTGTGAATGAAGCATTTACCACCACTTAAGGATTCATTTGCGGATTTATTTAAATTACGCTTTCACGTAAGTGAGAATGCACAGAAAAGCCATAAAAAAATTATTTTAAATTGTGATAAATGAATTGAAGATGAAGAGACAAAAAGGGAAGATGTTCAACGTATCTTTCAAGACGAATCTTGGATATCCACTACTCAAGAGTCTTACTTACTTATCTTACAATTGAACTTAATTTGTTATCTTCTTATATGAATTAAACGATTACCTACATGTAGGGGTAGCTAACTCGTAACTAGGCGCGTGGATAAGGGAAGCTTTCACTTAACTTGGTTGCGTATCCTT
Organism: Glossina pallidipes; assembly: GCA_000688715.1. Taxonomy (NCBI): domain Eukaryota; kingdom Metazoa; phylum Arthropoda; class Insecta; order Diptera; family Glossinidae; genus Glossina; species Glossina pallidipes. Next base: position 63,047 of record JMRQ01006282.1, on the reverse strand, counting down.
GGTTGAGAGCCTGTTTATTCAGTACCCTTTAATGCACTGAGAGAGTGCTAGACGTAATTACTCGGATTATGTTTTGGATGTTTTTTTTGGGCTAAAGTTAAAGGGTTAAGCTATGGTCTAGTGGTTACAAATACTCGAGCAGATGTGTTCTATTTTACAGCAATTTTTTGCGACGGCGGACAGGAATGTTGCAGGCTTAGGATTCTATATGTTGAGAGACTGGATGGAGGGTATTTGGAAATATTTAAACCCAAGTTAATGTCAGCATATTTATAAAAGCACACATTTATATGTGTATGTCCATGTATATCGCACACTCCATTATAGCAAACGTAATAAGAAAATTAATATATCTTTATGTTTCGAAGATGAATTATAAAAACCATTGCTAGTCAGAAAATAACAGGGATGAATTTATTTAAATCATGTCGAAAGAATACAAAAACATTTCATATGAACCGCTTAAAAGAGCATAAAAAGTCAAACCAACAACAATGTCACACAACGATGAATACGCACGTGCTTATAAGGAACCAACAACAACTCAGTATACCTTTGCATACATATTTGGATGTCTGTCGTAAGCAAAAAAAAAAAATAATGTTTGCATAAGATGGTTTTTCCGTTTGTCATCACAAAACCAGAAAACGAAAATATTTGTAATCTTAGGATCTTTACGGGTATTATTTGATTCTCTGCTCGAGTAACACGCATGAATAGCAGTCTTTCATATGCAAGTACACATACGAGGTCTTTCTGTATTCCTTTTTTTTTTTTTTGGAAAAAGTTTACTTTTAATACTTGATATAATTTGAATAAATTCGATTCTACTAACAAGTTCAAGTCCTGTATACATATAAGCAAATAATAATAATGATTGTAACTTTGATTCCGCTATTTTTTTTCACATTTGAAGCTGTAGTGTACAAAACTGTTTATGCATTTACTATTCAAAATATTGTCCATCACTTACCACTAGTCGCGCCATTTCCTAGTAATAATAGGAATTCCTTGCAGAAAAAATAACTGTCCGCAAAATAAAGCACGATTGACTATGGTCATAAGAATGGAAACACCGCTCAAGCAACTAATACGTCATCTATTGAAAAACTCGTCTTAATCGTAAAGAATAATGCCCGCTATTAGCAGCGGAGATGGTAGAACATTCCAGATTCCAATAGCAAACATTTCTTCAGGGAGTTTTACAATGTGGAAGCAAATTTCTTTATACTCACTATATTATGTCTTTTGGCATATTTCTCTCGTTTTTCATATCAATGTCATCGATATATTGTTGGTAGCGTTCGTCAGTGACGTCGTCATAAGTGGTCACGCTACGCAAGAAGCTACGAAAAGTAAAATTTCCCGGAAATTGTGTTTTTTTTTTGCGTAGAACTACGCCTACTCAGAGCTCCAGGAAACAATTTTGGGAACGGTTTAGTAAGTTACTTATACAGCTGCGTATAATTTAAAGGTTTTCTTTCAAAAGAAGAAATCCCAATTTCATTCAACCGCCTACAGTATTACTTACACTTTGTCTTAGAAAACGTAACTCTCTCATTCATATAACTAGTACATGTTGAGTTTTGATGGTATAATCAAACACATTCTTATACCCACCATCATTTTGTCAAAACCCTTGCTATACGCAAAAAGAAGTTTCAGAGACCTTACAGTCTACATATTGGTAACTAGTATCAAATTGCGAATCTTTCTAGATATGTTCGTCAATCCACCCGCCCACCTTTCTGCTAATCACATTGTACTAGACGTACTCCTGATCGCAAAAATAAGTTAAGACATTTGACAAAAACATCAGCAATGTTTGCTTGCAGGTTGATATTAAAAATGGGCCCAACCGGTGAAGAGACACGCCTACAATGCAATATAAATTGAGAAAATCTCGTCTCTCTGACCATAACCCATAAACTACAACAAGCACATGATGAAAATATTTATATACATTCAGTCACGCGCTTCAAATATTACAAGGTATGGAAACTCATTTTTCTCGGTTTTTTCTAAGAGGGAGATGTTGAATAGAAAAGATTTATTTACAGTCGAGTACTACACAGTTGGGCAGACGGACAAGCGGACATGCTTAGACGCTTCCCAAATTTGTGAAAGACCAAGAACTTATATCCTTTATGAGGTTTGCGAAGATTGATTGTATGCGTTATAAAGTTTTTGAACAAAAAAACAATTAAATTTTGATACAATATAATATTGGATAGGCGTGGTCTATTTTGCCTATATTTATAAAGGTACCACAGCATCGCCCATAGAACATACGTTCGAATTTTTATACATTCATCTATCGTAGTTGAGAGTAATGTTCAAAAAACCGATTTTTTATTCACTTTGAAGAGTAGAGTAGAGAGGTGTTCTCACTTTACGAAGTACTGTAAGCGTATCCTTCGGCCGATCTGGTCCATTTTCAATATCAACCTGCGTGCATGAGCTATCAATGTTATTTTCGAATATAAAGTCGACGGCTTTATTTTTGTAGCCAGGAGGATGTTTGCGACAAACATTACACAGACGGACAGACATGCCTAAATCGAGTCAGAATTTAATGCTAACCAAGAGCACATGCACCTTGTGGAATACCTGAAGGTTGTTTCTAGGCGCTGCGTTTTGACAAAGTGAATATAACTTTCGTCCTTGGATGACGGGTATGAAATGAATTCAAAAAAGTGTTATTTTTCCTCTTATTCTACTATTTACTATCATCGTATGAGCAGGGATTGGAAATATTTTCTATTTAAATTCAAGATGACTTTTTTTTTCTGTCGAAAATGTCTTTCAAGTTACGTTTTAGATTATAGAGAAAAAGTGATTGCTATTCATCTCAAATCATATATCATACGCACTTTACATATCTGCAAGGCAAGCGCGTATGTAATAGACCGTCAGCGAAGACACTCGTGGTAGACACGTGAATAGTAGCCCATAAATTATGTTTAGAAAATTTTAAAGGAAGAGTCGTGTGAATGAATGAGTTAAAAAAGCGTTTTGTTTTTTTTTTTTGGCTCTTGTTGCTGAAAGTATCATGTTTTACGCGACTGTTGAAATATTGTCGTTTGCAGCAGAGTTACGAGTACATACACTCTTGCGTAAGGAGCATATGTTTTAATATGGAAATAAATGTCAAAGGGTAAGAAAACATGTACATATGAAGGTGTATATGTATGTATATATATAGAGAGAGAGAGAGAGAAAAAGTACGAAAAGAGGTATGAGTTTAATTACGATTAGTTTTTAACCGGATATTCCTGGCCCGGTTTGATAAAACTTTTTGAAAAACTTTAGACTGCCATCTTTTAAACGTTCTCACACAATTTGTTGATATTTGAGATAATTTTGTTAGATTTCAATTTTTATTTCATTTTTACAGAGAAATAAGTGTGTGTGTGTGTTTGTATATGTAAGCACATTCGAAATGATTCTCATATAATACTACTAAATATTACTCATTCTACCGACAAAAGCGACACACAGACGTTAAGTTCAAATGCTGTAACCGACAACAACACGGCAAGCGTTGACATACAGATCATCCATCATTTCAGACTTGACCTTTTTTTTCTTTTCGCTAAGCTTCCATATTAAACACATGCATATAAATATATTTTATGTTATAATATGTATATACCATATGTTTATATGTCTCTACGTTGACTTATATATAAGTGTGTGCCTATAAAAGTATATAAGAATTTGTTTTTGTCTTGTGCTTATTTGGTATGAAATACTATCAGTCGTATATTTAAAACATTAAGCATATAAGTGATGAGATGATATTGCATTTAAATGTTTGCGATAGAGCAAAAACCGTAAGACACATGTTAAGGATATACATATAAATATCCTTCTTACCTTCTTACATGATAAAATCCTTAAGCATCCTCAAGAATCTCATCATTTGGAAATACATTTTTTTTTTTTTTCTGTTCACTCTGCGAAACTACAATCATGTGTGTATAGAGTCTATGTGTGATAATGATAGCACTGACAGTTATATGTCATGATTTTCAACATAAGTAAAATTATCACAGCCCGACTGTTACTCTCGAAGTATATCGTTCTGACACCCTTAAATATTATTCGAGATAATTTTTCATTCGGATTCGGATGTGTACACATGTATTTTTAATCGAAAGACTAACTGCCGAACTAACATTTCATTTATCTATCGATCTTATGGCTACGGTTTCAAAATCAAAACAATACATCAAACATAGCAGTTACGATGTGCACACTTACACGCTTGATTGATTTGTAGTAAAGTAATAGTGCCCTCGTGCAAACTGGGCACAATTGAAATATTCGTCTCCAGTGGCTTTTTTATTTATCTTTAATGGTGATTTTCTTATTCAAAGGAATCGAATATATAACTCACTTGCACATGGGATTCAATTTAAAAATGATCATCGCTATATTTAGCTACAACAAGATTATATTAGGTTGTGCGAAAGGTGATTTCGTTTCTTTCATAGCAGTGGAGGATTTAACTGCAATTTTTCCCAACCAAGTTCACGTTTAAGACACGCTGTCTTCACTTGTATTTGATAACTAGTACCGTAACGAGCAAAAACAAGCAGAAAACAAGCGCAGTAGTGTACAACTTTTGCTGAAAGCTGCAAGAGCTAGGGACATGTTTGCTGAAATTGTTGCGAACCTAGAATAGGACAACAAAACAACAAAAAAAAAAAAATAAATAAAATCTGAGGAAACTAGATTCTAAGACGCTCCATGCTCTATAAATTTTTTATTGGTAGTTTGCAAACTCGGAAGATAGTTTGCAGATAGATAGGTATGTCTTTCTGAAATGTAAGATTTTTGAAATAATAATGAACACTACGTCAACCATCTTCTGAATTTTACATCAGTGCGCAGAAGTGCACGAAAGAAAGCAATACTAGAGGACTACACCATAACACTTATGAGAAATTTCGCAAAGCGAAGATAGCGGTGCACGCTCAGAAGTTAAAAGGATAAAAAGCCACCAGGAGCAAAGGGGCGGTTCCTAAAAATTCTTCAGTCTAATTGTGAAATTTCATATAAAATAATTTGTTCTTGTGCCGTTCCAGTTCATATAATCGTTATACCAACTCCTTTCGATTTGAATTGAATTTCTGGGTACACAATAAAGCGAATAAAACGAATAACAAACGGACTCTTATTTTCCAAATGTAAACTAACCCATGACACAAATGCAAAACAAGAATATTAAGGATTCATAATGAGAAACCAAAAGGCGATTATTTCACTTTATACAATGCAAACTTAATTAAATGTAAATCCTTTATTAGCGTAGTTGTTAGTAATCCGCATGGCAATGCAAGTGCAACTTATTGCGCTTAAGTAAAATGTTGTATACTAATTTAATTGATTTCATACGCTATCAACACGCACTAGCAATGGGGTTATAATGGTGAAATTAATCGAGCAATCAATTGAATGCGAGATATCCTGCAACCATCAAGGTTTTGATTTAATTTTCCTGAATTTTATAATTAGCTTGAATGATATATAAATCAATGTCTGTTTAATAAAATATTCAAGTGTTAGTGGGGCGACGCATAAATGTGAATTGGAAATATAATAAGCGTTATATTGTTCTGTTAAACCAGTGGCAAATATGTATTTCCGTTTCCTAACCACGTACGATACGTTCAACGAATTGAATTCAATTGAACATGAATTTATTTTTCACGCTTCAATATATAAAATAATCGGCCATATGTTGCGTTCTCGATTTCATTGTTTTTTTGTTTTTTTTTTTTTTGTTTATTACTTTCCGCGTAACATTGAAACTTTAAAATTCTCAACTCAAAATTTATTTTATTAATTTAATAATTTGTATTATAAATGTTCGATAGGCTAAGAAATATTGATCCTTTTAATGCTGATCATTGCATTTAGCTTCAAGTGTCGGAGCATGCAAGAATTAATATGAAATGGGAATAATGGAAATGAATTTCGATTTTCTTGTGCGTTAAGGATATAATTTCTCTACTCACATTCATATTCCGTCGTCCGGTTGAACTTATAGTAAAGATTCTATTCTAAAAGTCTTTCTCATGTTGTCGTATTTAAGAAGAATGCTTTTCCGTTTTCTTTTCTTTCTTTTCTCTATCTTCTCATATTCAGTCCGTTACAGAAACAAGTAGTCAATCAGTGCAATATATCGCAAAAATTTTCCTTATTGTCTCTATAGCCCATGAATAAGTTAAAAAATCGTTGAGTATAATTTGAATGAACAAAAATATTATCATAAATTGTTTTTCTGTTTTCACTTTAGATGCCAGAATTGAATTTTTAATGCTTTAATCATTGCATTTTTCATTTCTATGCTTCGTTACCTAATCTTTTTCCTTTTTTTTTTTTTTTGATTTTATTTTTAACAGAGAATTTTAGGCAGTTACATCAACAACTGCTGTCGTTAATGTCTTTCGAATGCAAATTCAATTTTGAATTTCTTTTGTTTTTAATAAAGTTTTCATGTACATATATACATTCTTATATACTTATACATATAGAGCAGCAAGTAGACAGTTGCTTGTCGAAAATATTTTGCAATTTCGTACAAGTGACACGATAAAATTTCTTTAAAAAATCATTTAAAAACTTTAAAAAGACATAAATGCAGACAATTTTTTGGAAATCTTCGTCAATCTTTTGTAAATAGAAATGTTGGAGGACGCGCGAGCGAGAAATTATGCAATATACAATTTTCCTATATTTGTTCTAAGCTTAAAATTTGCAAGATTGGAACTTTTTTTTTTTGTCGTCGTCATGTTGGGAAGATCAAGACACTGGAAAACACAAAACGGACGAATATAACGATATGGCAAAGTGGACATATTTTATAGCATGAACTTTTCGGATATTAAAGACGCAACTAGCCACGTACTCCTAGTCGTAGGTGCAAGGCGTAAGAATGCTTTATTGGGAACAAGTATTCCCCAGACTCATGCTGCTCCTAATGGGCAGCAACTGCCCAATATCACAACTTTTATGCTACTGAGCGGCTTACGTTCGCATTGGAGATGGTTGACTATCGTAAGTAAAACTTAACACGCGCGGTCAAAGGAACATAACTTGAAAGAGTTAGGCGTTTTGCACTGCTCTTTTCTGAGAGTAAACTATTAGTCTATCTACCCACATACTGAGCATAGAAACGATTGAGAACATCTTAGAGAAAACTCAATACTCAACAGCAAAAATATTCACTTGCTTCGGAAAGTTTTAAGCATAGGGAAGAAAGGGTGAGGATGCAAATATGCTTAAACAATATCCTCCTTCTTCGGAAAACTTATTTGCCATAAGAGGAAAATATACTTAAAGTATACTTAAATTAAATCAAGGGTCAAGCAATTTTGGTAAACTCCTTTTGTAAGTCTTCCTCGTCGGATATAGAAAACAGAACATAATTTGTTCTTTAGAAAATTGATTGCAATCCATTTATTTTAGGGTGATTTCTTTTATTATTTAGTTAGTTACGCATTTATTCATGTATGTCTTTTTATAATTTTCGAAGCCTTTAAATTTCTAATAAAAATTGTTTCCCTTCCAGCTCTCGCTCTCACCTTTTTCGATTAGATCTCGTTAAGTACATTAGTAAACATAAAAATTTCAGCTCTTTATCAGTCTGTGAGCTATCACCAAAAAAAAAAAAGAAAAAATGTTTTCTTAAATTTTAAACTTAAATTTATTGTCTTGCAAATCAATATGCATAAATTTCATTGACGCAGAGTCTTCTCTTCAACAAAATCTTTTTCCAATATTACGTTAAAGATGAAGAAAATTTGGAAAACCACCTTTTAACAACGCAGGTGTATATACATATATATAAACCATGTTTCGCCTAAAAACAGCACAGGCACGAGGTGGTTGTGTTCATGCTCATACATCCTTGGCAGAGATACCAGGTTATGTGAAAAAAGGAAAAATGAATAAGATGTTATTCCATTTTCCTGTCGTTTACAACGAATGCTTCCTTAACGGATATGAGATGAAGCAAGGTTTCGAGAGTGAAACCATAAATTCAAACTACGAAAAGGTACCAAAAAAAAAAAGAAAAAAGGAAAGAGAATATGCAAAGAACGAATATTTTTTATTCTTAAATTATTGAAATTTATTATAAAAACCTTAAAGCTTTCAAGGCTTTTTTAATAGTTGAGTGACAGATACAAACATTAAAAAGTTTAAATTATTAACCCTTAAAACTTTAGTCAAGAGCGAAAGATTGTTTGAACATTGACCATAATAAACATTTACATGCGCACACATGTATGCTGGAAGTTACTGGTCAACTAGTTTAAGTTAAAAACTTTTGCTTTGTGAAACTAACAAAAAAGTTCAAGTGTTTGGTAACAAGAGTTACAGTGTAACATATATTTACATCGAAAGAGGTGAAGAAAAAAAGATTTAGTTCTTTAACCAAAAGTCTCGAAAGTCTTTGAATTCTTACACAAATTTACTCAGTTGTTGTAACAGTCTATAAAAGAGATAGTAAAGCATCCTTGAAGTGATGACGATGTTATTTCCAAAAAAATGTTAAAATCAGTCAAGTGAAATAACGTACATATACCAAAGAAAGAACACACACACACACACACAATGCCTTGTTATTCGCGTTTCTGTGGTTAGGCGTGAAGTTTATTATAACACAGTCAGTTCTGTAAAATGCTGCTGATAATAAAACGACTGCAGTGGCTCATGGCGCTCTGTAAAATCCCCTACACCACCACCCTACAGTTATCTATATAAGGATTGTTTAGAATTAAGCTTTACAAGAAAGGACAATTATAATTTTTTTGATAATTACCGATGGACACAAAAGCCATTTTCACATTTGACTTAAAAATAGAGAAGAAGAAGAAACTCAATTCAAGCGTACTCTGCTAGTCGAACCTTTGACAACGTGACTATCATTTGAAAACCCGCAACGAACGACTGACAGATATCGATAGCAAATCGTTTCTGCTATTCATGACGATGAAGAATACGAATGCCAGAAGGTGGAATTCAAGCGGCTTTCAATTGCATGTCGTAATTGTTTCGATATTTTGGTGAAATTTGGTACACTGACGTGCTTTGACTCAGGGACGAACGCTAGAGAAAATGGTTTCGATCGGTCCAATTTCACGCCCTATTTTGAAAAGTCATTATGTGAAAGAAATTGTAATTTTCAAAATCTCTCGACCAAACTCACTCTGTAACAATATGTGGGCATTGGCGTGAAATGCCTGCGTCGGCTGAACCTTTATATAGTGAAAGGTATAGTTTTTAGTATTTAATGGTGAAAATTAGTTCGTAATAGTAAATTGACGTAGAAAACAACCCTACTGAATTTGGTCGACGTGAGCCTATTTTTTGGCAACCACCGGATATAAGGACTCCTATAATATGCGGATTTTCATGAAAAGCATGCCTTTGCGTGAAACTAATGTGCAACTTTTGATGTATCATTACCAAAAAGAGCGAATAACTACATTAGGCAAAGTGGCTTAGGGTATCTAATTATTGCCCTTGCTCGATTATAATATTGCTACTTGTACGACAAATTTCATGGACAGACATCAGGTGGACAGGGAGGCAGACAGGCAGACAGGCTTAGATCGATTCAGAAAATTATTCGGAAATCAGACACAAAGACTTACTTTTCATGCGAGCCTTTATGTAAGAAGGGACCGATCCAAAATTATTGCAGGGCATTAAATGTCAGATCACTGTTTTCATTATAAACTATTAAAAATTAAACTCTGTTGTGCTACACTACTTGCAATAAAAGGATGTTTCAAGTTTGTACGGATGTATGCAACAATCCAAAAGACTTGGTATAGACTCACTTAAGCCTTTTGGTCTGTCCGTCCGTCTTCTCTTTTTTTTGTGTTCAATTTCCAGGCCACGATATTTAAGGTATTTCGATGAGATTTGATATACCGACGTGTTCTCGCCTAAGGACTAAGGCTATTGAAGTTAATTCGAATTGAATTACATTTTCGGCCATTTTCTCTATAACCCATTAATTTGGAAAGTCGTTATATAAATAATTGTAGTGTGGGGTAGGGTATCTACTGGTCTGCCTTGCCCAACTATACTCTCTTCGTACTTGTTTTTATTTTTAAGAGCATTTATGCAAGAGGGGGTTTTTCCACAATACGACTTTCCTTCAACGTTCTTCGGGAAATATTAAAAATTGCAAACGTTCTTCGGGAAATATTAAAAATTGCAAACTTTTCCACACAAAAACATCTTTTAAGTGGGGCGGTATACGTAAAGCGCTTGTAGATTAAAATAATTATATTAAAATCAATTCTCTATGTTATGGAACAATATTGATATTAATCTCTCTGCCAGCGAACGGTCTTCAAACTTTCTTAAAAAAAAAAAATATGGCTGAAAATATAGCACTTTTTTTTGCGGACATTTGAAGTTGACAAGACTGCCCGCCATTTTGGACATTTTCTGTTTTCGAAATTCAAAGTTTGTCATAATCAGTACACACTAAAGTGGCTAGTGGATAGATAGATAGAAAGAAGACTTTGATTAAAATAAAAAAAAAATGTTATAATAAAAAATTCAAATATTTTATGCTAACAACCAAATCATTTACAGTTTGGAAGTTGTAAGCAATTTTTTTAGTTATTAATTCGTGTTAGTTTTTCATTTTGAATTTTATTTAATTTTGGTTTCCTTTTTTTTTTTTTTGGTTCTCCTCTTACTCTCATTTAATTATCAACGAAAGGCACTGAAATCGCCTTAGACTTGAGTGCAATTTGCCATGTGGTTGGATTGCCAGGTAGGTGTGGACATTTCTATCATTCATTTCGACAACGGTTGCCACCCACCCTTCTTCCTTTATTTTATTTTTGTTTGCTCACATAGGAACACATATACGCACACACATATAAACACATATATATGTGTACTGACAAATTTTTCAATGTTTATGCTTTTATGCCCCTAAAGCATGAAATGTAAAAGTTATATTGTTGACCCACCATTTGTTGTTGTTGCTGTTATAGACGATTTACAATTTTTGTGCGCAGGTTTCCTATAAGTCTTATACGATTGCTTGGTTACATCTGTGTATGTGTAAACATATACAATAGCATGCATAACTTATGAATAAAAAAAAAAAAAGGAAAAAAAGGCAAAAACGTCCATGTAACGGCATGACACTATATAACGTTGCACTAACATGACACAATACGAGTGGCGTCTTTGGAATTTTTTCTCTTAGTTTTTAATTTTTCTTGTTTTTTAAGCCATTTGTCAATTATATGACGAATGTTTAGTGGTCATGGAAATATATGACTATAAGGACGTATAAGAGAAATTACATTAATTTTTCAATTTATCAAAAAATTACTTTAAAAAAACGTAATATTTCACGAATACTACTCATTCCAAGTTCGATATCATATTTTTACAAAATTATATAGACTAAAAGATTGGATAGGTGAGACTTACATTTCAGCAAAGTTACTTTACTTTCGGAGAGAAAGCCATAAGTAGGCGAATGAAATTCAACAACTTTTTTATGGCACGAAAGCGGTTTTGTATTACAAAAATATCGAAATACTTATCCAATTTCCCATTAGTTATAAAATCTGAAGGCCATTCAGACGTTAATAAGTCGTCATTTAATCAGTTAATCATCGTTATGAAAGCGATTCCTTTTCGTTCCATATTCCAGTCGCATGTTCACAATGCAAATTCTAATCGGTTTTTGTCAACACGCCCAGAAGAAAGCATCAACTTTTAAATGGATTTAAGGATGTATCCCTGCCCATCTGTTAGTCTGTCCATCTGCCCGTCTACCAAACTCTACAGTATTTGTGGTGAACATTCTCCAGTTCGTCGAAAATCGCCCAAATGGTTCAAAGAAGACGCCTACAACGCCCATAGGTCTGCAAAACCAAACCTGAGAGCACTTTGTTTCCGTGTTTTATGCTTGTTGCTCATAAGCTGCAACAACTATACTATGTATATATCCGCAAATTTATTTTACAACACTATAAAAGAGTCAGCCACACCCACCCAATCTTATGGAGTATGCAAACTTTTTTGTCTTTTTTTTCAATTTTTTATAAAATAACGGTGATGAACGAAAATAAATTTCTTGTTACTTATTGGACTGGTCGGAACAGTCGACCATAAACTTGTTAAAAAAAAGCAATATCAGCTTTCTAAATATATTAAGAAAATCTAATTCTATGGAATTTTTATTTAAATACTGCTTTTTTTCTCTGCATTTTCGTTTCAGGCGATAATTCAATCAGTAAGTATACAATTTTAATGCACAACATCATTATTATTCATATCTTATTGGCAAATGAAAGAAATATTGCATTTATTACTGCGCACATAGATTTGAAAAAATTTGCCACACCTACCCAATTTTATAGAGTGTCATAATTTAATTTTTTTTAAAAATGTTTATAAAGTAGAGAAGAAAATTCCAAAAGTCCCATAGAGCATATAAACTCTTGGCCAGTTTCAAATTCGGAAAACACTTTAGCTTGTGCGTCTGTTCGTTTGTCCAACCGTGTAGTATGTGTAAGAAACATTCACCCGTTCGTAAAAATGAAGATATCGCCTACAAATTTGCGAAGAAATTTAGAAATGATCCAAACTGGTCAAACGACACGCCTACAAAGTCATCTACGCACAAAAACAGAGAACACCTTTGCTTTCCATGTTTTTTGCTCGTTCCTGAAAAAGTCGGCCACGCTCAACATATAAAAAATATAGAGTACGGAAATTTAGCTTTTTCGTTGGGTTTTTAATCTTTCTAACGATAACGGTGAACATTCGGTTGCAGCCGAATATAATTTTCTTAGTTATTCTATTTGCAAATCTTTGTTATGAGTCTCAAGGATAGGGAGGAAATCAATGTTTTATCGTGATATTGATGGTCAGTATCTAGATTGTAAGAAAGATTCATATCCGCAAGGATAGGCGAGAACGTAAGAATTGCGGCTACCAAATCAGTGTACGCGGGTTCTAATCTCCGTATTTAGTCAGTAAAAGCATAGCACTTACCAATTGGGCACACACCGACTAGGCTGCGGCCACGCCCATTCTATTTCTGTCTCTTTCCTCACTTGCCTGTAACCGTCATCGTGTTACGCGAAGAGGGTACACCCCCCAAGTAATTGGTCACTTCAAGCGAAATATATATGTATATACCATATAACAGCTAACAAAAGCTTGCAATTGAGTATTCAAAACTTGAAAAGGATCTATGTAAGCCTTGAATATAAACGATTGCATATAAATATATACCGGTATGTATTTAAAATTAACTCTTAGAGAGTAAATGGGAAAATAAAGTAAGATATATATGACTGAAGTCAACCCAATTAAAATGCTTTTGTAATTTGAAATATCACGTTTTGTTTGCGCACAAATATTAAGGATATGTAAATCAATAAAAAAGATCAGATTCATAAGCGATATAAAGCCTAAAATGTTTAGAATAAAAAACGACGACTTATTGATAGGTTACATTTTAAGCAAACCATAAGAGACGTGTTTCATTGCGCTACTGCTTTCTGCAAAAGTCAAAATTAAGCACAGTTTAAGTCGGCCATTTTTATTCATTTATTTATTTTTTTTTTGTACATTTTTGCTTTAAAAAATGTATGAATATAAATAAAAAATTAAGTTTTCATTTAAAAAGCAAGCCATTTATTTATTTGCACGTATATGTGTACAAATATGAATCGTATCTGAGCCTTTTAACCACCACACAAATTTACTTCCTTTCAATGTATATACGCATACACATTTTCTCATATGTATTTCTATAAACATGCAACAACAATAACGATAGAGATAAAAAAAAAACAACTTCGGAGAGGTAAACCATTTGTTGTGGCTAAAGTGTATTGCAAATGCTTTAAGGGGCAAATGTATAAAAAAAGCAGAGAAAACGAAAAAAAAAAAGTAAAAACAAGGCTAAATAATATACAACACTAAACAAATGCACGATTAAGATAAAAAAGTTTTTACCTGAATTAAATTAAGTATAACAAAACACGAAACTTTTATTTAGTTTTTAATTTTATTGTGGATTATCGTTGTAGTTCTTATTCTCTTTCTTTGTACAGCCAACAAAATGAAAATTAAAAAAAATTTGCAAATAAATGTAGCGGTAGTCGACTAAATCTTTACCCTTTAGGCACTCATTTATTCAATGAAAGTAGACAGCAAAACTTTAAATTGTAACCGGCTGTAGGTTTCCAGGTGGGTGAGTTACTCTTGCAATGAATGCTAAGAACCTTACTTTCTAAAAACCGAAAGATTAGTTGGAACCGGCAGACAGTTACCTGAGTTTAGATTTTGCTAAGCAACAAACAACACATCTTACGTACATCGAGACATTTTTATTATCAAATCATCCATTGGAAAATATGGATTCTTTTAAAACTTTGACTGTTTTAGGAGACTTAGAAAACATCTCCGACAAATGCAACTGGCGCGATTAGAGATGTCTTCCTCTATACCCCTCGCACTTACATTTTTCATTTGCAAAGTAAAACTTTAATGATTTACTCTTCCTGCACTCATTTAAGGTGTTCGTATCCTTCTAGTCTTAATATAGTCAATAAATTATTCAATTATTTTATCTGGCCGGAATTATAGCTTACATTTTGCAAATTTTTTCCGCTTTCCGTAAAGAATTTGTATTATAATAAGCAGTATAACATACCATAAAAATCAAGAAAACTCTAGAGATCCACACATTTTCACCATTTATAATACATAAACCACATTTCCGGACGAGCCATACAAAAATATAAAATTTGTTACAGAAATGTAAAAAACACTAAGAGATATATTATAGAATTAGATTCGGACGTTGCCATATATATAATTCAATCTTAATTATTTTAAGCCGATTTATGTGATTAATGTAGAGCTATAATTTAGTCGAATAAAACCAAGTTCTCTAAGTTACAATTGAAGAATAAACTAAGCCATTGTCTATGCAGCTTTTTCTTTTTTTCTACCAAAGAAACGATAAAACAAGTCTTGTCTTGTCGTTGTTGTTGTTGTTGTTGTTATCATGAAGCCGCAAAACAAAGTAGCATGGGTAAGAAAATAATTACATGATCAAAACATGACGAACACAAAGCACGTCATTTTCTATGTAGCCATTCGACACTATACAGGTAGTGTTCAATGGTAGATACCTCTCCTCACGTAACCAACCAACATATTATATTGTATTCGTAGAACCTGAGTGGCCATGATTCAGACAAATGTATGCAATATGTACACGTTTTCATACGTTTGTTTGCTTTGCATGTCACCGAATATGCTTTTGTAGTGGTTTTCAACGCATATTTATGTGCATACGTTTGCATATGTTGGTGGTGTTTTTTGTGCCGATTGCTATGGATACCAATGTCGGTGCTCCCTTTTTCACTATTTTTTTTTTTTTTTTTATATTCAGGTGTAATGCAATATAATGGCTTCGATGGATAAATGCCGAATATATTTTATATACATATGCATATATATATATATATATATATCCTCCTCGTTTCTTTATTTAACTTTTCTTAGTGTTATTCTTTGCATTTCTTCATGTTTTTTTAAATGCGCACGACAAAAGAAAATGTATAATAATGTTTGTGGTCGATTTGAAACGATTACTTTGACTTGTAAACCTGCAGCATGGATAAAAGCCCTTTGCGTGCATTTTAATGCTATATAACATTAAATTTAAAAAAAGAAAAAATATTTTTTTTTTTAATAAGAAATTTATATCAACCTAAAAGCATATTTTTGAATACTGCATCTAAGCTTTAGATTTGATAGCGATTGCGTGTAGGGTATACAGACATTGCATTTCATAAAGCAATCCTAAAATAAAAGGTATGAGGAGCGCATGATACTAATTACGGCATATATTTATGGAAAAACTATAGTAATGAATCGATTCAATCTTGGATTTAATATTAGGTTGGCAGGGAAGAAATTTGCAGTTAATAATATTGCCACAACTTTAATAGCTTACCATTTGAGAATGGCGTGATTTTTACGGTTTTTGGGAAGTTACGTATTTCTATGTTTAAAAAAAGCATTGCAAGCTCTAAAGCACATTAAAAACGTTTTTTTTTAATAATCTTGAAAATGGAATAGTCGGACATTTGCAGTCTCAGGGGGTTTAACATTAAAACCGAGCCAACTATTGATAGCGTATTTGTCATTAGTGTTACCATGCAGCGGACATTATTAAATTGATGGGCCAAATTTCATACAAGTACCTTTGATCTCGAACGTCAATAATGAAGAACTAAATGTCACCCTTGCATCTGGATTCATCTCAGAGTATCTACGAATTATCGTTGAAGTTTGGTGTTAGCAAACAAAAAATATTAACCCATTTAGTTCAAATCGTTCAAGAAAAAAGTTCCTACAAATTTCGCCCTTAACTCATGTATAGGAAATTTTTCTCAAAGCGCATAATATTTTAAATTATTTTCATTTACACTTTTCTTCATATTTTCTAAGATTATTTCTGTAGAATTTTGTTACAAGATACACGAGTACACTTTGAAATAATTAAACAATGATCTCATTTTTCCTAAAATCCTCTTTTTTGTTAATTCATTACTATTTACGTCGTATTTACGTCATATTTACTTAGAACTTATTTTGTAAAACGTCGAAAAATCTGTCGCGTTTAAAACATTTTCAGGTTTCGAAAAATAACGCTATCATAGGTTTTTCCAATGAAAATATTGTGAGCTATTAAAGAAGAGAAATTCTTCGAAATTTTGTGATCAGTTCTTGGCGAGTCTTGGCGAATAACTACAGTTTGGGTTTTCTTGGTTATTCCGTTTCCATTTAAGATAGCCATTCTTTTTCTTTTTATGTTACACTTTCTGTCAACACAATTTTTAGTTTAAAGCACTGAACTGAACGCCTCTGTGAGGAGGTGTGATGCTTAGCTTGATAAATGATTTCAGTTTTTTTTTTACTCTTGGACCGGAAAATCACTGCCCGTCGAACTGAATTTCCAGTTTGGAGAATAAAAAGAAATCGAAGGGATCATGGCTGAGTGACAAAGTGATTGCGGAATCACTTCCCGTCAGGCTTATTTCATTGCTGCTTCGTCAGTGATTTCGCTAAGGGATGTTTCTTCTGTCATCAATCAAACCTTGTCTCGCCGTCCAGACCAGAAAGGCTTGCACCATCCCATGGTGTCGAAAGCGTAATTAGTATTACAAAAGGATTTTCTAAAGATTTTAATTTGAAACAAAAAAACCGAATACAAAGTAGAAGTCGAGTTGCTTATAGGTCCTTCGAACCAAGCATGACAACGGCCTACAAATTTTCATGTATTTTGCTAATCGAATTTTAAGTCGGGCATATAATCAAACGTTAAGATAGACTTTAAAAAATAACCCACATTTGTCGCTATCTTTTGATCAAGTCAATTAATTGGTTCAATAAAGCTTAATTTTCTTTCTTTTTCTTTAGGGTTTCATTTACGGTAAAATTCAAGTCGTGATAAGTAGTTTTTACATAAAAACATTTTCAGTTCATTTTTTTGTTAAACCTATCTTTTTAGATAAACTTTTTTTACCACAGAAGCATTAAATTCGCAAAAAGGAATTAAATTTAATTTATTTAATTACATTTTTTAAATTTACTTAGGATACATACAAACAGAAGCAATTTGAATGTCAATGCAATTTTATCTGAATTCTTGAGTACTTGAGCACGTCTATATTTAAACGTTGATGTCCTGTTTGCCAACTCAATTGTTTGTCTGTGTGTGCATCATGATTGTTTATCTATTTATTTCAAACCAAAACATTACTTTTTTTTGTTTTCGTCTTTCTGTTTTTGTTACTTTAGTGTACAATTTTCAGTGATGTGCCGTTGATCGACCGAATGTGTCAGTTCTGAAAAGTCATGATTAATGAGCCAAACATGTGGTGGGCCTGTACACAATCAGTCTGTGTTTAATAAAAGTTAAGGGACTGTCTGCTAGTCGACCTTTAATATTTTCACTAACACATAAACGTACATGTAATGTAAGTAACATATATAATACAAATGATGGGAGTTTACTACTTAGTCAGACAGATGAATGCAGACACACACACACACACACACAGCACAAGGAGACAGTTATACGGTTTTTTGAAATTCAAGGTGTATATAGCGCGCGCGTTTCATACTATACGACGCATCGACATGCCACTACGGCAAATGTGAAATATTAGTTTACAGGCGTACAAGCAAACGTATTAATAACAGACAAATTCTAACTCATTATCGAAATGCATTAAACCACAAACGATAAAAATGAATAGGAAAACATTTGTTAACACAATTTATAATCATATGCGTGGGATTGCGCACATTAAGTACAACAACCTTATGTAGAGAAAATTAAATGAAAATTATAAATTAATCCTGACGGAAAGAATGAAACATCAATGAAATTAACCGACTTTAATTCTACATCGTAGTATGCTGCAATAAGTAAACTAAGTAAAGTAAATAAGTAAAGAAAATACGTAAAGAAAAAATTCATATGGTCACATAAGTGGGTTGACTTCCTAGTACCTAGTGGCGCGACTTCCTACTACCTGGTCGACCTAATGACACACCTTCCATGCAAATTGAAAAGTTTTCGTAGATAATATCAAATTCGTTGCATACATTTTTGGATATTTCCCTACTATCTAGACCGGATTATATGTATATATACATGTCATGAGTCTTTAAATGATCCAAGAGGACAAAAAAAAAGAACTAGTGAAAACATTAAAGTGAGCCGCGGCCCATTATTACGTATTCTACACAACTTCGCTTAATACAGTTATTCATATAAGAACTTTTCAAAACTGCAACCTATAGGTTGAACACAAGATCACAACACGGACAGACAAGCTGAAATGTGGGTCTATTCCAAGTGCATTATATAAACCCGCACAAACTTAATACGCATAAAGAGTTAGCCTTAGGTTTCAAATCCGAACGGAATATTTTGCAACAAGAAAAAACTCTTTCTCTGGGTCAGTCTAAGAAGATTTAGTCTATTTTGCCATATCGGTAGTGCAATTCTAACATTCAACGTAAAAACACTATACTACTACTCTACTCAGCTTAACTTTTAGGGACAAATGGCCAATGGTAGGAAAATATTGCATTCCCATTTTCATTTGTCTCGGATATTCTTCGAATATTTGATAATAACTATATTACAATTCGGAGAAGATCGGAAAAGCTAAGAACGCTACCTTATGGTTCTGTTTGGACTAGACATTGCCCGTAATGTATACTATGGCAAACACATTTGGATACGGTAGCACTGCTTTTACATTTTCCTCATGGTTGCGGACGGAAGCATATACGACAGGAATGCGAGGACTTAATTCAATAGAAGTTACAAGGGATCATAAGGCTTGCAGGGAAATGATTCACATTTACGCACACTATGAATTTCTCCCATAAAATTTTCTTTTCTTCTTCTTCTTCTTTGCATTTTATGATTACATCAAAGAATACGATTGCGCTTATTTTCTGCAAAGCATTTCTTAAGAAATTTCATAACAAGCAATAAATGGATTTCAAAACCTCGATCCAAAATGCATAATAATGTCTTTTTCGTATCGTATACGTAACACCAAACTTACAAGTAGGGAATTGTAGATATATAGGAAATTACTTCGGACGTTTAGTTCGTGATCCGTCAACTATGCATATACGTTACAACATAAAGGAGAATATTCTTAGCCAGCGGAAGTTTCCGAATCGACTTCATGATGCCCATCTACACTCTTTTTTCTGTTGTTGAATAATAATACACCATAACGTCTCATGATGGACGGAAAAAAAAAAGAAAAATTCGTAAAAAAACCAATTAATTCTTAGAATTTTATCGTTTAAATATTTCAAATCATTTATAAATTTATAGACTTAAAAGTCTTAAATGAAAGTAAAAGAGAACAGAAAAATACAAATTTTTAAAAAAAAAATAACAAAAAAATCAAAGTTTTATGCAAATCTTCTCATCAAATTCACATTTCAAAGTTCAACATATTATCCCTGCCAAGTTAGCATGAAGAGCAATAAAAAAAAAAAAAAATGTGGAACTTTTCCCTACCTATGGCAACAGTGGCGGTATCATGGAAAAAAGCTCCATAATTCGTGCTACAAATATTTTTAATTTATTCTTCAGCAACGGGCAAAGGAAAAAAGAGAAGTAGAATGTATGTGTTACGGAAAAAACTGGCGCACATTTAACATATATATATATATATATATGTGTACGTATATACATATACATATATATATATACGCGTATATAACAATCTCTGAACATCCTGCGTGCTTGCTGAGGGTGTCGGTTGTTCTCACGAATATCACGACCGTACGCTTGCACGTTATCGCATACCAAGAAGAAAAAATACATTTCTGTTCGAGTACATGTGAGTGAAACATGCATATATTATTTTAAAAGACCGCCCCCTTGCTTGCTTCAGTTTTACAGTCTGAAATTTGAAATTTTCCAAAGTTCATCTAAGGGATGAGATATATGCCACACAATCAGATAGATGAAGTGTGCAGCATATTTTATGTTGTACTTAACACACCGTTATGCGCCAACTGTTGTCCTTTCTACGCCTGAGCATTGCCAGGAAGGTATATATATATGTACACGGTTCATATACAGATGTGTGTGTGTGTGTGTGTGTGTGTGTGTGGGCACAATTTAATCAGCATTTAATCAAAACAACATGTTTGGTTCTATTAAAGACTTTAATCGGCATGTCGAAAGCGATTAAACATTGTTTACTCTGCCTTCGTAGCTAAAGTCGTACATAGTTGCGGTTAATTCAGTTCTTATACTTGTTACTCAATACTTTTTAAAACAACTTGAAAATACTTTCAGTCCGTGATTGTAATTAAAAGAAGTGGAGAAAAACGAAAGGATTATATAACACATACGAGTAAAATGAAAGTAAGAGAGAAAAGTTAAAGGCTTTGGTGACAGAATATTTTGTTCCGTGTTTGTTTCATTTGTCTAGAAAGTAATAGAGTGAGATTCGTTTTGTTTTTTTTTTTTTTTTTTTTTTTTCATTAAGCAACAATTGTAGACAACAATGGCACTTGCGTTTGAAATGATTAATTGCGTTTTAAACGATTTAATTTAAATAATTTGCCACATAAGAATAGGAGCGTTAATCGCTTCAAATGTTTAATTGAAAACTTAATTTCAATATGTTGAGGAAGAGAGTAAAGAGTGCATTTGAAAGCGATTTAAAGAATTCTTAGAAGAAACAGATGTTGCAAATCAAATATATTTGTCTTGAGGTACATTTTTAATTTGAAAGATATTTCTCTTGCGCTGGCTATTCACTCATTTGGAAGAGCACTTTCCTTTTATGTTTAAGACGGGCTTATGTGCCTTAAAAAACTTCGTTTCCCAAAAAACTACATATATTTTTATATAGTGAAAATGAATCAATAATCACTTCAAGACCCCCATTCTGAACACCTCAGGGCAAATCTCTCCAGGTCTCTACCGGTTTTAGTCGAACGACAAATCAATAAATATTTAGGCTCAAGGACTCGGCGGTAAATTACAAGTAAAAGAATAACATTCGCAATGAAGAAGAAGAAGCTGAGTAATTTTTTTCACTTTCAAGTTAAGCATCGTCAAACTGCCTGCTTCCCCTATTCAAAAAATCTATTTACTCCAGTAGCAAAGAAACAGTTCAACTAAGCTCCACGGCTTACAGAACATAAAATACATAAGCAAAACGTTCGAAAAATGAACCCTTACCCTATGAAGGAGTCCAGGGGATACACAAAATAATATGAACTAAACGTTTAGCTCTGGAAGAACCACATAGAGTTACCGTCAACAGAGAACACTAGAGAAACGGCATATCTGATTTTTGTGGCTTCAAAAAAATGATGCCTCTTGCTATAGGTTCAATTTAATGCGAGAAAAGTTCAATGAGCGGGCTTGCGACAAAGATCATGCGATGTAAACCCATTTTACATTTTTCTTTGGAGTTACGTTGTTCATTAGTTTGTTCCAATACCCCACAAACTCTGAATGGCTACATTTTTCAAACTATTTGTGTTATTGGGGAAATAAAGACAGATTTAAGTGGAAAACTGGCTAAAAATTGCTCGTCTAAAACTGGATTTTAACAGTTTGTTTATATATTAAATTAAATCTATATAGAGTCGTAAAGACTGAATTTTCGTATTATTTTGTTTATTCTCTGAATGTGTGGTTATCAGAGTGAAGAAGAATGGAAAAATTAATATCGTACTTATCCAATATTTTAGTTCTTACATGAAGTCCAAACTTTAAGAAAAGCGCAATAATTGAAAAGTGGAAAATCTCATACAGAGCATAAGGACATTGAAAGAAAGAAAAAAAAAACGCAATACAAAGTATGAAAACTCAACACAGGCCTGCTTAGAGATATACCTTTGCGAGGTTAAAAAAGGGCGCAGTGATCAAAAAATAGGCACCTAAATATGTTAAGCAACGAAAGTATAGTACTGAGGTATGTTAAATAACGAAAGTATTGTGTGTATATTGATGTGTCTTACTTAAGCATACTTCAACATTTTCTGCTTTATTTCACTGCGTAATTCTCTTCACGCTTTCGTATAGGTGACATGTAATTTGTTTGTTATTATTATGTGAAACTTTATAGAGAAAATGTTTTCTAGTACACTAACAATGATATGTCAACTAGAAAACAAAGTGTATTTTTTCTATTCATGACAATAATTATCGCTCAGTAAAAAAAAAAAAAAATGTGATTAGAAATTGCAATTATCGGCAAACAAATGAATCGTTAATTATAGATATTAGACACATTTCATTTAACAAATCTTTCACTACAATTTAGGTAACGCCTTCAAGAATTTACAATAAAAAAAAGAAAAGGGAAAAATGTATGTATGAAATGAAATTTCCAATATTATTATATCTCTGATCAAAGGTGAAAATATTTAATGCAACTAAGTTGTCAATAACGAATGTAAATTTTACAATAACAATAGAGAGAGAAATGTTGATGAATTAGTGATTGCATAGAAATTTCCCATCAAGGGCGGCCCCTTCAACTAAGTTCATCTTCAATTTGTTATAAAATTACGGCACAAAGTAGCAGGAGAGCCGATAGAATTCTTGTAATCAAGAAAATTCAAGCCCTATTGGCTCAGGGCAAAAGAGCTGCTTGGAACGTTTTGTGAACTCATTCAATCTATCGATATGATGATAATATCACTGAACCTGAACGAAGAAACGAAAAAACTCAAATTATTTACTCTTTCCACTCCATAAAGCAGCCGAAGAGATGTTAAGTTCTTGTAATGAACAAAATTCCAGTCCTGTTGACTCAGTCTAGACAGCTATCTCGAATATTTTGTGAAGACCTATCAGTATGATGGCAATATCACTAAACCACGTAAAACTTCACTCGAACCAAGAAATGAAAAAAGATCAAGAAGTTAACCCTTTCTTAGTTGAATGTTGACTTTGAAAAAGGTTTTATTTTAGGAGATATTGGAATCAATTAGGATAAATTGTTAAAGTATCCATCTGATTGTAAGGATTTCTGCACATTCATTGCGGACTGGATCTGTAATATTTTGATCGCCATCAAAACGCGTAAGAAGTAATACTCGTACTGTTTTGCACAATTTGTAGATTATTAGTGTGCGTTGGTGGGCGTAAAAATTAAAATAATTTCGAAGGAAATATATATAAAATATTTTTCAAATTTATTATAACCGCACGCGAGCCTAAAGCAAGGCTTACTTACAAAAATGAACAGCCTAGAAAAATATGGAACTTGGGTGAAGTCAGCACACGGCGCTTGGCGCACATTTTCTTCTTCGCTAAAATTTGGGATGCCTTCATACTCCTTCCGCCTTCCTACTGATAATAAGCGAGCGGAATTGAAAACTTAACGAAATAATTGTAAAAAAACCAAACAAAGATAAAAAATATAACAATGAATGACAAACGAAAGCTTGCTTTATAACAAGAAAGGATATAATATTCGTCCACGGCCGAATCTTCTATACCCATCACCCTTATCCGTTGTATATCGCCGAGGTATCCGAGGTATTCGGATAACGAGCTTATCTTCTCGCATTTTACTCTCCATGTCTTTTGCTTTGATAGCTACCTGATCACGCTGCTAAGAAAAAACGAATCTCCACGTTGTTGTGTCCATCATATTGATTTAGGACTTGACACATTTATATACACAAGAATATATATAGTTTATGGGGTCTGTGGAGCTTTATTCTGGGTGTTGCGAATGCTTGGACAAAACCTCATCCTTTGGTGAAAAATGAAGGGTAATTTTTTGGTAATACTTAGAGTGAAGTTTATACACAAAATGGAGAACAATTACATCGTAGGAAACATTTTATGAAAAGTGTTGGAGGAATAAGGATATCGGGGATTTTTGATATGTGTGGAAGAATGCACACAATCAAGTCCACTACTTATTGTAACGTAACGCATGATCATATTTGCTATTTATGTTTGCATTTTGGAGTTTTCTGCAATTCAGTTGTAAATGAGTTACAAATTAATTTTAGAAAGACGGGAACGTAAAGACTAATCAAGTTTTTGCAAAGGCAGAAACATTGTAAAACTTCGCGTCAATAGTACACGAAATCAAACAGTAATGCGGAAAAGTTGAATCATAATGGCAGCACTTAGTATCGCTTTTGACTTGAGGAAAGTCTAATCCAAAGGAGGGAAATGAATAGTGACATCAGCCATGATTGATTTCTTCCCTAATCTATGCATTGTTTTACATTAGCGTAAAGTCAATAGCGTGGGTTCAACATCTATTATATCTCCAAGAAAAGATTTTCTCCCATGTCTGTGGAGCCTTCTTGCTGTGACAAGGTAGCAGCCAAACAGCCTTCATTTTGTGTGAAAACCTACACGTTCTGTAGAGATCGCTACAAGGCAATCAGTTACAGTTGAAAGGAAAAGTTTTGGAATCATTAACTTTCTATAGTCAACTCATTTAAGTTTACAAAGACTCTTTTAGAAGAAACTTGGTAGCGTATTATTGCATTTTGGCTTCATATTAAAATACCCTATAAAACATTACATATAGATCAGCTTTAAAGCTTTATATATTTGTAATTTATTTTTGTTCTAAAATAAATAAAAAATCGCTCTTAAACATTTTTAAATAAACACGATTTTTCCTGATTTTGCGCTCGATTACATTTTCGTTTATTACTTTTGTTTTATTTTCCTCTTTTATCTGCAAGTAATACTTTAGGGAGGAAAAACTTATCTACGAGGGGGGTACTATTCGACTTAAAGCTTACAGACAGATTTTCATTTGTGAAACGCAACAACAACAAAGAGAGAAATGCCAAGTCATTCGGTGCTATGCCTAGACTTTTAAAAAAGAAAGAAAAAAGAGAATAAGTAAACGTAAGGTGTTTCTCCTGAAATGTAGCGCTAAACTCTGAACGTAAAATGCGAGAATAACATTGACTTAGAACAACTTTATGATTTCCTTGCATATATATATTTATATATATATATTATTAAACATATGTAGAAAAATTTCAGACCTAGAATACAGAACTTGCTTAAACATCATCACATATTCCCAAAAAAATTCCTTTCATTGGAATATGGCTTTTGCTTGATAGAACGGTAACTCGATTAACATCACTTTCTTTAACGAATTATGTCTACCTCCGACCATCTTCATCTCAGAGAAGATAACACGATTAGATGAAAATTTTTGTTTTTTTTTTTTTTTTGTTTCCAGGAGAGTTACAAACTAAGAGACAAACTTAATGTAACATCATGACATGTGATACTACGTAATATCATAGAAGGCACTGAAGAAATCATATATATTTGTATAGAAAAAAATAATGTTTCATCGTTCTAAACCGCGGCTGAGTGTTCTTATCGCATGTAATAATAAAGCAAAATAAATATTTTTTTCTCTACTTTTTCTTAACATTAGTCTAGCGTGGTCCAAATTGCTTTCGGCTGTTCCGTCATACAATCGTACATAAACATATACATACACACATAAACACACGCAGATGTATACGCATATATACACATTGTATATGCAGAGAACTGTGCAAGTTAATGCAAACGGATGAAACAACAAGTTCGTGCAATGTCATTCAGCATTTAACCTTCTTACGAAACCGCATAAACGGCGACTCTACGTAGAAAATCATTCCGTTCAAATGTATATGCAGATGGGAATGAGAATTTCAAAGACTTAAATGGGGAGGGGGTTACAGCCGGTATAATTCTGGGTAGAATCTTACATAGCATATCAAATAAGAAGAAACTCGACACATTGTGGCCACCCAGAATGGACATGCAATCATAGCTGCCCATAAATGCAAATGTATAAGTAGTATATAAAGAAAAGAAAAACAAATATAAGAAAAAAAAGTTAAACTACAGAAAAAACTTTTTTCATGTAATAATGACAGCAGTAAAGCTTTTAAACTTCCCAATAAACGATATGGTATAGAAACAGCTAAGTTATCATGTAATACTGTGTCCACTAAATGGGATGAATTTCTTTATAATCCCGAAAAACTTTATTTTTTTCTAGATTAACGAGACTGGGGCAGACATCTGTATCAAATTTCACATCACAAAGGTCGTTAGTGTTTCAGCTACGCTTAGTTGTGTACAACACAAAAAGTATTTAGTAAATTAACTGAGACTTGCATGCGACCCGTAAAAAACCGATCAATCGAATGAATGTTGTGCGAAAATCGAGCCGAGACCGAAGAAACCGCGCCAAAGTCGCTCAAAAATCAAGGTGACATTCCATCCGTCGGACCAAGTTATTAACAAGGAAGTTTTTTAGCGTTAGTAAAGCAGAGTAGTATTTCGAATACGTGATGACTTCTAATTTTAATGAGCTCTAATCAATTCAATTTGTAAATCATATGAGAGAGTGAAATATTAATTGTTGTCCCTTTGACATTATAAAGACTGTCTTAGAACCTTACGTCAAGGCAGCGTGCGGTAACAACTAGTCTAGAGTTTTTTTTATCATATATCTATCAAAATTTCTCAAAGATTCCTATCGAGTGTTTCGCATTATGTGTCATATTCTTACGGAAATCTTATATGACATGAATTATATATTACGTTACAAAGGATATTTTCCTTCAACTCGAGTCAATCAAGTTTTATCTACAATATTAAATATCATGCGTAACTTGGGTTGTGTTTTTCGACGATCGTTCAGGGCAATCGTTTTTCGATAATCATCTTTTTTAAGAAGGTCATGAAGGAATGTCCATCCTAATAATGCCCAGATTTTTTATTCAAGATTGTTAGCTTTTAGGTCACAAGAATATTTAAATTAGGGTCGCCGATATTCTTTTGACTTTGATTTTGTAAGAGAATTTATTTTCAATATAAATATAGATAAGTAAAATAAGTAAAATTAACCACTTACCGTACACATACTGCAGCTGTTCTGCAGGGATGATGATATGGTTTGTATTTAAGCAACAATTGCGCTGGAAAGTAAAAGTGAAAAAGATTATTAAAGCAACAATATTCACGGATATTTCTCTTAAGTAACTTTTAAGGGTCTACGACAAAAAAATCATTTAAAAAATTTCTCTGACTTTTGCCATAAAACGTTTACCCCTTTTCTGTCTCACATCTTTCAAGTTCGAATATGACGTTAATACGCTTAAAATAGTAAAAATTTCTAGTTATTATCTGATTATTTTACAAATCTTTTATTTGCAATTTGCAGGTGTAATGATATTTCCAAAGATTATTTCACATCGTTTTTTATTAAATTCTTTCTTATGTGTCTTTTAGAGATAGAAACATTTGAAGCAAAAACGTCACCAGTGACAGGAAATGAACCAAGAAAAAAGAATTGTTGGTGGGCCTGACCATTGGTAGCAGGTCTTCTTCGCACACTAACTTCGATCGGGGCGAAGGGGAGCTATGTTTATGACAATTTGTAACTTTATTGTACCAAAAATTCTTTTATTTTATGAAAACTCCAACTACGTAGCCCTAGAGCAAGTTGCGAAAAAGAAATCAAAAGTTGTATTATTAAAGATACTCTACACTCGAAGGATATTTAAAGTGCAGCTTTTAAAAAGTAACATTTAACAGAAAATCCATTGAAATACTTTAGTGACATATTGCTTGTAACACCTGTTTGAAAAACACAAATCATATATATATGCGAGCTTTGAATACCTACAAAGTGCCACAATCATAGGTTAAGCGTTTTTCAAGAAAATCGAAAGAAAAAAACACATGAAAAGTTTAGCAAATAAGAAAAATTTATAGTAGTTTTATGCCTTTCAGTTTCCCCTTCGCTCTCAGCATCACAGCTATTAGTCGTAGCGGTAGCAGTAGTAGTAGTAGTAGTAGTAGATATAAGAATGTAAGACACCGGTTTGGATACATGGCATGTGGTAATGTTATCCACAACCATAAACTTAGTTAGATACACATTCATGTGCGTTTCATTTCAAGCTCTGCAAATATACTTGTAGAACATTTGCCAAAGTGGCATCGCCATGAAAAGCAATTTATTTAATATTTTAGCGCGAGGCATATGCATGTTTAAGTGATTTAAATGATTTATGTCTAAAAATCGTATAACTTGAGGGGTTCTTTTTTTTTTGGTTTCTTTGTTAAAAATTGACGACAACAACATTTAAACAGTGATTTTATATAAAAATGTCTTTTGCTACGCAAACAAGCGAGTAAATAATTTTCAATACCTGTGCGCATTTTGCTTATAAGCTGTCGGTGTGTGCCTATATAAAAAACAAAAACGAACATTCCTACAGAAAAGCCTAAAAAGATACTTTTTTTTTCCTTTGACTTAAGTAAAACAAATATTTAGTAGCATTTTTGACGAGTAGCTTTTCAAAGGTAACAGCCGCGGTATAAAGACCGGTTTTTAGCATATTTAACCTAATGCTGAATGCGTTAACATAAGTTCGAATAACGCTGCTGTTGTTGCTGTGAACTTATCAATTTTCAAACAACACACAACTATAGTAGAATATATTTTCATATTTATTCTAAAAATTAAAGCTAACCTTTTACTCTGCAGTTTTTAAACAAGTTTAAAACATTATAGTGGGACACGACCCTCGGCTTTTTAATAACGGCTTTTTAAAATAAGAATTGAATATATGGGTTATATGAGATCAAAAAAGCGGTCCATTTACAATAGTGTTCGCCATTGGGCCAAAACACGTCAGTGTATCAAATTTCATCAAAATAAGGCCAAAATTAAGACATAAACACAAGGAAATCAGGCAGGAAGACGGGCAGACCGACAAACAATGTCAAATCGATAAAATATAATAAAAGGTGGGTGGCAGAATAATCAAGTTGCTTATCTACTTCTACAAAATCATAGTCGATTTTCAGATCTTGTAAGTAGAACGACTACAATCCTCTAGATCGAATAGAAACCCTTTCATATTAATACGATGTTTGTTCAGCTCATCAACAGAACTATCTTTTACTATTCGTAATAGGCCTATGGCTTCGTAGTTGCTCAGTAAATGAATAAAATGAAAAACGAAATGAAAGTTAAAGTAAAAAAATAAATTCTAAAGTTAGAGGGAAAAAATAAACCCCACGTATTCTTAACGACCTCTTTCACCTTTTCCGCTGTAGATACTATTTCCTGACCATTATGCCCTCAGTACATCGAAAACTACACTCACAACTCATAACATTTACCTAACATAAAACTTTGCACAACTATTTGGCGGGGACGTGTGGAAGACTACCGTACAAGTAAACCCAATCGAGGAACTTATACGTCCGCGAACTACTTCTCAAATTTTCATGCATTACTTAAAGGATAGTTCAAAATTTTACACGAAACTAGCAAAATTGTCTTAATTATTTTTTTGATTTGTTTAGTTAAATGGATTGAGCCTATTTACGACAAACCAAATACATCCAGGAGTGTGATGAGTTTTTATTATTTGTTGATCATTTT
Organism: Glossina pallidipes; assembly: GCA_000688715.1. Taxonomy (NCBI): domain Eukaryota; kingdom Metazoa; phylum Arthropoda; class Insecta; order Diptera; family Glossinidae; genus Glossina; species Glossina pallidipes. The sequence continues at coordinate 32,970 of JMRQ01006282.1, read as the reverse complement.
CTGCTTTCACTACGTTTAAGGTAAATTTTTTTCTACTTTATTGAGCTTATTGATTACTTAATATATCTTTGAAAAACCTCTGTCTTAATTTTGTGCTTATGGGTTATGAAATTTTTCTTCAATATTTTCTTAATTGAATTAAACGCTGAAGTTGATTCTCTTTGTCGCCAGCATAGCATAAAAACTGCTTTAATTATTAATTTTTAAATTTGAATTTTCATTTTATGCATTGTGAAGTCATGATGTAGTGTCAGGAAGAAGGTTATATCACATTGCTTTTTGTGAAGTCGCTGTATACGGGTTTTTTTTAAAAGATTTTATGATGGGTTGAAAGGGTTTGTAGGCTAGATCACGTAATGAATGTCTCTTCTCGAGGCAAATAGAAAAAGGAACAAAAATGCTGTCATGCTTCTAACGTCTAAATGCGATTATGTTTGGAATAAAGGAGTTTTGAGAGCATATAGAGAGGTTTTAGTACGGCTGCTCGCACGTCTAGTAACGAATTTTCATTATCTATTAGCTGAAAAAATTCTTGTTACTATAAGTGGCAGATATGTGAGCGTATTAGCCGAAATAAATACTCTTCGAAGCTTTAAGATAACTTTGATTAACATTGGAATCAAACTTTTCTAGTATGTTATCAAGTTCATTTCATTTTTATACCCTACATCATTTATGGTACTACGGTATATCAAAATTGTGCGGATATAGGCTGCACCCAGTATGACTTGAGAATAGAATATATAGATTATACCAATCACAGCTGGTCTGTCCGCCTTTTTTTTGTACAGATAGGTTTGTTGCTAGATCCTAAACGTACATAAAAGCAGCAAATGGAACGACCGCTTGACCCAACCAAAAAAAAATTATGTCAACAGAAAGCAATGAAACTCATATAGCAAATTAAAAAAGTTTCCTTTAAAACGCGATAACTTTCGCGTATTTATGTGCATGTGTAAGAAAATAGATGAAAATCGCTCCTAAAACTCTACTGACAAAAATATGAGACGATTACCATTAATTATGATCATTCAATTCCGATACATATATGTTATACATAAGACGTGATTGATGTAAAGCGTAACGTTGTTAAAGCAACTAATGAAAAAGAAAATGGTTCCTTAAAGCCATGTCAAGACAGCAGTTTTATTAATATTAATTTCAAACAATGCAGGTGCGAACGACAAGCAAGTATCCGCGAAAGTACTACAACTCGTAACTGGTCTATACACTTGAGTTTTTAAAGTAAACAATGCCACATGGTAAAAGAAACTGAAATGAAAATATTCCTACATACCGCCTACTGCCAGCATTTGAACGATCTTTTTACGTTTGACTTACTTATAAAAATGTTGAATAAACTTTCTTCACTTGGCGTGAATAGTCGTGCAAACATAAAAGCACCTACCGATCGAATTATGCGTTACAAAGGTGGCGATGAAATTATTGTATCTGCTCGATGAGAGTAAGCACAAAGCTCATCACACAAACAAATACCTTACAAGAACTACTGTTAAAATCATGCTCATCAAGCTATTTTTCAATGACTTTATGGCATTGTGGTGTCAAGTATTCACACTTCATACCTTTAACATATTGCATATACAGCATAAAATGCTGCTAGATATAATAAGTTTTATGTGTTTACGATTCATGCCTTTGCACAATTGCGTTATGATTGATTGTTTTTTGCCTGTTCGTCTTTCGACTGTAAGGATTAGTGGCGATCAACAAAAAATCATTCAACGAAATGTTATTGTAATAAGTATTTCTTTATATGACTCCAATACAGTGCGTCGTCTTTACTTACATGTCAAAGCGTGAAGTAAGTCTTTCAGAGATCAGAGAGAAGTGTTGAAATCAAAACCACATCATTTTCATGCCACAGCATTGTTTTCGGTTTGATGTATACAGTCACGTAATACTATTGCCCGATTGTTATTTAGTTTAATCAAAAAAACTGGCTGTCGTCAGACATTTGACAAATTAGTGGTTTCGTTATGCCGGCAGACATTCAATAATTTTATTGAATTCTTATAGTTGTCCGTTTGTGGGGGTCGTACTTATGTTTTCATTTCCCATCTGACACATTGCCCAAATTATATATATATATATATATGCGCGAGGGGTTGGACTGCAGCACAACTAAAGGGGTAAGACCCACGACTGCCAAGTCCGTGTTTGCGGGGTCGAAATTCAGCGCGGTGCACCATACATGGTAGTAACCAGTCAGACGACGACAGATCAACGGTCGAATTGCAAAAATGAATACAAAAAGATCGACGAAGTTATTTGACCAAAAAAGCAGGAGAATTTGTCGTTTTTTTTTTTTGCGAAATATCTTGGGGGCCTTTGTGAAGTTGAAAATTCCCTTTTACTTACTTAGATTGATAAAACCATCTACAAAGAGCAGTAAAGTAGGACTGAATCTTGGTGGTTCGACTGCTTGCCGAACATCCCAACCACTAGACAATATGGTGCCCTTCTATCCGTATAAAATCGTATTATATTTAAAAATCGGTGGCAAACAAATGGAAAATTAATTATATACTTTTTTTATGAACAATGTCGCGCGAAGCCATTTTTTATTATTATAAATATACCTCAACACGGAATATTCGAATCCACTTTATCTCTTAAATACACGTCTTCTTGATAGACATGTAACAAATAAAGCATCTAAAGCAACAACAACAACAATAACAAAAAAAGTTTATATAAAATGTAAATTTTTAAAACCAACTGAACAAAAAAGTTTCCCTTGTTTTTGATTGACAGCTATTTGCATCCCCGATGGATTTCATATTGAAAAGCATATTAAAGTATAAAGCACGCATAACGAAGTTTTTCACGCCATAGCCGCAACAACGTACACATGATGCAATTGAAAATAACGAAAAGCCAGAGAAAAATATATATATATATATATATATATACAAAAAAAATTTTCACGCACTCACGTACACATATACATACTCGAATAAGAATTTCCATAATGGTAGCTATTCGTCATATTTCAATTTATTGGAATTTTCAAAGTACACAGAAAAAGAAGAAGAAGAAGAACTTTACTTCTGTGGTTAATTTGAAGAGCGCGAAAGAAAAAAAAGAAGAAGAAAATTTAGTTCGTATTGAGTGAATAAATGTTCACCTCCATCAATACACATAATGTTGCTTAGTTTGCTGTAATTTTCTTACCTTTTATCGCATAACTGTCTCCTCTCTATACAAACACAAACAATCCAATTACCAGACTTATGCACATTTTCAGTGCGATTTTCATATTAAATACACGGATATGTAAAATTACGTGTAATTGCAGAAAATTACAAGTTACATTTTGACGGTTTAGAACACGCAAGAGTTTAATTTAATAACAGTTTCTCTTGATTTATTGTTGAGTTCTTCAATTAAATTCATATCTACACACACAAATACACAGAGACACACACACAACCCCTTGCTTGAAAATCGTATACAAATTTTTTATATATAAAAATATGAATCCAGCATATAGCATATTATGTATGTATTACACGAATGTTAGCAGAATTACAATAATTCTTATGTTTATTGTGCGAGTTACGGCCAATGTAGAGAACTAAAAGTTAAAACAATTTTAGGTTAATTCCAAAAATCGTTTATGCAACGTAAACTCTTGCAGTACAAGACTAATTACTGCAGTATGTAAATCGTGGTAAAGAAGTCTTAATATCTTTCATCAAAACAATGGAAGGACATTATACTTATTGCTTCGAACACGTTCTAAAGCTCCTCAACGTGCATTCCTAACCGAAACGCACGAGAATCTGCCAGAATGCTTGACGTCTCTTTTTTATACTTTTTTTATTTCTACAGATTTAGTTGGAAACCGATAGTAGACAGCTACAGAGTATTTTGTCACGATATTCTATTTAACTCACCTGAACGCTATGTGCAATTGCTAGAAATCCTCCAAGATTGAAAGTTTCTACAAACAAGGCATGAACGTTGAATTGTTGTCGTCATTTTGGATACATGACTACAATATTCTTTCTACTCCTTTCGCACGCAACTACTATCGATGTTTATTACAATTATTTTTATCGGAATGACAAGAGCAATCCTAGGTTAACAAAGCTCATATTCACAACATTGTTTGAAGATTGATTCAAGAGAAGTCGTCCTCTCAGGACAATACAATTCGGTTTTTGATGGATGCGGTCTGACGTTTTGATATCACTTTCCAAGGAAGACATAGTACTACTATAAGTAGCGGTACGAATGAAGTTAAGCTAAATTTTGGATGTTATAGTTGCATGTTTTACTTTCTTCAAAAGCGTCATTGCCCAATGCGCGAATTACCTGCCTTCTCGTATCGTATCAAGAATTTGGATCATTTTGAAAAATACTTTGAATGGAATTTCAATTATTGAAAAATTCTGAGGAATTTTGTTGAAATTTCTATTTTTCTTGCCATCTCTCTCTGCCAATATATAAGGAAAAGAGACAGAAAAAACAGAAATTGTTTACTTTCCCGGACAAACGGAGCAACATTGCATTGAAAATGTGTCGTTGCCTTTTCTATTCCAAGCTTGCAAGAGTTCGCATTTTTGGTAACGCGGCCTGCTTGAGCTGAAAGTTTGAAAAATCATGCTCAAAATTTCTTGCTTATTTTATTATTTTTTTTGTTTTTCTATTTTCCTTTTCATTCATGAAAACTTATTTGTTATAAAATTATGGTACAAAAGTCATGAAAATGAAAAAACTCGTTCATCATTCTCTCTTGTGATCGATCCCTTCTCATTTTTGAGTGACATTTATGGGGAAAGCACTTTGTCGTAAAACAGTTTGTGTGATTAGTTTTAATTACAATACGAAAGTATTAAAATAATGAAAGCAAACTTTTGCTGAGTGGTTATAAGACAAATAATTAGGATGGTGGGAAAACATCAATGCAATGATGAATGATTCAAAGATGTCTTCGTGTAAAAGGATTACTTTTAGAGAAGAACTGTTTTAAGAAACAGTATCAAGAGAAGGTAAGGGCAGTCTTTATAACTCGTTGAATAATAAAATTTGAAGGAAAATGAAACGATGATCTCATGTTCTTTTTTATTTTGGAAGGCGCTACTGTTGATTTTTCCTTACCAAGCAATATAAATATTTTAACATTCACAAAAGAATTTGAAAAGACTTCGAATGAACATTTACGTGTAGGCAAAGAGAAGCATTTTAACAATAATCCTTTTGCTATATATATATATCTCTAGTGAAAGACATAAAAAGGTGTTGACAACGCCACAAGAGCATAAATTGAAGTTAAATACATGTTTCATATATACAACACGTGTGGGCAGAGATGCTATTTGCCGACTTGGTTAGTTATTGGTCAAGAGGCCTTTAGAAATATGCTGGAAGGTCGGATATTTCCGTTAAATTAAAAAAAAATAAAACCCCAATACTTACAAACTGTTGTATAAAATCGCCACACCTTGTTGCAGATGCCGCAAAGGAAATGCACACCTACATATACTTATAACTGTACGTACGTGCGCTCACCATGTACAGCACGAAAATGCCTGACGTAGTCATGTAAACGTTAAGAATAAAACACAAATGACCCCAATTTATCTTAAGGACACTGGTCATAATTTGGAGATACGATATAAAAAAGGACTGTTACATATATATTTTTGGGTATGTGGTTGTGGTTCTAATTATTTATGGGCAAAGGATTGCAAGAGGAAAACCGTTGCCCATTTATAGGCATGAACATGGTCATTATCTTTAAAGTCTTTGCTTAAGGCATTGAAACATATTTTAATTAAATTAAAATTTACCAGATTTTCTATTCTTATTCTGACTATTTATCATAAGCATAAACATGCGTTGGTTTTTTTTTTTGCAAAATTTACAATATCGTGTTTATGTAAATAAGAAAAACAATTGATGAAAAATGCCAAAATCAATTCAGTTCAAGAACAACTGATACAAGGCGCAAATATCAATAGATAGATGTGCAGCGTGAAGCAATTTCACAAAAAAAAAATACAAAAAAAAAGAAGGAAAAGCTTACAAAAAGGGGGCAAAACGTATGAAAACAAAATTACATTTAGCTTTTCAAACACTGAACTCAAGGAAAAAACCAAAATACACAAATATACAAGCACACATACACACGCATAGCCACGACAATTGGTACTGCAACGGATGCTAAACCTACATTTACTTACGAAAGGGCGCACACAACATCACAATTTTTGCTGTTGTTTTCTCTTTTTTTGTAACATTCATTCACTCATTCATTCATTCATTCATTCATTTATATTTCGAATGCAGAGATTTAATGCTAGCTACTGCAACTTATGGTTCGAACAATACATGTACATATACTTGTATTTGTGCATGTTGTAACCAGTGTAATGTACGGGTATCTGAACTTGCATTGTTTCTTTATGTCTTTAAACATCAACCTATTCATCTTTTAAATAAGCGCGTAGTTACAATATATGTATCGTTATCAAGGACTGCTATATACAAACATCGTGTAGCGTTCACATTTAAAGAAAACGCGGTAAAAAGCGAATTCAACAATAAAAGTAACAACAGCAACAACAAAATCATATCATAGATACACATTTGTATTGTCGAGTTGAATAACGAAACAATCATTAATCATTCGTTTTTGAGGAACAAAAAAGTCAATTTCTCATAGATGTGTGTATTTCTGTTAGAACCAGTCAACTTACACAAAAAGACACTGGCTTGGGCTTATACGATGTGCAAAGTGTATATATGCGTAACATAACATAAATTCAAAACCGATTGTAAAAAGCAGTGAAATTGGACGACGTCGTATTGACGAAAAAATATACAAAAAACTAGTGACGGAATGATATATGAAAAAAAAGAAGAATTGAATGGCTACCGCTACCAAGTAATTCATCAAAAAATTAGCCTATCTACCGATCAAGAAATATTTTTAGGTGAAGTATTCGTAACAACTTATTAAACATTTCTCCTCATTCATATACAAACTTAATTACAATTTGGGAGAAGCAAACTAAATCAATATCGAGAGAGTCTAGCTACTCAGAGTATTACGAGTTAAAAATTCTTAAATATTACAGAATAGAAATCGCATCTGATCGTTCAAAGTGCATAAACTTACATATTTTACAATACGCACTCCACTACGTTACCTGACTGTATGTAAGTACTTTAAACACATGTACTCACTCATATGGACATATATTTGCGCCTAGAACCGCGCCAACCAAGTACGCTTTTATTGCTTTTAAGCAAACCAAAAAGCGAAAAAAATCAATTGTTTTATATATATGTTTTTAACTAGAAACCTTTATTAATTTTTTTCTCTTAATTTTTCCTATTAAACTTTTTATAACTTTATAATTAAATTTCGTAATAAATTTTATTTAACTACACGGAAAAAATTGCACCCATCATCCCCATCCTCTTTCTATTCATATTAGTGACCAAGTATTCGGGTTGTAACAAATAGCCACAAAAAATTCTGAATCAATTTAAGCATGTCCATCCGTCTACCTGTGTAATATACGTCCATTCTCGTAGCGATACAAATGAAATTATCGGCATCGATTTCGGCAGAAACATTGGAAGGTCGTTATAGAAAAAATGGGCCAGAAGACCGCGCCTACAGTACGACATGAACTGAGGATTCCATTTTTCAGAAACAAAAAAAAGGGCTTTTTGGTCGTTACTTACAAACTACACCAGATAAAACTACAATAATGTTTAGATATATTTCAGGGGTGGTTCTCTAGTATCCGCATAAAAATAAAGGCAACCGACCATAACTTGCTATGCACTCTTATAGCAAATCAATATATAATTTTTTTTAAAGCCCTTATAACACCCAGGAAGAAAGCTTTAGGAACCCCTCAAGTTGTATATATTTTTAACTATATGCGAAATCTCGAATCCAACCCAGTCGTTTTATCTATCCATCTGTCAATCTAAATAACATCTTTGCGTTATGCGTTTTTTTTTTTTGTTTCAAATTAGTTTTTCGTTAAATTAGGAAAATAAAAATTTTCGGTTTGTAAAAAAAATTGTTAGTGCTCCCAGAAGCGAAGGCACTTATCTCTGACTAGGTCGGCTAAAGACATATGACATAATCTAGTGATAGTAAAAACTGGCTATGGTAACTGAATATATATCCACATATATCCATATACATGCACATATATATATATATGTACATATATATATGTATTATATATATGTGTTCTATATATCCAAAATATTTTTCTGAATTTTTAATGATAAAGTAAATTTGTAAACTTTTTTTATTGCTGAAGTTTTCACATGAATTCGTAGTAAAGAACAAATTATAAATGCTTCACTGCCTTAGATACATATGCAAGAAAAATTTAATTATTTTGCACCGTTTGCTAAATTTACACTTATTTACACACCTTCCGGCAGAAGTTGTGGGCTCATGTATATGCCTAGAACTAAGGTAAAATAATTTAATAAAAGAAAAAACAATAATTTATTATTTTGCATGTAGCATAACCCTCGTTACAGACACAGCTTATGAGTTTAAATTATGCAACGAAGACGCACAAAGAAAAAGGTTTTAAGAACAATTAAACCAGGCAGGAAGACTCCATAGCCAATTAGCCTCGACTATATGGCAGGTATTTCATATCATCGAAGCGTAAGGGTTTGATGAAATGTGAAAATGAAAACGTAACGCAATACGAAGACGGCTTGACGAGTAGTTTGCAATCGTAGCCTTACTATATCTACAAATCTCCCTACAACCCAAACCCCTTTTTATATTGCTTGCACAACTTAACAAGTGCCTCCGCTTTTCAAATAATTGGTTTTAAGTGACCCTTTTGCGATAGATATACCGCGCAAAGGTAGAAGAGAGAAGAGAGAGAGATGCATGAAGGCATTACTGTACTTGCATGCTTGTTTTATTGACATAACATCCATAACCAGGATAACCGAAGTGTTGCCAAGAATTTGGAATTACATATTTATACCATATATTATGTCCATATAAAATGAAAAAAAAAATGCAGCAGCGGATTACATCCCACCATTAAATAGCCTACACCATCCTACAATTATTTACACAACGATTTTTGAAAATGAGGCGTTATATGAGGTGTTGTTCGAACAAACGATCTGTTCCGAACCATTCGAATAGTTATCGTCCTTGATCCAAAACACGACCATGAACCGAATTTCATCAAAACATCCTAAATATTGTGGGCTGCAGATTGAACACAAGAAAATAAGACAACCAGACGGACAGACATGTTTAGATAGACATAATAAAAGGTGAGTCTATTCCAAGTCCTTCTGCGTATTGCATAATTCCGCAAAAACTTAACATAGCCTTATACCACAAGTGGTGTAGTGTATAAAAATACGATTACTCCAATGCTCAAGCAAAATGTATAGATCACAGATATTTAAAGTAATTGCAAACAACACGTCTACGTGTGGTTTATTATACCAAGTAACTGAAAAAGTTAAATCAATTTTGTTGGAGAATCAGGAAATATAAGACCATTACAGTGCAATTCGTTTGGAAAATTTCCCATCAATGTAATATATCAATATATCGGTATCGAGAGAAGAGAAGTTCCTTTGAAAACTTTACAACATGTTCATGTGGATGTGTGCGTAAGCATTCCGGGTATATTCCTTTTATAAATAGATTTGTAGTTTGCGTATCGTTCATATGAACACACATGCATATACGTACACTATTAAATTTGGAAGAGAATGTTTTGAATTTTATCTCATAAGTTTAAGTTCGGATTTTCCGCAATTTCTTCAATGCTGATGATGTTGTTCGTTTTCGTTGTTCGTTTATCAAATGCTTGTTTATTTTGTTGTTGTCTATTTGTTGTCGATATGTTTGCTTTACTTTTGATGATGACAACAATATTGCCATTTGCGTAAACATATCACAGGTTTTCGTATGCAGATAAACAAAATGTCGATATGGACAGAGCGTAGAGCATTGAGCAATGATGACTAGCAAAACTATTGTATCTTTTGCCCAGATTCCTGTGCACAATCATACCTGATGAAAGTTACTATGCTTGGCATAAATATTTACGGAATCAATGCATTTTCGTATTGTCTGTGCATGGAGTTCCTTTTGATCCCTAGAAAAGGAAATGTATGTATGTACACAATTTTCCCAACACTTTGACCAATGCATTGATGACAACAACGCATACCAACACGACACTGCTTGTGGCAAAATTAAGCCAAACCTAGACAAAATCATGCAAAAATTCTCATTTGTTAGCTTTGTTCGCATTCAAACACGTACGTATTTATGTTTCCTTTTTTGCCTTACAAAAGAAAAAAAAACAAATCATATATTTTTGCTCTTGCTATCTTTCATTCAGTTCCTCCTCAACGTTCACTGTAGAATTGAAAGGAAATCATATTTTGTGTGTGGGGTTTTTTCTGGGTTCTAACAAAGTTTTATAAATTCGTTCGCTGTACGCTTGAATATAACAAAAATAATTTGGTTGTTAGCATAAATACTTTGTATGCTTGAAAGACGATAGAAGAGACGCCAAAATCTTCCTTTTTGATACGACGACCACTTATTTTAAAAACCCGGTATATATGTCATTGAATTTTATAAAAACAAAAAATGGAGCTAAACTTTATCTCTTCTTACTCTAAAAGTAGATGAAGAAAACTCAGCTTAGAAAAAGTAGTGGAATTTAAGCCAGAAATCCAGTTAGAACATTAGAGTCGGGCCGATCGGTAGATATCATACACCACTTCGCCTAGTACAGTTTTTTTTGTACACAAAAGCACGTGAGCAGACATCAGACAAGCAGATGGACGGACAAGTTTAGGATCATTTTTTGAATCGATCGATATGATAAGAGGTGGGTCTATCTTAAACTCCTCTGGGTGTTACGCGTACGTCCGTACAAACTTAATATACCCCCTTCCATAACTATTTACAAGCTGCTGAACTATGAAAACTCTTTGCCAGATATTTATAGTTCTGTCGATAAGAAAACGTGAAAATATACCACGGATCCAAGCTTATATAAAGTTTAGTGAAAAATTAAATCAGCTTCTAATTTGCTATTTGAATTTGACTTATAGTCTGCTGGCAAGTAATTAAATCAAGCTAATGCAACGCCTAATAAGCATAGCTACCTGGGAAAAAGCCGAAGCGCAAGGTGATTCGTTTTCTACAACTTGCTGTCATGGCGTGGTGTATAACACTTATGTTGTAGTTACATCATCCGCAAAGAGTGGCCGAACAGGTAAGAATCGTAACTACCAAGTCAATGATCGCGGGTTCAAATCTCAGTCCGGCAGAATTTACTTTGGTCGTAACGATGGTGAGTGCTTGATCGGTAAAGGCATAACACTTACCGATTGAGCACACATCCACTCGATTGCGAACGCTTCCTATCACTTTTCCTTTCTTCTTCTGACCATCACTGTGTTGCACAAATAGGAGACATCCGCTGAGTAATTGGTCATTGGTGTTTTACAGACCCAAATGAAATTTTTCACTACAGATGTCTGTGCTTCATTGAGCTAATAGTTATATGCTTTTATATATTGTTCTATCCACAATGATATATGTAGAAAAAGTGGAGTCTTTTGGAGATGCCTTCAGAACAGAGCACGCTAAGCACCACGAATGATGTAATATAAACTACCAAACAACACACCTATTAAAGCACACCTTATTCAAGCCTGATCTTCTGAGCTTTTTTTTCTTTTTTCATATGAAGCCATATAATAATAAGATAAAAATTAATCCGGATTATGGATTGCTCTACGCGTTGTATTCGCCGAAAGATTGATTTAAAATGTAGGCAATTTAGATTGGCAAAGTGTTGTCTACTCAAGTACTCTGATTAGAACGGCCTTAACCGAATCCCTAACAGGGTCTCTTGCATTACAGTCCAAGGTTTTCATCGCCAGCTGTAAAAATGCTATTCGGCACATCGATTCGATAATCGACAGCTATAAACCGACCGATCTTGTCCTTCATACATTTTATCGTTTTAGACCTTAAGAATTTTTTCAACACACAACACGTTCACACTGGTTGTTTAAAACCATCTGTCAAATCAACCTATGTGATGTCAGGCTAGGCGGAAGTTTACAAAAAATCATCCAAAATATAGTCCATTCAAATAAATTAGCAGCAAAACCGGCTAAACTTTGTTCATACTGATTGATTCACCACGAGAGAGTAATAACGTTTATGCTTTAAATCATGTTTGCAATATAAACTGAAAAAAAAAAAAAACCTTAACCCAGTATAGTAACTAATACAGGATAGAAAAAGCGAATGCAGTTACGCTTGATAACCTGCTGATGGATTACTACAACAACTGCCATCTTTTCACAGATAATGTGCTTGGAAAATTAAAAAAGGAAAATTAAGATTTTTCTTTACATCTTAAAATTTTTGCTTTATCAAGTATACGTTTTTTTTTTTTTTTGCGAATAGCAAGGGAATAGGAAATTAAGATATAAATTAAATGCCATTTTCTTCTTTACTCAACATTAACATAATGAATGCAATATTTCTGGAAAAAAACAACAAAACATCAAACCAACTTTCACAGCCGTAAGAAAAACGAGTAGCAGTAGAGGAGATACTGTTTACCATAAAACCATAAAACAACAATATAATATATATATATGTATATGTAATATATGTATATATGTATATGTATATATATATATATATATATATATATATATATATATATATATATATATATGTGTGTGGATGTATAAACTAAAGAAAAGTAGTTTATTGTACGAGTATCGTATCGTCCGCAGCAAAACAAATAGAAGAACAGAAAAGAAGGAAAAAGAGCAAAAAAGGAGGAAAAGGAAAGAAAATATAAATCTAAGAGTTGGGTTGGTTGATGTACTTGTTCAAAATCTCATTTATTCGAATATCAAGAAAATGCAATTTTCAATTGCAGCTGAATTCGTTGCAGAAAATGGCCTGCCACGTCGTTTACGCACCGCATATACAAACACACAACTGTTGGAACTTGAGAAAGAATTTCATTTCAATAAATATTTATGCCGGCCGAGAAGAATTGAAATAGCAGCCAGTTTAGATCTGACAGAACGGCAGGTGAGTATAATAATTTATGCCTTGCAATTTAACTGAATAACATTAAATTGCAACTAAAGAATGATAGCTTTTTGCTATAGAAATATCTCTCTTCTTTTTTTTTTTGTTCGTTGCGTGCCATATGTGTACATAGTACCTATTAAGGAGAGGCCGATTTAATTGATTTTATTAGTTTATAACGTTTTCTTTTTTTTTTTTTAATTTAATTATATTTTCAGGTGAAGGTTTGGTTTCAGAATCGTCGCATGAAACATAAACGTCAAACGCTTTCAAAAACGGACGATGAAGATAACAAAGATAGTCTAAAAGGTGATGATGATCAGTCCGATAGTAGTAAGTGAATGCTTATTGTATGTGATAAAGTTTTTCGCTTATTCTCTTTTCTTTATAATTGACTGAGATATTTATTACAAACGCCTACAGTTCGGTAGAATATTTATTTTAAACTTAATTGAATTTTATAAGAAAAAGCAATCAGTTATTATTGTTCCCTAACGGTTGCCAACTCTCAGTGGCGTCAATTAATGCTGTTCTGGCAGAAGTGATTAAAGTTAGAATAGAGGAATTTTAAGTCCTCCAGAGTTCCATATGCATATGGCAGTTAGATAGCAGAGGTTATGCAAAGAGTTATCTAATCACCTCCCAATCGAGTTCGCCTCTTTACAGGCGATTGTGCGTATCAATTGACCCTTGATTTGCCCAATCCTTCTAAAGGCAGAAAGACGTAGTATTCTCAGAGTAAGGATATCAATTAGTTTTTCAAGTTGATTTGAGAACAACATGTTTCGTATACCGCAAAAAATTGTACTTGAGAGAAACAAAACACAAACTGCGCTGAGATAAGCCGCCTAATGGGAAGAGATTACCAACGCGGTTTTGTTTTCCCTCCCTTGCCGGTTCTGGGGACATTTGATGCACGTTGTTCTTTAAAAGGAATAAAAAATCTCCAAAGAAATTGTTGGTATCTCCTTTCTAAGTCCAAGTGTACTTAAATGTTCAGTAATCTAAAAACTATTGGAAATACCATTAATTAATCGACAAGGGCAGACTTTATGTATATGGATGGGATGTAATTTTCAAGCCTACTAAAGACTTGCATTTCCTGAAACATCTTATCTATATATACATAGAAATATATATTTACATATATATATATATATATATATATATGAAAATAAACATACGTGCATATATATGTATATATTCAACTCAGTAAGTTATCTGTTGTTGATTTGCTGACTCGCAAAAAAAGAAGAAATAGCGGTATAAGGCGTTACATAGGAATCTGTCGAAGAAGTCGTCTGATGCGAACCGTTTTCAATAGCGCTTGTTCTGGAGCCAAAACGCGTCGGTTTATTAAACTTAATCAAAATAGCTCAAAAATTTCTACCTGTAGGTCGAGCATAACTGCACAAGATGGACAAAGGGATAGACAAGTTTAGATCGATTTGCAAGTTGATTTTGGTTCGACTAGTATAGTAAATAATGGATCACTTTCCTGTCCTTCTGAGTTTAGTACACATCCGCACAAACTTAATATACCCTTGCACCTAAGGTCGCGTAGAGTATAAAAAAGGTTTATAAAGTAAGCAGAGACTTTTTAACACTACCCCATTCTAGCGGTGTCGCCTATTATTGTAGCTATCTACGTTGGGAGTATATATTGCGTATTAATGACAATCCGATGCTTATAAGCTGACTCTATTATAAGGGAGAGCGTGTCTCTTTCATCGGTAATTAAAGAAACACCAAAAAAAAAAGAAAAATGGCAATGATGTAGCCTTTACCCAAAAGTCTTAGTTGTTGAAGTTGATGAAATAAGTTTATTGTGATGATGTTTTATACACAGCTTAAGGATAATTCAAATTTGTGATAAATTTATATGAATTTATGAAAGACTATCCAGAATCGTTATTAAAGTTATACGAAATGGAATTCAATGGATTTAGAACATAGATTTATCGCTTTTTTTCTGAATAATTATTTCTCCAGAAGATCCATTCACGCTTTCGTTAATACATTCATTTACCATCAGAAATTGCGAAGAGAAAGTCCCATCTGCCATGGATTTCTTAACAAAAATTGCATTTGAAACATCAATCACTCGACTAACTCGTTTCATTTACTATTTTGTGATGTTTATTTGAAAAAGAGTATATCTAAGAGAAGCATTATGCCGACGTGGAAGCGCACGATTTGTAATGCAAAGAATTTACAAGTCTATAATTCGTCTTGTATATCCTCCGTCGGTACGGAGCTTTAAGAGAATGCCAGCGAAGGATGTATATAACTTATCAACTCAGGCAGTGCTCGTTCAATGGAGCCTTAGGAAGCACTTTGTAAAAAAAGGTGCCACTAGATAACCAACAACAATTGATGCTATTCGGCCGACAAACGGGCACATTGCGCAAGAAACCATAATATTGAAAGTTTTCAACAGAACGTCTTTTGATCACCAACGGCAAAACTTTCCCAAGAAACGTTAGCAGCGGTAAATGGGAGTGTGCTATACTCTCCATTGCGTCTCCTACATATTACTTATTTTCACTACCAATGAGTTCGGTCAACGATGTATCGTTTCTTCGACTAAAACTCCCGTCCTTGTTAAACTGTCTAAAAACTGGATGCTTTCGTGGATGGTTTGAATAGACCAGCTGTCCAGATATCGGAAAGATGAGAAAAATGATGCATGGACAATTCTTCCATTTAAAAAAAAAAAAAAAAAGGAAAAGGATTTATTTAAATATCTGATAAGTAGTAGTGCAGTGAGCATAGTGAGTACTAGTGAATAGCAAGTAATAAAGGGTCACGCTTGCGTAGATAAAAAGATATGTTTATTAGACGTTACCGGAAGATAAAAATGAACTAATTTATCTAATTTTAATAAAGAAATTTAAAAAGAATTCGGGGAAGAATGGGCAGACATTACTAACACCAGTAATTTAACTTCAAGCAGCAGGAAAAAAGAAAAAAATTAATAAATAAATGAAATTACTACCTCGCGCTACTGCTATCAAAGTGAAACGAAAATTACAAAAGAAACAAAACGCAAAGAAAAAAAAACTAAAAAATTAAAGTTTCTACCTTTAAATTACCAAAAAAAAAAAAAAAAAGTTGGGAGAAAAAGTTATATAAAGCCGAACGAGAAAGCAAAGACACTGAAGCGTATCAATCATTGTCAGGAATCGAAAAAAGCAACATGTCTTCGGTCTTTTCCACACAAAATACAATAAACTCGCAAACATCTATGTACATATGTAGATATTTGCTTAAGAATTTTGCATGCCTTCCAGAAAGCAATAACACCTTTTTTTTTTTGCATCACAAATTGGTTATATTCTTTAGATATTCTCGTAACGCTTTCTTTATAATTTAATGCAATCATTTTGAATATGTTCTGCTTGCTTTTCTGCTTATATAGATTCAAACTCCAAAAAATCTTGTCAAGGCTGTGAGCTTCCTTCAGACGACATACCGGATTCTACGTCAAATTCAAGGGGACACAATAATAACACCCCTAGTGCCACTAACAATAATCCAAGTGCTGGTAGCCGTAAGTCTCTTCTCCATAAACGAAGGAAGTCAACGTAACTTACAAAGAATTTTTTGTTTCTTTTCAGTGACACCGAATTCGACGCTAGAATCCTCAAATTTATTGGGTAGTACAAGCGTGTCAGCATCAAACATGGCCAGCGCTGACTCCAGCGTAGCCTCCACGGGCAGTTTAGACGATGAAGTTGAAGAAAATACTACGAAAGTGAAAAAGAAAGAGGAAGCTTTGGTAATTAAAGATTTCTATTACGAAAGGCAAAGATATTTGAATTTGTTTTTTTAGATCAAAAAGGAATCTGCTGTTTCAACATCGACGAAGATCTCACAATTTACTTCGTATGATACACCATCAACGACAGTTAGCTATCGTCGAGATTCCGATACTTCTTCCCAGCATAGCCTGACAACTGCTAACACTGTTAGTGGTGCCGTCGGGAAGAGACGTTATCATCAGCAGTCGAACGCAGTCACTACCGCCGGTATAATCGAAACTCGTACAGCTTACTACTCCACTTACTACAATAAACAACAACTACAACAGCATCAGCAACAGCAACAACAGCAACAACAACAACAACAACAGCAACTACAATCACCACAGCAATTACACACGCAGCTGCAACAACAGTCCCAAGATTATTATGGTAAATATGATGTTGAATTTGCCGCAACGAATTCGCCGCAACCACACCATCGATTGCAACCTCAACAGCAACAAAACTCTAATATATCCACCATAACGCCGAATAGTGAATATTTAAGTCCCAAACCAGATTTTATGATTATGCCGCAAGCTTCACCGCACTTGAAAGTGAATGAATTGGCAAATGTTAGCAAAATCACTCACGGGCCCACAGCTACTTTTCATCATCCTCAACCACCGCCTCCTCCACCTCCGCCATCGTCATCGCAGACACCAGCGCAACATGGCTTACAACAAGCGTTTTACAATCAGCATGGGGTGGAGTCTTCTTTACAATATCAAGGTCATGGTTATAATCATCATACACATACTCAAGTCAACTACAGCCATCATCACAGCTCACAACAGCAATCGCAACAAATTCATAATGATTTTGATATTTCCGGCAATTATTATGAAACAAAAAATCAAACTTCTAGTGTAAGCTATAATGCAGGATATGAACACATGAATTTCCAGCAGCCAACGAACGATTTTCAGCAACATATACATCACATTGGTTCAGCAGCAGCTAGCGCTTTAGGCATTCAAATGGAGTAAGTAAAAAAGATTTAGTTTAGATTATAGAAATACAATTTAATAGAAAGCTCAAAACTAAAGGAATCTAAACAAAGATCTAAGAAGGAAAGAAAAACTTTGAAGATCTAACGAAAGCAATCTAACGAAAGATCCCTTTTCATGAGTAACCAAACCAGCAGCATCTCAAGTGGGGTTGCTTTATACGACAAAATATCAAAATGAAAATGTATTATGCCATAAGCAATCCTAAGCGGATAGAATTATGGCGTGAAAAATTTTCTTGCAGGCCACGGGCCGAAAATACGCAGAAAAACTTATTGCCAGTCATTCATTTTATCATTATTCTATATTCGAACGGACGGCGAAATATAAAGGAATACTATGTCTATCCTTCCGTTTGAAAAACCCAGACATAATCCTCACAGATTAATGCGTTAAGTCTATAATTTTGTCATCATCTTGATCAGCGTAAAGCTCTAAGACAATTTAACGATGTTTGTCGATTCGTCTGAAGTCCCTTGCTGCCATTCAATAAGCTTATAATATTATACGAATTGTAAACTTAATACGTAGGTCCTTAACACTTTACCGACCGATCACTCGGCCGATGATCCTTCCTGACACCAAGTCTGTTTCAATCATGCGCACCAATACTGTTTTTCCAGTCGTTGCGATCGGTAAGCTTTACAGACGAAAATGATTAACACTTCAATACTGGATAACAAGTGACGGTTTATGGCCAAGTCAACCAATTAATAGAGTGCTGGAATGTAAAAACGTCGGGGGCGGAAGACCGTTTAATAGGCTATAGGTCGATAAGGTGTTAATTTAAATCCACATTGAAATTGCCTGACATTTACTCATAGTAGAGAATCTCAAAGATTCGAAGATAGCTTAGTTTCTCTTTGTAGTTCTATATGAAAAGACATTTCTTTTCTTTTTTAAGGCCAAATGCACCACCACCGCCTTTGCCACCGGCAGCCGCTTCGCAGCTCAATCAAATGCAGCAAAATTTTTACAACAATCACCACCACGGCATTGAACACCAATACCAACATCCATATAATCAATCTGGCCATCAAGCAAATTATAATCACCATCAACACAACCAGCACCACCACAATCAGCAAGCAATGAATGGTAAGTCTGTGTTGGATTTTTAACACTGACAATAGCTAGCTATTGTAGACACAAACCGTAAGTGTTATTGAACGAATTTCATGAAGTGGCGAATTGATAATAAACACATCTCGTATATTTTTGCAGATAATATAATGGATGAACACACACCTGCGCCACATATTCAAATGGCGGCAAATGGCAACAGCAATGCTGCTAATAATTTCGTCAATACAGCAACGTCAGTATCAACAGCACCACCCAACGCCAACTTCCCAACCACCGCGGCGGCAAACCTAATAGAAAATTCGAATAGTTCATCAGATTTCAATTTTCTTAGTAATCTAGCAAATGAATTTGTTCCCGAATATTATCAGTTAAGTTAGTTAATGTAAAAAACTAAATCAATTCATAAAACCATAGATAGCTATGTATAGTTAGTCGTAGATATGTTATTAATAGTCAAGTGTGTAAAATTTTTGGTTTTATTTAATAATCAAAAACATACGTTTATGTATAGTAACATAAATGTAAAGGTTTAACCTTAATTATTATTATAAATCATAGGACATTTCGGACGTTAAATAAATTTTCAATTTTTAGTTGCTTTGATAAGCCTATGTATATAAAGTAGCACTCTGTTTGTAAATCCACTGCTTTGTGCATCATGTGTACTAATGAATTCAGTAAGAGATAAATTGTTTGATGCCTCTTCTGATTGTTTCTTGTAAATTATTTAAAAGTTTTGCAAAACCACCTGAAAAGTCTCTCTGTTAGGAAACTATATTTTAAAAAGTTACGAAACGCCTTTCACTCAAATATTTTCAATTTTTGTAAGACCAACACTTGTCGTGCAAGGACAGGTTAAGGGCATATTAATCGATTTAGAAAGTGACTCTAAATCGATTTAAGCTTGTCTGTCCATCTTTCCCGTTGCCCGTAGTTTTTTAAATATTTTGATGAAACTCAACCCCTGTACGTGTCTTGACGCAAGGCCGAATGCTATTGTTTGTTATCACACTTTGTCAGCTATTTATATACTCAATGGAATCTACAGATGGCCATTACATTCCCAAAATTTATCCATGAAATTTGAATAAGAAAGGAAAAGAGAAATTTATTGCCTTTTTCATGCATTATTCACTTGTGGTACAGAATATATTAAGTTTGTGCGGACGTATGCAGCACACAGAGAGGCTTAAGGCGGACCCACTTTTTGTTCTACCGATCATTTTCTGAATGCGAACTTGTCTGTGTGTCTGTCCGCCTTATGTTCAACGTACAAGTCGCAATTTCTGAGATGTTTTGATGAAATTTAGCACACTGACGTGCTTTGATCCGAGGACGAACTTTATTGAAAATGGTTCTCATCGGATCACATTTTTAAACACTTCCCACATAAGGTCCTCATTTTCAAAAGTCGATATATGAGTGCCTTTAGGTTAATTAGTAGTGAATTGCGACCCACTAGGATGTGTTTACTTTTTTAATGTCGGTATGCACATATAACTCATCATATATGGAAATGATTCTAAAAATGTAAAATGCAATAAGTCTAGTGTCCTCATTACGCCACCAGATATAATTCATTAAGTGTATAATCTTCAAATTATTTGAGATTTTTCTGGAAGGACAACAAGAGACCACTCTCGCACGTCAATCTTAAGTTCTTTTAACCGAATGACACTCGCTTTCCACATCTAGTAAATTCACTTTAATACTTGCTCTAATTGGCTACGTAACGTCGTACACGATTGGCGCGCCAACTTGCCCAAACTTAACAACATGATTAGCAAACTTTTATGTTGTAGTGGATGTAAAAAATTTGTATTGTTTTTTGCTTCTGTATATAAAGCATACGTTTGTTTTCTAATATGGAATAATGTCTTCTTAGTAATAATTAATTACTATTTGGATCTCTATTAAGATTCAAGTGCAATTTTTTTGTTAAGTTTCTTTCCCTTTACATTTTTTAATTGCTTTTAAGAAAATGAATTTAAAAAAAAAAAAATTTTAAAAATCTATGTAGATTTTGCGCAAATTTAATCAAAATAATAAAATTTCTATTGTTTATGTAAATATGAATTTTTTTAAATGAAAGTCATTGTTGTAAGAAATTGAATTGAAAAATTGTAAAAAAAAAAAATATAATATAATAATAAGTATATGGAACGTTTAACACTGTGTTATATATGAAAATATTTTCTAATGTTTAAGAATTAAAGAATAAATAAAAAAAAGTAAAGAAAAACATGAAAATAAAATTTAGAAAAAAGCATTGTCAACGAACAACACGATTCGATTTTTTTTTTTATATCTTTTGGAAATCTTATTGTATTTACAGCGAAATGCACTTTGGAGTCCGTACCAGTTGCAAATGTTCTGAAGCATACTACAGATTTTAATGAATTTTGTTATCTTAACACAAGTAGAAATATTATAATTGATCGAAGCCCAAGCCCTACGTCGCTTAATAAAATCATTCATATAATGACGTTTCAAATCAAGATGTCACGTAGTAAGCGGTCGGAAATGTGGTCCAACCAGAGCTATTTTTAGTAGCTCACGTCCATGGCCCAAAATACGTAAATATACTACGTTTCAGCGAAATATCCTGAGAACTGCGGCTTTGTAGGCTGAACACAAGAAACAAGACGGACAGACGGGTAGATAAGCTTAGAATCCGGAATCACTTTCCGGATCGACCGGTTTAAAAAAAAAAATTCGACCTATCTCAAGTCCTTCTGAGTATTACATACATTCATTCAAACTTGATATACCCTTGTATCACCAGTCGTGTAGTGCACAAACGTTGAACATAAGAAAATTTCATTAGTAATCTAGAGGTAGAAATTGTAGGGAATACGAGAAACTGAAAAAGAGAAAGAAATCGCTATAATCTTCACAAGTTTCCCTCTTTAGAATTTTACGTTTTTATTAAAATGGAAATTAAGTTCGAAATCCTTTTGAAATTAAGTTCGTACCACTGAATTGTGATTTTTAGGATAGCATAGGTTTTATTTGCAGTTTAATAAAATAAAATAATGTACATGAACTTTTATTTACAATGTTTCTTCTGGTCTAGTCCCTGTGAATAATACGATCCAATTCTTTTGACCCGTTCGCTTTTGCTTTTGTTTATATGCCCTTTTACAAGCAAGTTCTCGTTGCATGACTTCGTTATGGTATTTTTGTGCTAATCCCCTCTTCGATCAATTATTTTATTCCTTTTGCCAGTCGCCAGCTGCATGACGCAGGTAAAGCGTTATGAATGTGTATTTGATTTTACCATATTTTGAACATAAATATTGATTAGATTACAACTATCGGGAGTATTTAAAAATAAATAAAATTCAATTTCGTCTATAAAGCCTTATAGAATCTAAACGGAAATCCAATGAAACCCAGCCATTACGAAATGACCTAAATAGTTACATATAACTTAATAAATATTTAATACAATGAGCTCTAACCTTTCGCCAATAGTGGCGAAATGTGTGTATGTTATCCGAATTTCAAAATTTTATTTCCATTTTCTTGTGACAATTGCATGGGATAGCATACTTCCACAATCTCCTCACCTACGTTTTTAAAGGAGTTTTTTTTTCTTATTTGTTCTCGGCAATATCCAAAAAAAGGAAGTATATATTCATATAACGATTTGTAGAAATTAGAGTTTTGTCAAACTTATTTCAGTTAGGGAATATACACAAAGAACTTTTTCACATTTAATATAGAAGCGTAGTATTGCATAGTATACTATACTAGTTTCATCACTCTGTTTGCAACAAACAATATACGTTAAAGAAGGTTAGGTGTAGGAGTAAGTTCTCACTAGTGAAATTGATTGCTTCACAACACGTAACCCGATAAAGGTAACTTGATGGGCATTGACGCTCTTGCGATATAACTTTCGGTTGCTTCGTAGCAACCAATCTCGACAAACATAAGTTATTTCTACACCTAACATTTTTGATATTGCTAAGCAAAGGCTTTTCCGAACAGCTGTTTCTACTTTTTTCGTGTTTTTGGGCCATCCGCGGCTATGCCTGGTGGCGACTTGGCCAAGATTCAAGGTGCCATCTACATATTGTTCAAGATCACAGTCATTACCGAAGCGTCGGCTCGTCTCGACGACAAATCCAAGTTAATGTACGCTAAGCGTGGGTATGAAAGAAAATGAGTTCTCGGAGACACGTGCAGATTTGTGCGGCGCCTGGCAAAGATTATAAAGTGGGTATGGATTCTGTAGAAGAATATTAGATAAGTTAGTGGACGGAAGGAGGAGGAACATTTTCATTTTTTGTTATTTAAATAAAGGAGAAACAAACACATTAAAGAAAACAAGATAAAAAGTTCGATTTGATTTAATTTAGTACACGAAAAAATGATAAATTGAAATTGATAATTGAAATGAAGAAAACAAACGAAAACTTTGACTATTTTACATCAAACCGGGAACTGAACAAAGATCGTATTCAAGTTATTGTCCGACGAGGAGAAAATAATCAATCAGTTATGTACGAATATCGAGGAGAAAGGAATGAGTCATTGAAGAGTCTGCTAATTGTCAGTGGATCAGCACAGATATAAAAGTTAACGGTTTCGCCGCGCTTGCATTTGACATTCGATCTCTATATATTTTCTTATAAGGGATATCTAAAATTCGACTCCAGGTGAACAAATATTATTCACTATAGCAATACTTTAGCAATTTTTCACACTCACGATTTTCGATACAAAAGTATTAAATATTTAAGATTGATCACTCTTCAGAGACAGAAAAAGTATAGCACATATACATACTGCTTAGTAGTGAAAAAAAAGACAATTTAAGATTGAAAAAAAGCAATGATGCTTAACAATAGAAAAATTGAAAATGCTACGAAACTCTCGAAATTCACAAAAGAATTTCCCTCGTTACAGTGATTGTCCTAATACTAATATATAAACGAAGATATTCTCTGTTTCGCAATCTAGTCACAATGCTCTGTGCTATTGAAAATAAGGAAAATTTTTCATGAAAATTAAAAGAATATTAAAGACGAACAAACGAAAGTTTTCTTTTGCTTAATGCGACCAATCACTCGGGTAACAACGGCGACCGATCGAAGGAAGTAAAAGAATGGAAAAAAGATAAGGAAACGGTAGCCAGAGATTAATGGATGTGTGCCCAATGGAACACAAAATATAGTTACGACCGAAGTCAACTTTACCGCACTAAGATTTAGAGCATGCGGGCCTCGACTTGATAGTCGCATATTGTCATAAGGGTGAACAATTTATATACAATACTTTACGCCGTCTGTTCATATTAGTTGTTAAAGAATGACTGTAGCACACATGCCACATATCACAGTAGCCGAATGAATATAAGTATCAGTGTTTAGTTAAGTACGCTACCACTTGATACACTTTTGTATAAAAAACTTTAGAAATGATTTCACGAAATTCAATTGAATAGCTGGCTAATAAATGACACGAAAATAACTCAATTTATGGCCAATATCACACTTTTCAAAAACTGCTAAGACAAATAAAAAACCAAATTGAATCGTAGAAAACAACAAGAACAACAACAACAACAATAACTATAAATTATTCATTTGGAAGTAAAACATTTTGGTATGCGCCTGAGTAGATTTTATAGTGCAGCATTATGAACATTGCAGGTACATGTATGTGTGCTTGTAACAATGGATTATAGAAACAGACAAAAAAAATTATATATTTTTACCGTATATTGTGTTTCATTAGTTCATCAACATCAAGATCATATAAATACAATTTTATGTGTACTTTGCGGTGATAGTATATGCAAGTAATCTTTACAAGGTCACAATTAACAAAAGCCAGATACAACCAACCGGTAATGTTTGTTACGATTTCTCTTTTGAAGTAATTTTAATAAGATTTATTTTGTAATAAGTACTTAAATATTGTTACAGGTCGTTATTTCACTCCTTTTATCAATTTCATGTTCCTCGCATGGCATAATAAATACTTTTTGAAATCAAAGACACAGCCGCACTTTTAGAAATGTTGTGCTTAATACGAGATTAAACTTTGTTTAATCTAAAGTTATTTCAGATGCATAAATGAGTTGAATGAATGAAAAGGGGGATAAATGTTTATTTCAAATTTATAATCTAACAGCTTTCTGAACGTAATATGCTATGTAAGCGTAAGCATTCAATTTTGTAAATAAAATTAAAACAAGTAAGAACATTAGACCGCTTCGCTTAATACGGTCATTTATTCACTTTCGTGGTAATATATTAAAAATTATACACTATTTTTACGTGAAGGCATACTTTTTGTATTAAAGAATTCTCAAAACGTCAACTAACGTGATCCAAATTTGGGAAAACGCTATTTACTCGGCGGTGTTTTTTCTATGGTGAAAATTATTAGGATATTTGTTATACGAGGAGTGGACGAAAGACTGGGCTGATCCGAATCATTGTCGATATTGTTCGACCTTGGGTTAACACATCTGTGTAACAAATTTCTTCAAATATCTCGAAGATTTCGATCTGTAGATTAAACACAAAGATACATGGGCAGACAGCGAGCGAACAGACAGACAGACATGCTTAGAATCACTTTCTGAATCGGTATAATAAAAGAAATAAAGATGGAAAAAAGTGGATTAAAAAAGTAATAGAAGACGGGTCTATCTCAAGTCATTCTACATGTTACATACATGTCAAGTGGTATAGACTATAAATATTATCTAATAAAGATAAGAGATTTGTTTTCGTTTCCTATTCAAATTTTGTGGATAAATTTTGAGAACATAGTGACTATTTGAAGATTCCGTTTAGTGTAAAAATAGGTGAAAAAGTGCCATATAAACCTTGAAGTACAATGTACTATTTACTTGAACTGAATGTGATTTCATTACAGTCAATTAATCAATCGAAAACATAGAATCCCCACAGGTCTGCCGGTATATGTTAATTGCAAAAAAACGTATTTAAAACATCCCACACCGAGCAGTGATATAAATGTGTTACTTAGTATAAAATTCTCGAAACAGTGTGACAGAAAGTCTCCTACATAAAAACGCTAAATATTTATCGGTCGATTTTATCGAGATTTGAAGAGGAAAGAGAAGCATGTAATCTATGAAAGGCCGGGTACAACTTGACTAAGTCAGGTGATTCTGTTACTGATCCAAATCACGCAATGCGTGCCCCATATACGTTTCAAAGACTCTAAGCTTCAAATAAAATTTGCTTGAAAAATGGAAGTGATTTTGAAACAATTCTTAAGCATAATAATACAAAAAGAAACACACAACACTTTGCTGCTGGGCCAGCAAACTTTTTTTTCACCTATTGTAATTTTTATTTATTTAATCTAAACTAGTAACAAATAAAAATTTTGTTTAAAGTTCGAAACACCGTTTGAAGTATCCCAGCATCGTTGGGTTGATCCAGTGCTTAGTATTGAATAACGTGAATTTTTCTCCACTTCTGCAGAGTCCAATGCTTTGCTTCGAAAAGTATTTCTCCCGTTGATATCTCCCTTAATCTTCGCAATATATGAACTTTGTGAGCTAGAAGTAATTCAAATTTAACGTAACGTTAACCACAAGATGCCAAAGGTTTTCTGTCAACGCTATAAATATTGCCGTGTGTGTTAATTGCATTAAACTGGAAATCAATAAGGTTAACAGACCAATCTTCCGAAGGAGACTTTTAAAAAGGACTAAGTTGGAGAAAGAATGAATGAATTTCAGCTTATTTTCCCCAAATTCTACACCACAAGCTTCGACTTCTTTAGGATTTGTTTGACTTTGTAGCAATTCGTTAGTGCTTTCTCATACTTTCTAAGTTGTGCTGAAGAGACGTAAGGTACAACTAAATTAAGTCATTTGGTTCGACTTATTCCAGTGAGAGTTCTAGTGGACAGATGGACAGACTTGGAATAGCCATGTCTTCATTTCTTGTTTAATGTTTTTTAGTTTTAAGAGCTGTGACAACGGATAATGAATAAATGGATAGAAACGTGGACGCATGGACATAGTTGAAGCGGAAAGCAATTTTCACGAATTTCAGCTTCTGATCTCAAAGCTTACAGCTTTCAAAATTAGTATAAATTTACAATAAACGGACCTAAGAGATGGAAGAGCTGGGTTGAGTCGAGAACTCACATTTTCAAAAACTTTCAGAATCTTATCATTGCGTGCTCCTGTACTTTGCTTTTGAATATAAAACTTATATAATTTCGCCGATGGATTGTCGAAAATGTTAAACTGTCGCTCTCTCTCTGGA
This sequence comes from Glossina pallidipes, assembly GCA_000688715.1. Lineage (NCBI taxonomy): Eukaryota > Metazoa > Arthropoda > Insecta > Diptera > Glossinidae > Glossina > Glossina pallidipes. Next base: position 5,645 of record JMRQ01006282.1, on the reverse strand, counting down.
CATTTAAGTAATCAACGAAATCTGATAAAATATTATTTATATTTTGCATAATTAAAGAAAAGCACTTAAAACACAAAAGCACCGCTTAACACTTTAACAGAAATTCTTTACAAGTTTTCTTGTCACTTTAGTCATAGGTTGTACCTTCTTCGGGCAACTAACAATATTTGTAATCCATTATAACGTTTAGCAGAAGACTTTAAGAAGCTGATGGACACAATCAACGTTACTCTATGTTTTACTTTCAAAACAAAACGGTGAGCTTAATGGCTCTACGACTCCGGACGTGATCAACACAAAACACTGAATGATGCAACGCGATATGACAACTTCTATTTATAGTTAAGGCACATTGAGTCACAAAGAATCTTAATTCATGTCAATGGTCTTAAAAAGAAAATAAAAATTAAAAATAAAAAAAAAGAATTCGATCCAATTTTTTCGTTTTTTTTTTTTTTTTTTTTTTTTTTAGTAATTTGTTTTTTTTTTTTTTTTTTTTTAGTAAAATTTTTATTTAATTGGATAGTGGTTGATCATTTTAGAACAAGTTTAAGCATTTTTTTCTTTTTTGCTTTTTCTTACATTTTTCTCTAAAGTACTAAAGCAGGGGTTGTGCTTATGCGTCTTTGTGAATCTTTTGTTTGGGTTCTTAAGTTTGAGAAAAAAAAGAGAAGAAACGATTGTTTTTTTTTTGTTTTCGTTTTATAAAATCGTGGATGCGTTAGGGAGTGTCACTGATTTTATGCAATGGTATGCTTGGGATGCACTCAAAGAGGTCAGCGATTTTAACTTGCTTGGTCAAGCGCAAAAGATCCCGCAGTAAACAGCTGACAGTAAGGATTTTAACGTCTCATCGCATCACCAGCCACCAGGTGCATCTTGGTGGTGTATATATGTAAGTAATATAATCTTATTAAAGGTATCAATAGAATAACAAACTATTTTATTAAATATATGTAATTTTTGTAAACATTACGACCTTGAAAACACTTGTTGTCCATTGGCTGAGAACAACCAGCATAATAAAGCAAAACAGAACAGACCAGAGCAGAAGAGTCAAGCAGAAGGATGTAAACATAAATTACAAACAAAGCAGCTGCTATTATTGTGTTGTAAATATGTCTTTAGACTTGAACATTGTAATGCAATACAAAGTAAGCGTTTAGTAATACAAAACGATTACACAAAATTAAATGAAGAGTAAAAGAATAAATAAATGCAACAACTTTTTATTCTCCAGACATAACAACAATAATCTAAGGAAGTGAAATATCGGTCATTGATCTCTTCTCATTTTAGTCGTGTAAACTTGCTTATATGTATATGTCTTTGAATAATACTTTTTTCCTTATATGCAAAACGTTCTCCCCATTGTTTTGCACCGTTGTCAGAGAACTTTATCAGATGAAGAAGCAGCAATTCGGGTTCGTTCGCGTTTCTTTCTTTTATCTTTTTTATCTGTGGCAAATTACACACATCACACGCATAATGCGATCTAATAAAGATTGAAAAATTAAATTCGCAGCCATCATCATCACTATCAGCACCAAAAAGTCTTGCATTTTTTGTTTTTGTCTTTCATTTTTTTGTCTTTTCGCTTTTTTGTATTAAAAAACTCTTTTTTTCTTGCCGCTGCAAGGAAAGGAGAATCATGAAAGGCGATGCTAAGTGAGTCTATGAACTTTTAGCGTTAGTGTGTTGTGCGCGATTTCAATGCAAAAAAATTTGCTCAGAAGATATTTCATTGTATGGTTAGATACCATTTGACCAAAGAATGCTCGCATACAAAAGATTCTATTGTATTATTAATCAACACACAAATACACACACATTCGTACGAATAAAAATGCAAGAAATAAACATAAAAAAAAAAAAAAAAAAAATTAATAAATTCCTTTTGAATGCATTTAAATAAGGACATTATGAGAAATTTTACGGAGACATCAAGCAGAGAGAACAAGTATGCACGTACGTGTGTGTGTGTGTGTATATGAGCGGGTACTTGTCTATCAAGTACAAAAGACTAAAGTCAGTCTTTGAATAAAAGCTATTAAACCTATGAGCATATATGCAAATAAAGTTTAAATAAAAGGAATCAAGTTTTTTCTTGCTGTTGTCGTTGTTTGTTTTCTTACTTTCAGGGTTTTTTGGCCACAATCGCAGTCAAATATTTATAGTATTAAAAAATTGTCGGGGAGGGTTTTTTTGTATGTATAATAAAATACCTTAAAAATACATTATCGCTAACTTTAATTAGTATATTAATTAGAAAGTCAAGTGAAACGAAATTCCCTTTTTATGCATTTCGAGACGAATATTAGTAAGTCATCATTTCAAGTTTAACGGTTTTCATATCAAGACAACGACGAAAACTGTTTTTATGCTTTTAGATAATGCGTATAATTATTCAAATCGAAATTCAAATCTGCGATTGGTAGCAAGGTTTGCGCAGAGCAGTTCTCACAATTAGCTTATATTAGTATTAAGATGACTCCTAGCATATTCCAAGACATTTCTTTTGTTTTCTTGTAAACTATACGTTCGAAAATGATTTAGGTAGGGTGTGGGAAAATTTCCTTTTCACTTAGATTAAAATGCCTTCACATATGAAGAAATGCACTGAATTGCATTTATTTCACAAAATGCACAAAATACTCTTCTATGGGAGGTTTCGCTTGAAACTGAAATCTTTCCTACGAGAGTCAACATAGCAACTATAAGTGAGTCTAATATGCGTTCGCAGTGCTTCTTGTGCAATAGGATATGAAAAGGACAAACTCTTCAATGACTAGATTTAAATGCCGCCTTGCCGATTATCTTCTGGTGACATGCCATAAATATAGGTTAACTATGTAAAAATTCCATCAGAACTTGTCAAGTCTAATAGCACAGAAAGAAACTGGTGTGCTTTCTGCCCGGCTCTAGCAAAAAGACCATGCAAGCTTCTAGACAGAATGCCTTTTCCAGGACTTGATACCAAATATTTTCGTATATGAGCTTTCACTGAAATTGACATCTTTCCAATGACAGCCAATATACGGATTATAAGATCTCCAGTGATATAATACGAATTGACCTATTAAGAATCTGTTCAGCGCTAATCTCTTCTTTATCCCTTAGTAGAATCGGTCGAGAAGAAAGGTGCGCTATTTTACTCAAAAATCATTTGAAGTGTAACCCGATTTCAAAAAGGAGACAATAAGTTAAAAATGCCCTGGTGGAAAGAGGGTTGAGTGGTCAGAGTTCTTTCAAAGCGCACCCGCTTTGGGACCGCGCAGCCGCACATGCACCGGTTTGTCTTGGGCAACAACTGCTGTATTCATATACAACAAATTCATAGGGTGTTTGAAAATTTGATCTTATGATTCAATTTTGTTTACATAAAGATGGTACACAGATAGGAAAGATAAAAGTTTTCAAAGTGCATTGTTGCAGTAACGCTTCTAATCTATACGGTCCACTATATGTTTAATAAGTGCAATCGTTTTGTATTTCCATATTTGGTTGTACACATATGCACATATAGGCTCGACATAAATTTGATTTTAGTGCATTTGTTACTCTTTACCTCAAAATCTAAGCATAAACATGTATAAATAAATATATAAACACATATAAATAAATACATACTGCATACATAAATATTATATTATACTTAAGACATGTATATATATACACATATATGTATATATCTTTATGAATACAACTTTACATCTTTATATACATACATAAACGTTGCAAAGTTCGTGAGGCGAATTTCAAATTTATGAAAAATTTATTATTTTGTTGGGTTATGCAACAATTCTATGTTTAATTTTCATAAATTTTTTGTTGTTAATTCTTTATAAATTAATTACTATTTTAATTCTTGGTCAATCAAAATCTATTATCATATAATTAGCTGCAAATTATTCATTCTGCAGTATTAAGCGAATTTATTATGAGAAAGTTTGTTTCTTAAGTCTTTTGTTTTTTTCGCGCTCTATTTATCATACATTACTTACAAAAGAACCATTGAATTATATTTAATTGACATAATACTGTATCCCAAATGGGATTGGCAATGCGGGTGAATTATAGTCACAAAAAAATTAGGAAAGTTAAAGTAATTCATACAATTCTTGGATATCTATCGTGTCAGTGATAGAACAGGAAACCTATTCAAATGTTATTGGTAGCCCATCGCGACACTTTTTAGGTAAATATCACAAGAGTCCATTGCAAATTTTTCAAAGCAGATTTTCAATCACTTTGTTTTATTTCTGCTGTTGTTGGTAATGGACTGGTTGATAATGAAGAGCCAATGAAGCGCGCCCTCTGGTATTATTCATTTTAAATGAAGTCGCATGTAATGCAAACCCGAAGATTTCCAATTTGACATGGATCAGTAGAATCTTAGCACATTGAGTCTTCTATTTCGATATGACATAGCCTCACTTACAATGCTATGGCTCGGTTTCTACATATCCAAATTTAACATAACGTCAATGAAGGATTTATCAGCAACATTCTATTAAATGAATATTTAAGAATTTAACTATTTTTCTTCACATCGATGCTTATGGTATATATCGTTTTTTACAGCAACGGAAACACCCTCAACCAAATCAACAAAATTTAAATAATTTTTACTATTTCATGTGCATTTATTCAAATCACGTTCATCATACCACAAACGTTAGGACAAATTAAATAATTTTATTTAGCTTCTTCTTTTTTATGCTTCATTTTGTGTATAATAAATAAATGGAAACATTGAAACGACCTTTACGGTAGATATGTCTGCGCAAATGTGTTCGTCAATATTTTCAACTTGAAATTTATCGTTAATTTGCCTTGGATTTGCACGTATAAATATGTAAACTTACGTTATCAATGTTGATTGTTTTTTGCACATGACAACAAATTACAATTAAATCTATTAACTGACGCACAAAGTTATATACTGCGATAATGGCCTAAATATTTCGTGTTTTCCATATATTAGAAATATGTGAATGAATGTAAACTTGCCGTGTGCCGTCGTAAAGGTAATTAATAAATGGATCATATGTCGTCAAAGTCTTACTAAAGATTAGATTTAAAAAAAAATGTGCATTCATCATGGCCAACTGAATTTATATGGTTAAACAATTTTGAAAACTTACATTGACGAAGGAAGAGCAGATTCAATTCTAAATGTGTCCTGGAGTGTGCCCTGTGTGTCCACTAATTGACAAAACCAATACCCCACCTATATTTGGCCAAAAATTGACTGTAACTTGAACTTGGGGGCGGGAGCAAGCAAAGTTTGGAGGCCAATGACCGCGAACAGCGAAGGGCTCGGGTCCTCACGAGCGACGAAAGTGTGTCCAGAAAGCTCGATACCTTTGAGCATCGGCGTAATGTGGGCTGTGTCGCGGTTATCTACAGGTACATCCAGGGCAAGTGTTCGGAGGTAAACAAGGTATGTTCACCAAATAATTACACGTATTTCTCAGCGTTCTTACACACTCGTCCTGGAGTTATCTCACATTCTCGATTCGTTGTTTTTAACACTACCCTTTTTCTTTTCTACACCCTTTCTATAATTCTTCCTGACCAGTTGATAAAGTGCCCGCATCTATAACGCACATCACCTGAGTGGCTGGTCTTAAAAAAAAAAA